>JAILYA010000130.1:0-152348 GCA_021437795.1 Rhodamnia rubescens | reverse complement strand
GACCAACATGCAGGGTTTTGATGCTGTCATTGGCGACATAACCATTAGGGCCGACCGAGCCAATTATGTGGATTTTACCCTTCCTTACACAGAGTCGGGTGTCTCCATGATTGTTCCACTCAAACGTGAAGACAAAAAAAGTGCATGGATCTTCTTGGAACCGCTGAAGACAGAACTATGGATAACCATCGGAGCCTTCTTTGTGTACACTGGCATTGTAATATGGGTTCTTGAGCACCGGGTGAACAAAGAATTTAGGGGAACTCCATCCAAACAGATTGGAATGATCTTGTGGTTCTCCTTCTCTACTATGGTCTTTGCCCACAGTAAGCCCCCTCATCCATCTTTCTTCAAGATACATAGTTAAATGAGTTATGAAAAAGAACGTTTGGTGACGAGAAAATAAAAAAAAACTTGGTAATATTATTGTAGGAGGCAATGTATTCTCTAATAATTGCAGAACTTCAAGATAATAAGGTAGATCGAGCGACCTTATTCTGAATCACTGAAAAATAGGAGAGATTGCTACTTTTGTCTTGTGATAAATGAAACAGAAACACCAATGAATGCTGCATATACAAAAAATGGCTCTCTAACTGTAGCTTCTTAATTTTTGCAGAGGAAAGGGTAATCAGCAACTTGTCGAGATTTGTGTTGATCATATGGATCTTTGCGGTCCTAGTACTGTCGTCGAGTTACACAGCAAGCTTGACCTCTCTACTAACTGTACAACAGCTCCAACCGACAGTCACAGATATCAGTGCTCTCATAAGGAATGGAGAGCCCATTGGGTACCAGGACGGTTCTTTTGTTCCGGATATTTTGAAAAGCCTAGGGGTGCAGGAGTCAAAGCTCAGAGTGCTGTATACTCCAGAGGAATTTGATGAGAAACTCTCTAAAGGCAGTAATAATGATGGGGTATCCGCAATTGTGGATGAACTCCCTTATCTCAGGCTTGTTCTCTCGGAGTATTGTTCAAAATATAAGTTGGTCGGTCCAACCTACAAAACTGCAGGTTTTGGATTTGTAAGTGTTCTTCCTCTCTCGCCCAATATGCACGCACACTTGCCTACTAGCACAACTAGTGAAAGATTACCAAAGCATTAAACTTTCTTGTTGGCATTGAACCAAAGTGTGCTCTATCATAATTTGCTGGTACGAATAGCTGCCATAACACTAATCTAGTCCTATGGCCACTTGAAAATGTTATGGTTATTACTACTCTTCTACATTGCAAAGCAGACAACACTTTCAGACAGAAATCTTTTCATGACAAAGTTCGTTCATTCTCTCTTTATTGACAGATAAAAGGCGATCTGCTGATCTGTATTTTCCCTCTATGTCTTCAGGCATTTCCGAAGGGCTCGCCACTGGTTCCTGACGTGTCGAGGGCAATCCTGAAAGTCATGGAATCGCCTGAGATGACTTTAATTACAAAAGCTTGGTTTGGCGGTCAGGACAAGTGTTCAGAGGAAGACATGACAACTGTAGACTCCAGCAGCCTCACGCTGGACAGTTTCAAAGGCCTTTTCCTCATCACAGCGCTTGCCTCAACCTCTGCGCTCTTCATCTTCTTGATCAACTTCTTCTGCGAGAACAGACACATCTTAGCCTCCCAGGTACCGGCGAAGCAAAAAGTTGCTGCCATTGCAAAGACATTCGATGAGAAGAAAGAAGACGCCCATGTGGCGGCAAAGAAGGAAAAGAGCAAAGAAGGTGATATCGAAATGGCTGCCAGAGGAGAAATCCATCTCACCCCAGGTGCAACCAGCTTTTCCAATTCCGAAGAAGGGCTGTTCTCACCGGATGAGGGCTCATCATCCCCAGAACCTGGAACTCTGTATCACGCGTGGACTGTTATGGGGATCAATGAAGATAGGCATAGGAAATATTCTTTTCACTCCAACTCCGATTCTTTCTTGTATAATAAAATCTAAGTAGACTAACCTCGATAGCATTGTGCATAGTTATGCTTCATAGTCAGGGGATTTTTCATTCTTCAGAGATGTAAGTAAATATACAAGCCATATTCGTTCATGCGTCTTGCAGTTAGAGTGTTCTCAGGACAGTTGAGGTGGAAAATCCAAACTGATTGAAGAGAAGCCTCTGGAGAAATTACTTGTCATGCCATCATCCTGCATCTAAAACTTTGCACGTCCACTTGTATTGTTCACATAACATCCCGATCACATCTTGTAACTTCATGCAAAAACAATCTCCTGCATTTTTCAGTTTAGCAAGAACAAGAGTATCTGAAAACCAAACATTCGCAGCTACAAGGGACCGAACGCATCCCTTCCTTCACCTGCTAAAGAGAATAGTCGATTAAGCATCAGTTGGTACCTTCTGAATGGCCATCCCAGGAGCAGGAACAAACACCGGCCAACTGTGACTGAAACTTTTGTATCACTGATGCAGAATAATGTAGCAAATACCAGACAGATAAGAAATAGTTTCTCAAGGAATCCAAATACTTGTGTTGAGAATATAACCCCTAGTGCCACGTCTTCAACCAAGGAGCGAGAAAGGGAAAAACCTGCAGCTGCAGCCCTCAATACGTGTCAACTGTTGAGTGGAGATCTGCATAACGGCCTTCTGTTATGAGCGAAGAAAAACAGAGACGCCAAGATTCCTTTTGTTCTGTTTGTTCTGCTCCCTTTCTGTTATTTTTCATTTTTCCTCCCCTCCTCCTTGTACGTGAGCTGTCGTTCTATGATTGGATCATTGAGATCTAGACATGTAATATAAATTGTAAAAGCTCAAGCAAGAAGACGTGCTCTCGGATGAAGAAATATCGGGAGGGTGTTCTCGTGAAGATGAGAAATGGAAATACTAGTTCATTTCCTGCCATTTACATCCTTTCGTGTTCTTCTATATCTCAAACTTTCTCATGGTATCAAAGCCTTTCTCTCGGGAGCTAAGCTGTGATTTCTAGTCTCATTCTCCCGAGAACACAGCAATGGCAGCACGTCCACCAAGATATCCTTTCCCTATTCACGTCAACATTGCTAACTTTGTTACGATCAAACTTATCGAAGACAACTTTCTTCTCTGGCAAGCTCGGTTTTATAGATTCCTTCGCAGTCAAGAGCTATTTGGCTTCATCAATGGAGAAATGCCACCACCCTCTCGAAGTTGCAAGTTGAAATCGACGGGAATGAAACCGAGGTAGTCAATCTGGATTACATCGATTGGGTGAAACCGACCAACCGGTATCTTCATGGATCAATGGTGCCGTTTTTGAGAATATCCTGGGACTAATCATCAGCCTGGAAACATCCTATGAGGTATGGCAGACTTTCTTTGAATCGATTCACACGAAATCGGTAGCTAGGGAGTTTGAGTTGAGAGGAAAACTTCAGGCATGTCGGAAAAGAAATCGACAACCTGTCCGATTATCTTAGGGAGTACAAACCGATTTGCGATCGAGTTAAATGCAATAGGGAAACCCGTGGATGACATAACTAAAGTTTTTGGCGTCTTGGAAGGACTAGGATCCGAGTATGAAAACTTCAAAACAACCATGTATTGTTTAAAACCCAACCTTGATTATGATGAGGTGATATCACAACTAGAGAGGTTTGAATCAAGGCTGCAAAACTACTCTTCGAGCCGGTTTAATCCCAACTTGGCATATTACGGAGAAAGAAATGTAGAGATGGAACCGAAGATAGTAATTAGCAGAGAATTTAATCAGCCTAATCCGGCTTTCATGGGACAGAGAGGTAGTATCGGGGAGGCCGTAACTATGGCGAGAGGTCGTTCCTTCGACAATCGAGGTCGTGGTAATCGTTATCAAGGAAGAAGTCGAATTTTAGACCACTTAGTCTGAACCAAAATCGGGAGAGTCCGGGTTTTAAACCACGGACTAACACCTATAGTGCAGGCCTTGGTTTTCAACCTCATGCGTCGGTTCATCACAGAGGTATCAAGAGACCACGTCTTATCCATCTCAAAACTCAACAACTTATAAGAACTTGCGAGGTTGAGAAAGCGACGGATGGTGTTCGCGTAGCTTGTCAAATCCGCAAACGACCAGGGCATGATGCACTTCGATGCTGGTATCGTTTCGACAACTCCTATCAAGACGAAGCTATTCCTCAAGCTCTAGCAAAGAATGCATCTTGAGGATCCTATAGGCGGTGAATGGTATCCCGATACGGGAGCCACAAATCACATCATCGCCAATCCCGGTATAATTCATAACATCTCAAAGTATACTTGGAAATGATACTGTCATGATAGGAAATGGCTCATGCATTCCTATTACTTACACTTGTAATGCGTTCTTACATTCTGAGCTCGATATGTTACCTTTAAATGATGTCTTGGTGGTTCCCGCAATCAAGAAGAATCTTCTTTCGGTTTGAAACCGACCGATGATTTTCCCTGCTCCTTTGTGTTTGACAAAAATGGTGTCTACGTAAAGGACAATCGCACCAACACCACAATGGATGCTCGGGAGGAAAGTTGGGGGGCTCTACCGGGTGGATCGACAGGAAACTAAGGCCCCGTTTACACGCAGGCATAAGGCGATCGAAGAAGAAATATGGCATCAACGACTTGCCCATAGCAACTCCCGGATCTTGAAGCATCTTCAACAACAACGGAGGATCTACTGCAATAAGAAAGCTCCACTTGTGTGTGGTAGTTGTCAACTTGTCAAAAGTACTTTGCACCGCCTTTCCCCCTCTCGGATTCTCGCAACTACATTCCCTCTAGAAAGGATACATTGTGATGTTTGGGGTCCATCACCGTAACTTCATTTCGGGATTCAGATTTTTATGTTGTCTTTGTGGACAATTTTTCTCGCTATAGTTGGCTTTATCCAATGAAGTTGAAGTCGACTTCTATGATGTTTTTCTTATGTTTCGAAGTACGTGGAAAACCAACTTGATCATAAAATCAAAGTTTTTCAATGTGATGGGGGAGGTGAATTCACTAGCACAAGATTTCGAATCACTTAGCAACTTGTGGTATTAAACAAGATCTATCTTGCCCCTACACCCCGAACGTAATGGGATTTCCGAGAGGAAACACCGACATGTGGTAGAATTGGGCCCGACTATGCTCTATCATGCTAGAACTCCACTGCAATATTGGGTTGATTCCTTTTTGACCGCCAATTACATCATTAACTTACTTCCAACTCCAAAGTTGCGGATGGACTCACCTCACAAGCAGATCGTTTAAACAAGCACCGAGCTATGATCATCTCGGGGTCTTTGGTCAGGCTTGTTATCCTTGCCTCGACCCTATGCACAACACAAGTTTGATCCTCGATCACTTACATGTGTATTCCTGGGATATAGTGAGCGTCATAAAGGTTATCGATGTCCGGGTCCCTACCGATGGTAGAGTGTATATCGATCGAAATGTGAAGTTTGATGAATGTTTCTTTCCTTTTACCAAGAAACTAAATAGCAACTACCCTCACTACACTTCTCTATATCGAAAATGGGTTGATGAGATAGACTTTCCGGATCCTCACAAGCCGAGTCCAATACGACATCCTCCTCTTTGTACCACCGGTCATTTACAGGACAGTGGATTTCCGGAAGTTGGCCAAATTCGTGTCCCATACATCAATGAGCAAAGTGCACACATATGCCATTGTCCCCATCACACCGCTACTAACCCCGAGGCATCGGGGAGTTCTCCTCCGACAATGCAGCACCAAGCCTTCCCGACCATCCAAGTTCCTCTTCTCAACATCCCCGTGCTACCTCTGTTCATCCTATGCAAACTCGACTCGGTCCGGCATAGTTAAACCAAATCCCAGGTATGCTTGCTTAGCGAATACAATGTTCCAAATGAGCCAAAATCACTTAAAATGCCCTGGCCCATGACGGCCGGACTCACGCCATGCATGAGGAAATGGATGCCCCGCATATGAATCAAACTTGGATATTGGTTCCCGGAACAACTCGGATGAATGTCATAGGTCAGTAAGTGGGTGTTTAAGACGAAGTTAGCATCGGATGGGAGCCTTGACAGGTTGAAGGCTCGTCCTGGTTGCTAAAGGTTTTCATCAAGAAGAAGGAGTAGACTTTCTTGAAACCTTCATCCGTCGTGAAACAAGCAACACTCCGTATCGTCTTATCGGTGGCTATGGTAAAGCACTTGGCCTATTCATCAACTAGATGTCAAAAATGCCTTTTTACATGGCACGCTCACTGAAACCGTCTATATGGAGCAACCCCCTGGTTTCGTCCATCCTACTTTACCTCATCATGTATGTCTACTCAAGAAGTCTTTGTATGGTCTTCGACAAGCTCCACGTGCATGGTTTGAGAAGTTCACCACTTTCTTCTTGAATCGGGTTTTTTCTCAAAGACCTCCGACCCTTCTCTCTTTGTGTTAAACCGAGGCGCAGACACAATCTTGTTGCTCCCGTATGTTGATGATATTGTGTTGACCGGTAGCTCACATCAGTGCTTGCCGACTTCATCAAATCCTTGAGTATTCCTTTTCACATGAAAGATCCGGGCTCCCTTCATTATTTTCCGGGGATAGAAGCCAAATGCACTTCACCGACCTTTTCCTCTCGCCAAACCAAGTATGCTATTGACCTTCTTACACGAGCACACATGCAAGATTGCAAACCAATAGCAACTCCCTCTATGTAAGGCCCTTTCGCACGACGGAAGATGACATCTATCTTGCCAACCCTCTTGAATACGAAGTTTAGTTGGCGGGCTTCGTATCTCACCATCACTCGTCCGGACCTTGCCTATGCCACTAATCCGTTATGTCGAAAATGCAAACCAACCGTTACTCGATTTTCATAAATCAAGCGAGTCCTTCGGTATGTTAAGGGAACCGTGAATCCGGGAATCTTTCTACACTCCCAAAGTTCTATGAACTTATACGGCTTCTCCGATGCCGATTGGGCTGGCTGTCTTGATACCAGACGTTCCACCACCGGTTTTTGCACATATCTTGGTTCAAATCTTCTCTCCGGGTCCGCCAAGAAACAACCGACCGTCTCTCGTTCTTCCACTGAAGCGAGTATCGAGCCCTTGCATCTCGCTACTCGCCGATCTTACATGGATTAGCTTTGTCCTACGTGATATTGGCATCTCCCTTCACTCTCCTACAACTCGTTTTTGTGATAACCAATCTGCCATCTCCCTTATCGCCAATCCCGTCTTACATGCTCGAACTAAACATATTGAAATTGACTTTCACTTCGTTAGGGAAAAAGTCTCTTTGGGATCCTTACGAGTCCAAGATGTTCCTAGTCATCGGATTGCGACATTTTTACCAAGGCTCGTCCCGACTCGACCACTATACTTCGGAACCAAACCGGGGTTGGGATTCAAACCCACACCCGGTTGCGGGGGGATGTTGAGAATATAACCCCTAGTGCCACGTCTTCAACCAAGGAGCGAGAAAGGGAAAAACCTGCAAGCCCTCAATACGTGTCAACCGTTGAGTGGAGATCCGCATAACGGCCTTCACATTATGAGCGAAGAAAAACAGACGCCAAGATTCCTTTTGTTCCGTTTGTTCCGCTCCCTTTCGTTATTTTTCATTTTTCCTCCCCTCCTCCTTGTACGTGAGCTGTCGTTCTATGATTGGATCATTGAGATCTAGACATGTAATATAAATTGTAAAAGCTCAAGCAAGAAGACGTGCTCTCGAGATGAAGAAATATCGGGAGGTGTTACGTGAAGATGAGAAATGGAAATACTAGTTCATTTCCCGCCATTTACATCCTTCCGTGTTCTTCTATATCTCAAACTTTCTCAACTTGGTGGGCTCTTCCCGTTCTCGATCCTTGGGAAGGGACAAGAACTCAATACCGAAAAAGGGGTTGTTGGCAATGGTCGGGTGCATGGACCAACCAAGAAAAATACTTTGGATTCCACTCGGAGGACTTCTTCGTCCTTCATGCAACCTACAAACCAGATAGGCAAGTTAAGTTACGAGCAGCTTCGTTCGGGACTTGCTAAAAGTTTCCATGGATCGGCCTCACATTTCCTTCCGGATTGTCCCCGGGTTAGGAAGTTCGGTTGACAAAGGCAACGACACAAACAAGGAGTTAGAGAAAGAGGAACAGCCCCCTCGTGGATAGAGAGCTTACCGACCCATCCTTTATAGTCGCATACTGTTGTCACGACAAAAGAGTTTGTTTTCGATCAAAGAAGTGGATCGGCAAATTCTTGAGCCGTATTGGATTTGAACCGGCAAATTTGGAGTCCGCCCCCATTAACCGCTTACTTTTAAGGAAACACGATCATAGATTTTTTTCTGAAAATATTCTTAGTTAGTATTTTCATAAACATTCTAACAATGGACAAGTGCGTCAACTAATAATTATGTCGTATCTTTAATGTATTTTAACCTTCAAATTCAAATGTTTTCTATCTTATGAAAAAAACTTACAAATAAAGCTTAGATCTTGAAATATTTTCTCTCCTCCTATATATGTACAAAATTTTATAGTGTGCCATTACAATTTTTGCATTACCTGACCATTGAAATATCTCGTAATGACTAATGAGACGGTTTTGCAAGATCTTTTAGACAATTGCCTTTTGTGAACATGGGCTGGGCCTGCATTTTATAAATATTCCCATCATGGGCTCGGCCCCAATCCGCCTTACTTACCATCCGCTAGGGTTTATGGCGCTCCTCGTCCTCTTCTTCTCCTTCTTCACTGCGTCCCGGTTTCAGTTCCCTCTTTCAAGTCATAATTTTTGCATCGTCGTTCAATTGAAGAGGAGGAGGTCAAGAGCAATCCGCAGCCATGGCGTCCTCGAAAGTGCAGAGAATCATGACCCAACCCATTGTAAACCTCTCTATCTCTCTCGCTCTCTCGCTTAGCTTTTTCGGGTGTTTTGAGCTGTCTGGTCTTCGTTTGTCTGAACCAATGACACATGTTGTGTTTTTTCTTCGTTTCAGAATCTGATCTTCAGGTTTCTTCAGAGTGTAAGTATCCTGTCGCTGCTCTGTTCCTCAGCACGATCGTCTCGTTTTGTTTTTTCCTCTACTTCGAAGTGATGGGGTCATATAGGAAATGAATTTGCTGATATGCATTCGATTTGGTTCATTGTGCCGGTGCAGAAAGCGCGGATTCAGATTTGGCTATTTGAACAGAAGGATTTGAGAATCGAAGGCCGTATAATTGTGAGTATTCACTTTGCATTTGGTCCTTGCCTTTGTTTACTAGATGAGATGAGATGTTTAGCTATAAAGTTGAGGGATTATTACTTTGCTCGTCGCAAAGCATCTGTTGGGAAACAATATATCCTTGTTTTTCTGCATTGATGGGGATCTAGCGGGGTTTGGTGACTGCTAATGCGATCTTCGAGTTTATTAAAAAAGAGCTATTTTTATGAGATGAACCCTTCTGATTTGATGGCTTCACCTACTTAGGGGGAAAAAGGGATAGCTTCGGCTAGCCCATTAGACCTTTTGATGCTGGGACTCCTGTACCTTAGGGATTTTTCGATTAGAAAGTGTTTTGATAGTAGTTTCATGGTTACAGGGCCTTTTGCAAAGACGGGTAAATCGAGATGGACCTGCTTGTCAGAACTGCAGAGTGAAAAATTTGTACATTGGAGAATGTTGTAGAGCTAATTTATGCTGAGGAAACCTCTTTAGTTAAATGATCATCTGTATATTGTGAAGTCTGTTAAATTGAGAACATAATGGTGAGAAAGATGAAGCAACGAGCAGCCTAACACTTCTTGTTTTGGATGATATTGTCATCCACACTGGCATGGGGATTCTTTGAGCATTCCTCAGAGATTATCCTAGGTTTTCTTTTGTTGCAAATCAGCTAAATTTGAATATTTGAGGGGAACAAAAATGAATCTTTTGTCTTGTTTGACTAACTAATAGGAAACGTGGTACTCATAATAGAAAAGGAGGGTCAATTCTGATGCTATGAAAGATGCATTTGGGCATAGGACCCACAACCTTTGTTCACACCAAATGGAGGTGCTACCAGTTTAATTGCTCTTGCACTTACTGATAGTAATCATTTCCCTAAGAACATTGCGGATCGATCATTTTGAGCATCCTTTATATTTTCTTATTTTGATCCACTTTGCATTTAGTGATACTAAACACTTTTCTCAGGGATTTGATGAATACATGAATCTGGTTTTGGATGACGCTGAAGAAGTCAACGTAAAAAGAAGACCAGAAAGACTTTAGGTTGGTCATGGAGAAGATCATATGTATTTTTCTTATGCTTGCTGAGTTTTTCTGTTCTCATGCCTGAGCTATATATTTTCCACAGGGAGGATCTTATTGAAAGGGGATAACATAACGCTGATGATGAATACGTAAGTGAACTGTCTGTTTCTCATGTGCATATAGATGTGTATTTGTTCGAATATATGATTTCTGCATGTGTGAGACTATGAGTTCTCTTCTAATCTACTTCCTGCCTGACGTATTCCAGTGGCAAATGATCACAAGGGGCAGCCACTTGGGTGGAAGCTGTTGAGGCGGTGGACCCGGAATATGTGGGAGTTCTATCTTTAAATAGTTTCGATTAAATAGTTTCGATTTCGATCATGTCTATCTCCTGAAAATCAAACTTGTATTAGTTTGTACATGTGTCTGCATCGGTTACTCTTTAGTGCTCTTTTGCGGCTGAAAGTGGTTGCTAAACTTCAGCTTGGATTTTGTAGTTAAATGGGAAAGCAATGGCTCCGTCAAGTAACAAGCAAGTCTATCTGTGGATTGCCTCACTTAAATAGTTCTGAGTGAATAGGATCAATTCACCATGAATATGAGGCTGGGGTTCTTTCCAATGGGTGTCGTCCTCGTTACTTGGAATTTTGTTATGCATGTCGTAGCTATTGGCAATTGACAGGCACATATAACCATTAGGGTGTTCGGAAGTGCATTTCAAATCGTCTGACTTCTTCATCAGACCATTTTAGATGGAAGGCTCACTCGTCACTTAGACATAAGGTCCTTACTCATGCCAACATTCTAAAGGGTTCTTTTGCCTTATCATCTTATGAGTGCTGTTTCGGATGAACTTGTGTGAAAACATGACCGAAGGAAGTGAACGAGACGGACCCAAAAAGATTTCAATTATCTGATGAGAATCAACAGGAATGGGGGAGTTCCAACTGACCAATAGTGCAAACATCTCTATTCCCTATTTTTGAAAGAAAGAATCGGCGAAGTCAAACGCCAGAGGACAGTTCTCTACTCTGGAGATACTTGTGATGAGAGCCGAAACAAGCATTTTGACTCTATTCTTCTGGAATCACTTTGGTGTCGACCTCTCTTTCCTCATCTTCAACCCCGCATATCTTCCAAGCATCATCAAGGTCGCCTGAGGGTTAGTCCCGGGAGACATATTCAATGTGGAACCATCCACGATACGGAGTGCATTAACTCCAAGCACCCGAAACTCTTTATCAACCACCTTCCCGACCACACAGCCGCCGTGATAGTGCCATATGGTAGTCACTGTCCGCCGGCAGTGCTCCGCCATTTCTGTGTTGTTTGACAAATCAGCCGGGAGGGGAGACCCCACATACATGAATTCTCTATTCCCATACCAATCCCTGAACTTGAAATAATCCAGGGAATGACTCCTCAGCACTTCACCGATCTTGCGTGTGCTGCTGATGCAGCGTTCGAGATCCACCAGCTTGCTGAAGTAATTGAACCGGACGATCGGATTTATCCTCACATCCGTGGAAGTGAGCCTCAGCGAGCCACGGGACAGCGGGCCAGCTATCTTCCCCATTAGAGTGGCCACGGTCACATTCAGCATTGAAGACGGAGTATGCAGGAAAATGGCACGAGCAGGGGACGCGAATGGGATCACATTCGATGCTGCTTCGATGTAGGCTCCTGACTTTGTGATCCCAACAACCTGAATGAGAGAATGCTCCAACGGCATGGGAGGCACGATCGAAATCCCATTCCTTGGATTGTCAAACAGGAACTGCCCGACAAATGGAAGGTGGTGAGCCACTGGGATTCCCCAGTAAGAAAGATAGGGCCGAGGTCCGACGCCACTGAGCAGCAGCAGCTGTGGACTGCCTATTGCGCCAGCAGAGAGGATCACTTCCCCGTGGTTACGCACCATCGCATGATGGTAGCGACCCACTTGGTCTCGATAAACAACTCCGGTTGCAGATAGCTTGGGTCCTGAATTCGCCGAAGTTGAAGCTAGCAGCACCCTTTCGACACTAGCATGTACTCCTACTCTAATGTTGGAAGGTTTTGCGTAGCTTAACAGATCAGCGGAGGTATGTCTTCTGCCAAACTTGTCAAACGTGGAACCACCGATCTTGGTCCCAACCACGTGATTGAAAGTGAACCCGTTGGATGGATTAACCCCTGCCTCCAGTAGTGCATCCCTGATGGCGGATTGCCAACTCCTCAACTTAGGCCGAAACACGACAGCCTTCTCGACCCAAGCATAAGACGCGTTGACGGCTCCAAGATCCCAATCCACCCCTGAGTGATGAAAAAAGTAGGAGTCTGCCCGGCTGTAGAACCCGGCGTTTATTGCGCTGCTGCCGCCAAGAACACGGCCTCTGGCATTGGGGACTCCTTCTTCGGATGTGAACGCTTGAGCTGGCGAGCGGAACGTGTCGACTTCCATCAGAGTCCTGATGAAGCCTTCTTGCGACAAGAGGTTGGGATTGCCATAGCCGACGCCACCGCGCTCAAGCACGAGGACTCTGTAGGATTGAGAGAGCGTTGCCGCCAAGGGGCAGCCTGCAGTGCCGCCTCCGACTATGATGTAGTCGTAGTAGTCCTCCATAGGGAAGTCCGTGGCATTCAACACAAACTTGAGATACGGTGGCTCTGTCCACATAAAGAACAGAGAAATTGAGAGAAGGGCACTTTGCGAAACTAAAGAAAAAGGAGAAACTAATACCTGGTCACCAAATGACGTTTGACCGAAACAAAATGTGCACAGAAGTAGCAGATGGGAGATAATGAACAAGTACGAGCGGAAATACTCTTAACGCCATTTCTTCGAAGCAGTATGCCAGTACGCCAAAACGAAAGCAGCAAAAATTGCCCCAGAAAGGTTTTCTTGACAACTCGAATATTCAGAAGCGCATAAAAAAGCTTGAGCAGAGCAATGAACTCCAATCACATCCACTTCCTCTAAATGCAATGCTCTTGAGCAATCGAAGAGAGGAAAAGCAAGATACGACAGGAACCAATTCCAGTGCATTGTCGAGTTAGAAATTAGATGGAATGGACATATAAGACCGACCTTCTTGGGTATGTGGCCTGGGAGATGAGAGGGTTGCCCTCAAGAGCACCCAAAAGAACACGACGTGGAGGAAGCAAAGCCTCCAGGGTCTCGCCATGGATGGAGATTCTTGGAGTTTTTTGAGTTTCGTTCAAGAGAGAGCTTTTCCTGGAATCTTCTTTGGTTCTGAACTCGCTGCTCAGTGGGCGCGCATTCTTGAAGGGATGGTTGAAAGGACGTTATATATGGAGGTAGGGCGGGCGGAGTTAATGACGGTTGCAACAGCCTCTCATGCAGTTAAAATAAACGTAATTGTGAGAGGGAGTGACCATTCTCTATCCTCATCCTCATGGCACTTACTTATGCGTTGCAATGCATGAAGTGATCATCTCGCACACATAGGTCACAACACAAACATGGGGAGCGGGGTTTCCACAAATTACCAGTGTTGTGAGTCCAATACTTTCCTCAATGAGTTCGCCAAGAAAGAGTTGAAGTCCGAGCCTGTCAACACATACAAGTAGACCCACCTTCACCAAAAGTTTAAGTCAATAAGTTATTGACCAACTAAATATACTAGCTGCTCCACACATACCAATAATTCTATGATGTGAGACTTTTCTAAAGACAAATTCACATGCATCCTAAAAATAAGCATTCTCTTTAGCTTGATAGCCTAATCGATCTTGCTCAAGAGCTCGATTACAAGTAAACCTACGAATGCATTTGTTTCGCTGAAAATTTTGAGATAAGGAAAATATTTTTCATAAATCTTCTTCAAGGAAAATGATTAGTTTTCATTTGAATGATGTGGTTTAGGGAAAGTTATTTCTCTCTTGCAAGAAGGGAAAGCCACCCCCCCCAATCCAAAAAATAAGCATTTTCTTCAGCTTGATGGCCTAATTGATGCCACTCAAGAGCCCGATTCCAAGTAAACCTACGGATGCATTTGTTTCGCTGAAAATTTCGTGTTAAGGACAATGTTTTTCATGAATCTTCTTCGAGGAAAATGATTAGTTTTCATTCGTTTGGTGGTTTAGGGAAAGTTATTTCTTGCAAGAAGAGAAAATGATTAATTATCTTTTATATTTTAATAACATTTTTTCCTCTTTTTTTGTTAGGTCGGCCGAGAGACTGCCGACTGCGAGCCCTCGGCCGGATCCGAGTAAAGGTCCTCACCGATTGCGAGCTAGGACTATAAACCCTTGTTCGGATCCGGGCGAGGGCCATGAGCCCTCAACCACTGGTTGATGAAGGTCGTCGGCCCTAATAAAAAAAAGGAAAAACAATTATTAAAAAATAAAAAGTAATCTCAAATTCGAAATATGATAAAATATTATAGAATTGTCCACTTGATCGGCTGGCCAAATAGACCGAATTGGGAAAAAAATAGGTTTAACACCGAATTAGCATGATTAGTCCCGAAAATATGTAGTCCAAATACACGATTCACATACGTACGTGCTTGCAACCATATGCGGTTGGATTCCTAGGTGGGTGTGTGCAGACGTTATGTCAAAAGGGGGAAAAGTACCAAAAAGAAATCCTAAACCTATTGAATCGATATCAATTTAGTCATAAAATCTTTTGCATTAGTACCAATTCAATCTATTCGATCAATTTTAGCGAAAAAACGCCGACGTTGATGCTGGTCATCCTACGTGGCTTGGTCGACACAGCGTGGCCATTTTTAATAATTGTTTTTTAAAAAATTAATTTTAAATTATTATTTTTGTCTTATCTTTGCCCCGCCGAAGCCAAAGTGAAGAAAAAATGAAAACAAATAAATTTTTTTTTATAAATATATTATTAAAAAAATATTCATGTCGTTGTCAATCGCACTACGTAAGACGGTAGGCATCCATGATTTTCGATCAAAATTAGTCGGATAAACCGAATCGGTACTAATGTAAAATATCGATGATTAAATTAATTTAATTGAAAGATTTAATATTAAATTGATATCAACGCAATAGATTTAAGATGATTTTGTTTTTTTGTGCTTTTTCCTGTCAACCACGTCAAATTAATAGTGACTTGGGAAAGCTAATATTAAAAGGAGGAGATGACTGCGTGTGATTAGACTCGAAATGATGCGGGTCGGGAAGGAGTCTTCGAGCGTGTCATGGGATAAAATAATAATCTCACCCTGGGATGGTATAAAAAAAATTGATGAGTGACTCCGATTTTGATTCGACGTAATGTAAATGTAATGGCGTTCGTTCGACCGACCGATACGCGTTTTTAGTTTTTCAATTGTAGAAGAAGGAGGAGGAGGAGGTGGGCAAATGGAGCTGACTTCTTGACTTCCTTCCAGGATGGTGCGATTACGAAGGTGCGAGGAAGAAGATGACTCCTGTTGACGTGAGAACCAAGACACCTTCTACGGAATCTCGCGGAGGATAAATTGGACATTTCCTCGTCGCGGCCGGTCTCTTATTTCTTCTCCTGTCCTTTTTTTTTTTCTAGTTTTTATCGCGCTATCGACGCTTTTATATATTATAATTATCGGATTCACCGTATGCTCAATTGATGGGAATCTACTCAACACGAATAATGTCGTGTTCGATGACCCGCAATTTTTGTCCTCTCGAAGCTAACCTCTCGATTTGGAAAGATTTCTAGGAGCCTTATTAATTATGGCTCCGTATGCGATTTGCTCATTTCAACTTGGGGGACCCACAAACTTCTACGAAGAAATAGGAGTGTGTTTTTTTTTTCTCTCGGTCGAAAGAGAAATAGGGAGTTGACAAGCAATGTCATATCGGTTCGAAAATCAGGTGTGGTCAATGAACCGGTTAAGGTAGGGACTCAATCGGATATTAGGTTGCGCTTAATCATCGGGATCAGGTACAATAGGATGAAGATCGGATAGAACACCGGTTGGATTTGTAATATGGTGTCCAGCGTTTGGTAATTGCTCTACAGAGGAAGAAATCTGCTGCTCTTAACCCCCGTCAACAACGCCTTCGACGACATAACCAGGGGGTCCGCAACTCTTTCGACAGTTCTCCAAGGAGTACGAGATGCAGACACGAGAGAGTAAGAGAAGAGGAGAGAAAAAAAACGAAAACAAAAGATGAAAAGATTGGATTTTCCAGAGGAAGGTGGCTCGGTTCCTCTCCGTCGATCCACCATTGTCGAATGTCTTGCAACATCGAGTTCTATCGAGCCTCGTCTTCTTGTCATCACTAAACTACGACGCCGTATGATTCCTTTTCGCCCGCCTTTTGTCGATAAACTTCGTCGACATTGCCAAGGTTTGTCATCATCAACATCAAACAGTCCCGAGAGCAAATTACACCCTCCGCCGTAGTTATATCCTGCCTCCCAAACATGGCCTTATTAGTGGCTAATATGAGACCGTTGGTATTCTAGGTTCATCCTATTTATGAACAGGTCACCTCCTCATCATGTTGTGGAGTGGCTTGGAGTATAAAATAAGAGGGCAAACATCAAGTTGGTACGTAGATTTAAGGCATGAGACGAAGTCAATTTGAATTTCCACAACCAAGAAATACAATCAATCAACGAGAACTTCCATGTGTTAATTTCCCGTTATTAGTCGTTAATTGGGATAAGACTTGGGGGAAGAAAACGCTGTCAAACACACACGCACACGGCGGAAGTCCTCCATAACGGGGGTCGACCCTTTGAATTTGACCCCGTCTCTCCCTTTCCTGAACATCAGTTGCCTCCTCTTCTGCTGAATTTGACAACGTCATGCTTTCTGCGGTCGTCCAATTATTGGGAGCTTTGTTGGGGGGAGAAACCGGGGTTAAAAATTTCTCCAAAATCTAGTATTACCTGAATCTCTTAAGAGAATAGACACGAGAAGAATCGAGTTTTTTCTACGGTCACCGCCTCTCCTCCGCATTGGGCCCCCTCTTTTGATGGTGAGGACCATCTCTTCGGCAGCACCAGGTTGGGATTTCCGGCCACGAAGTCCGGTATCTCTATGACCTCGTTCTTTAATAGATTGTTTGACATGCTCGCTTGGACCTTTTCAACATTCGAAATGAATCTCAACATGTTATGAAGTATTCAAGGTTGATCATCGATTTTCAAAATAACTTTCTTAGGTTGAATAGTTAGATAGTTTGGTAGTTGTTTGCTCACTCCACAAGGTAACGAGTAAGAGTAGCGGGTCATTCTCAAATTATTCGACTCCATATCAAGACCCTCAATTGTACGGGTTACGCTTTGTCGATGTTATGCGCGAATTCGGATGGCACAATCCTCTCCTCAAAGAATAAGTTACTCATAAAAAATCATCGCTCAATGATTTCTAAAGCATTATGATGTTTCGGCAATATGAAGTCGATCTCGGCCGCCCTTTGTCTATGTTTATCCTACTTTAAATCCACAATTCATAAAAACAGTAGATAGAATATGATAAAATTCTTGAGTTTTTTTTATTTTATCCTATTCAGTACTAGAAATTGCGACAATGAAACGTGGCCTAAAAAGAGTAGAATGATGCCTGGAGAAATAGGAAGGAAGGAGCAGAGATGTGGGACAGAGAGGAGGAGCCTTTGGTTTTTTTACTGACGCAAAGGCACACGCAAAACCGCAGAAGAGTCGCCCCGGTTCAATCACGCCACCCCGTTGAACTTGAACCGCGTCGTTCCCCTCCTCCTTCAACTTCTCTCGACTGTACAAGTACATATACACAGAATTCATGGCGACATCAGATCAGATCAGATCCAACCCCGTTCGACTCTCCTTCTTTTTCCTATTGTTCGATCCTTAAAAACCAAAAACAAAAAAAAAAAATGGAAAATGGGAGATACGTCGCACTTTGACTTTTTGACAACTCGTGCTTACTCTCTTCGTTTATACAAGGCAGGAGGAGGAGGAGGAAGGCACCGTGTGTATATATATCGTCCTCACCGTTTTGACTTCTTCATTTCGTTTTTATAGCTCAAACCAGAAGAGCGAGACACATAAGGAAGGTTTTGATCACTGTTACTTACTGAGTCATGAGACCGGTCCAACCCCAACCTGGCGCCTCCAACACCGCTAACCACCGCTCTCGCCGGCGATCCGACCTCACCCTCCCTCTCCCCCAGCGCAACACCAACCTCGCCGTCCCCCTCCCTCTCCCCCCCCCCTCCCCTCCCCCTCCCTCCCCCCTCCGCCGGCCGCCCCTGCCAGCTCGACTTCTCCGACCTCGACCGCCTCAGCCGCATCGGCAGCGGCAACGGCGGCACCGTCTACAAGGTCGCCCACCGCCCCACCGGCCGCCTCTACGCCCTCAAGGTCATCCACGGCGACCACCACCAGGAGGACGTCCTCCGCCAGATCCGCCGCGAGGTCCAGATCCTCCGCGACGTCGACGACCCCAACGTCGTCCGCTGCCACGACATGTCCGACCGCCACGGCACCGCCGCCGGCGAGATCCACCTCCTCCTCGAGTACATGGACGGCGGCTCCATCCACGGGGCCCACATAGGCGACGAGCACCGCCTCTCCCGCATCGCCCACCAGATCCTCAAGGGCCTCCATTACCTCCACGCCCGCAAGATCGTGCATCGAGACATTAAGCCCTCCAATTTGTTGATCAACTCCATGAACCAGGTCAAGATCGCCGATTTCGGGGTCAGCCGATTGCTCTCGCAGACCATGGACTGCAATTCCTCGGTCGGCACCATCGCGTACATGAGCCCCGAGAGGATCGACACCGATATAAACAAGGGCTCCTACGACGGGTACGCAGGGGACATATGGAGCCTCGGGGTCAGCGTGCTGGAGGTCTACCTGGGCAGGTTCCCCTTCGGGGTCGCGGGCGACTGGTCCAGCCTCTTCTGCGCCATATGCATGGCGGAGCCGCCTCAGGCGCCGCCTTGCGCGTCGCCGGAGTTCAGGCATTTCGTGGCGTGCTGCTTGCAGAGGGACCCGGCGAGGAGGTGGACGGCGGAGAAGCTGCTGAAGCACCCGTTCGTCTCGCGGAACGGCAACGACCCTCCCAATCTGCATCGGCTTCTACCTCCACCCCGCACGCTCTGACGTCAGACTTTGGAGGGCATCTCTGTCTTCTCTCCCTTTTCTCCTTTGGGACATAAAAATGTCGAATTTGCTTGGTTTCTATTATAAAGTTTCGGATTTGGGTTTCAGTGTAGATTGTAGAGTTTCTACTTTTAGCGGGGAAGAATCAATTGGCAACTTATTCTGAGACGACTTATCCGGCGAAATTGCTATAAGAGGCAATGCCCATTTGTCAGATACAAGAATCATGGAAAGTTAAAACACTTTTTTCTTTTCCCCTCAGTTTCGCATTATTTAGCTCTAAGCATTGAGGCTCACAGAATGACTGATGAATTTTGGTGTTGAGGATCTTAATGGAGCGGCACGATCCCATGCGAGCATCTCTTCCAATCTAGACCATGCGGGTCTGTCATCCCGTTTTGATGGGAAAGTTGCAGAGATTCCGGTCGTGTGCGACTTGCGTCCGGTGTCTGATGGAGGGTGCTGCTGTTGGGTGGGGCTCGAGCTCCACAGCACCCGCACCTTCCGATAGGTCGATACGGGATGCTCGCGCGTGTTGACCTTGGAAGTAAGTATGTCCGGGCATGAGATGCATCATGCATGTGTTAATTCATGTCAAGCTCTTTGTATTCGACCAGCAGAAAACAACTCCGATGCCCGTCTAAAATTCTCTCCGTCTGCCCATGCGAACGGTCATTAGGGAAAAATTTAGACGATAAAGAGATAAATGCACCGGGAACCATTTATGGAAGATACATGACCAAATGGGAACTCAAAGAGATAAGGGTCAGGTGCGAGATGGTCATTTTAGAGAGGAATCGCTTCTTTAAAACCTCCCTCTTTATAAGCAGTACAGATATGGCTGAAGCAAAGAGGAGGAGGGAGTAATTCTCACTTTCAGCTTACTGTGGTGCAAAAGGTCACAAGCATGTGCTAGCTACTTAGATTTTATGGCCATGGTCGATGTTTACAAGCTATTTTGTGACTTTTTCATGGTGTCAATGTGTAGAATTACATACGAAGTCGAATCGAAATTTCACAAAAAAGGCGTTCATGTCCCCCCGTAATTAAGTATTGGGCGACACCGTAAATAATGGGTGTCTCTCCATGTGGTGAAAACATGGCACCAAACATCGGAAAAGATGAGTGAGGCAAAGCACCCGAGAGATGATCCGCTGGCAGAAGACGATTGGATCTGAAAGATGATTTGGTCTGGGGGTTCCACAATGACATCCTAGTATCAAAGTTTTGGGCCAGAAGCCCAAGTACCGTGCAATCGAATATGGGAAGAACCCAGTCACGATAAAAGCCCAAGCCTCGACCATTTGCTTGGATGATGTGGCCACTCTCCATCCCCAAAACCAAAATATCTCTAAGGCTCTGACATTTTCCGGATTGCCCCCGCTCGAAATCATCGCTGTATTGTCTATTTTTCTCGTGGGACATTTGCTTGTCCTTCGGAATTTTCTCGAGTTTTTGTGCAAAAATCAGGGACAGTTTTGACGGAAGTAGAAGGCGGCTCAGACAAGTCCATGGTTACGGCTTTTGAGGACTCGCCAACTTTGACGCCGCTTTCGAATTGACGGACTTGCCGACGCGATTCACCATGTCCGAATAAGACCGCCCCCCCTTTGATTGTTCCCTCTTTCGTCGGGCTATCCTTTTCGGCATCGCGTGCCTAAAGCCCGCATCCGAACTCCAATGGGATTGGGAGATTTCGTGAATTTAGGACTTTGATTGCACTGTACTTCGGCTATGGAGTGGTGGAGCCCCTGTGGCGGTCCCAGTTTTTGTGTTTTGCGTGCGACTTCTTAAAGAGACATTAAGAAAAGAAAATTATTGGGATATGGAGAGAGGGGAGAAGACGGAGGATGCTTCGGGGAAGCTTCCTCTTGGAGCTCGAAACCGGCCAGTCTCTCGCCTAAAACAGTCGGAAAATGAAAAATGGAAAAGTCAATCGAATGTCTGGGTTACGATTGATGCAGATATTGCAGCGTTGTCAATCTCGCAAACTGAAACTGCCCTTTTGTAGAAACCCCGTCTTCTTCTTCTTCAGTCGCCGGGCCCCATTTGTCCCCAGCTTGATGCCTTGCGGATTCGCTTTTTGATCTCCCTAGTCTCTCTCTCTCTTCCTTGTTCAAACACAAAAGGTTGGTCTCTCTCTAGAGAAATTACTCGTTGGCTCATCGGTGTGTGTTCTTTTGTCTGCTTTTGTTCCATTTAGAGCGTGTCCGTTTGCCACCCTTAAGCGCGAAGTTGCCGTTTCAGGATGCTTCTTCATTTGTTGTCCTTATCTTCAAATGAAAGGCATCTCCTTTCCCTTTCAGTTATGGTGTCGTACGACTTGTCTTGCAACTGCTGACGCACGTCCTGTGAGTTTAATGAGCTTCCTCATGTTCCCACTGTGTGGCCATTGCAAGGATCTTAAAATGAGGCATCGATTTGCTGAGAGGTTAAACGTCTGATTTGGATGGTGAAGAGCTCAAGTCATGCCAATTGGCATATGAAGGGAACTCGATTCCATCTATTGTGCGGGTTTGTAATTCCGTAGAAGGGTTCTTGTTTTCTTTTCCTAGTTAACTGAGCTTTTAGCTAATGCCACTTATTCGTGGGGTTCTTGACCTCAGCGGAGTGGTAGGAAAAGCGGGCAGCTATTATGGTGGTATGTTTGCACGTCTTGGCTGAGATGGTGTGAGTGGGATTTACACATCTCACATCTGCTTGTTTATATTAATATTACTGTCCTTCAAAAGAGATTGATGTCAAGTTCAAGAGGATGTTCAAACTTCAAAACAGCAAAGGTGGGGATTGATAACGGTGACAAGTCTTGCCCGGTGCCTGACATACTTATATCAACAGCCATCCCTCCATTTGGGGGACATCTAATAGTTCAGGCAGGACGCATGTATAGTCAGGAGAAGCGCAATCAGTTCGTTTTTGCAACAAGGAGTCATCGCAGACCTATTTGGTTGTGGCAAGTTATATTCCTGTGGATCCTGTGGCATTTGGTAGCAAGCAGATTTTGAAGCATTGGATTGAACAATGACATATGGCGGCCGACAGTTTTATCTTTATTGAGTGTTTTCTCCTATTTGTAGCTGTTCTGTACTTTGATATACCATTGCATGGACTTTAGAAAAGTTGGCTTAAATGCTCCTTGGTGATGCCATATCGTGGGGAAGTTATTATTTGAACATGGTTCAGATTCCCTTGAATGTATGGCTGAAATCTTTAACTTCAGTGCAGGAGCTTAATTTTCGAGAATTCTGATGATTATTCTGTGCTTGCAGATGGGACCCATGGAGGGGAGAACTGACCTTGATTCTGATGAGGAAATCCCTTTTAATTCATCTCCAAATGCCAGGAAAGTTCATCCATTTGATTTTGAGACAGTACATTTAGCACCACACATAGGTGTCGTGAACTCATGGATTCATAAGCAATCAAGGATCAGACCACTCAGAAGTATCTATATTGTGTTGCTGAAAGCAAAGATAAATATATTGCTACCTTTTGGCCCACTGGCCATACTGCTTCATTACCTTACCGGAAACCATGTAAGTAGAGCTCTGACCATCTTTACTTTGTCCTAAGCTTCTGATGCTTGTTTATATATGCCTTTTATCTCTTTTAAAAGCAAAGCATGCTTCATGGTTTAATCCAAGATGATCTTGGTCTTGAAATCAGATCTCAAGTTACTTCATTTGATGTAGGTTGTGGTCTTCTTCTTAAGTATGCTAGGCATCACACCTCTCGCAGAGCGGTTGGGCTATGCAACTGAGTATGGATCACTAATTACATGAAATAGTAAATAGCACTGAATGGCTCTTTTGCCACTCTTAGCTTTTGGTGATGCTTATAAGCTGTTCACTGTCATTTGTGCAGGCAGCTTGCCTTCTACACGGGGCCCACAGGTAATAGAGCTGTCTTTATCTTTTGTTACAGTACTTTTGTGATATTTCCATTTAAAGTTGCATGTCTCGGAAATGATCCAGTTGTGTATTAGGTTGTCAATAGGTGGGTGCTGTAAAATATATAGACTGCCTATGGGTCTTATCTTTAAGTAATGAACAATTGCTTTGATTGTCACACAGATGTGTATGTGTGTATGTAATACATATACATGCACATTTTGCATATATGTTAGTATTAGCCATTAACCATTTCAGATGAAGGGCTATAATATGCGTGACTTCAGACTGATATTTCGGCATTTACGAAAGCTGTTGTGTGATTGACCTTCATCCTTTTCCTAGATCTTTATGAGAACTCTTGCAATTTTGCAGTTGGAGGTCTTTTGAACGCCACATTTGGAAACGCCACAGAATTGATAATTTCAATTTATGCATTGAAGAATGGAATGATAAGGATCGTTCAACAATCATTGCTCGGCTCTATTCTGTCTAACATGCTTTTAGTACTTGGATGTGCCTTCTTCACGGGTGGGATCGTACACTATAACAAGGTTCAGGCGTTCAATGAGGTAGATCTCAGGTGTTGCTCTGTTTATCTATGTAGAAGTTGAGAATAGATGCCTTGTTGGTATGACGCGCTAAGCTTGAACTTAAGGGGAATTACCTTCGCTACAGGCCACTGCCTTGGTGAACTCTGGATTGCTCTTGATGGCAGTAATGGGAATAATGTTTCCAGCTGTTCTCCACTTCACACGCACTGAGGTTCACTTTGGAAAGTCGGAGCTTGCTCTGTCAAGGTTTAGCAGCTGCGTGATGCTCGTTGCATATGCAAGCTACATCTTTTTCCAGCTAAAGCATCAACACAGTTTACACAACCTCAATTGCAATATCGATGAGGTCAGTTTCTTTTCTAATCTTTCAGGATAATTTGGCATGTAATTGACTGTTACGGTTTTTGTGGTGTGATTAACTTAAATCACTTTCTACTGAACTTTCAAGTGAAAGAGAACCTAATTGTCATTGTTCTTTGCCTTTGTGACAGGAAGGAGTCAGTGAAGAAGGTTCTGAGGAAGAAGAAGCTCCTGAAATAACCCAGGGGGAAGCAATGGGTTGGCTAGCTGTTTTGACACTGTGGGTGTCTGTATTGTCTGGCTACCTAGTGGACACAATAGAGGTATTGTCTTTTGAGGGGCCTCTAATGCTGTTCGCACTTAGTGTGCCATCTCATTTATTTTGCCGAGGAGGTGGATTATTTTTATATCTGACGGTAGCATATTTAGGTCATCATTCAATCTGACACAAGAGATTAAATCATTGCATAAACTAGTCTAGGAGGAAGGACAAATTAGCCTGGGCTCCTAAAGCCGTCTGGTTATTTTTACTGTGCTAGAAGGCTGTGTAGCTGAGCTTATCCTTTGGATTAGCATTTTTTCCTTTGCATTTGATTTTAGGCCTTGGGCTTTCACCTTCTGTTTATTCCCTCTTTAGAGACTCATTTGGTGCTTATTGGACCAGAGGAAGTTATGGTCCGCAATCATGTGGAGTCTGGTGTGGTGTGTTCGTTTGCCGGGAGACCTATTCGTCATTTGAAAGCTTTTCTTCCTCTTTCCAGGGAGCATCTGATTCATTGAACATTCCTATTGCGTTCATTAGTGTCATCCTTCTTCCAATTGTGGGAAATGCGGCAGAGCATGCAAGTGCTATAATGTTTGCAGTGAAGGATAAGCTCGTAAGTTTGCCTGTTGTTTTATTTTATTTTGCTGCCTAAGATTCTGTTAGGTTTGTTACTTATTATTTTATAGTATTAGCAAGTTGGGGTTATTTATGTAATTGTACAAGGCTTCACCCTAAGCCTATAAATACTTGTTTTGATCTCAATAATAATATTTCTCTCTTTTACCAACAACAGATTCCACTTGCTAACTTTTTACAGGACATTACACTGCTTGAAAAATGTTTGTTTTATTTTATTTTGCTGCCTATTGATTCCACCTGCCTTTTTACAGGACATTACACTTGCGGTGGCAATTGGATCATCTACGCAAATATCAATGTTTATGGTACTCCCTCCATACTGACATGTGTATTAGTTCTCATTATTAGACTTCTAAATTTTATATTTGCAGGAGTTGCCATAGTTTATTGTTTGTGTCCATGACATCTTTCTTTTTTGATGATTACAGATACCATTCTGTGTTGTTGTTGGGTGGTTGATGGGGAAACCAATGGACCTGAACTTTCAATTATTTGAGACTGCCACACTATTCATAGCTGTACTAGTAGTGACATTTATGCTGCAGGTTAGTCATTGAGTTCCCTTGTTTTCTTCTATCCACTAATGCGAGTATTTTTGTATGAAACCCATTCTCTATTTCTTGTTATGTTAGTATAGTTTTGTGCCAGCTTTGCTAATTGATCTAAAAAATTAAGCGTGGCTTAATTGTTAAATACTCTCTCCCTACCGCCCCTAGGCTGAAATTTAGCCTAACATTAAAGCATTGAGAATGATAATTGGGTACGAAAAATAAGAGTCTAGAGAGATACACATGCAGGACCTCCGACCTGTGCTGTTCCCATGTACAATTTCCTGAAGGTCATTGCTAGCTGATTTATTAGTCAGATAAAATCGTGACTTGAATTTAAATGGTCTACTAATATAATTGAATTCTTAGTCCAGGGCATAAATGTGCAGTTGACATTTGCATGTAAGGCCATACAGCTTGATAATAGGACTATCATGGTTTGTGACTCCACAGACTTTGCATTTTTTCTTGCAGGAAGGGAAGTCAAATTATCTGAAAGGCTTGATGCTTATCCTGTGCTATCTCATTGTTGCAGCGAGTTTTTTTGTGCACGTGGACCCTTCAAATGGTGAGCATAAAATGTTTTTCTCCATCCCTCGCACATCAAATGACATACGTTTTTGTCATTGAATTGGAGTGAAGATGTGGTACCGTGAATGCTTCTTTAGGAAATAAATCTGGTGTCCTCGGAAACGAGCGCCTGAGTAGTTCCTGGAGTGTTGGATGTCCTTTCCAACATATGTATAGTTATTGTTCAAGGCATCTCCACCGCATAGATCTGATGCCATCATAATGGTCATTCTCCGTCACTTATGTGCAGATGATAACTAATTAATGATGGTGGCATTGCCCACAACACAGTCAACAGCTTCCGGGTCCGTCTGTGTGACTGCTGCCGTGCTATTCTTCCACCTCCGATGATTGCAGCGGCATTCCAGGCTGGAAAGGAACTTCAGGCTTTTGTACATTCCAGTGGATCCTGTAAGTGAGCAAGGATTGGGAAAATGTATTCCGTCTCAAAGCTTGTTATTTTGTCATCCATTCCTTTTGTAGTAAACCTATGCTTCACGCCAGGTCACGCGGCGGTGAAGTGACCCGGCCGCTATGGCCTCAGCGCGAATCCAAAGTTGTTTAGCTTGTTTTTTGCAATCTGCGGACTTTCAACACGATGATTATCTAGATGGTGGAAGTGAGTTGAAGGGACTTGCTGCTTGTATTGGATCACTGTTGAGTAGAGATTAGACAGAGTTGATTAGCCAAGCAGAATGGAATGGAATCCGCCTCGGATGGCATTTCGTCTTCTTCGGCGAATTGATTCCAGTCTTGTCCATCTCTTCTGAACCCCTCTTTCCCAGTCGTTCTGTTACTCATTGTCAAGTGGGAAATCAGGACTCGCAATAGCATAACTCCGAATTGGCAGAACGTTAGAGCATGTAAAACTGAACGTTTGGCGGGAGACCCACGCAAAGAAACCAATCATCTTTCTATGGTTCTACCTTAGGCGGTGTGATTTTCCTTGTAATCATGCTATTATATCTTTCAGGTAATAATCTTAAATCAGTGAAGAGAACGGAAACTTTCCGAATAGGATGAGTTTGTGTCGCGAGTATGTTCTCTACTTGTCATTTTGTGGGTTCGTAAGCTTTTCTCATGTACTCTTTGGTAGAGGTGTGAAACGGGTGAGTCGGTTCGGGTTTGGATAGGGTTGGATATAGTTCGATACATATTGATCCATTTAATTCGTTTTGATCTATTTTCATGTTATACAAACCTATTGAATGTAGTTTAGAGAAAATTGTTTTTTTATATATTTTCAAAGATATATATTGCTAAATTTCTTTTTTTTAGATTTCTTAGCTAATCCTTTGATGACCTATTTAAAATTTATTTGAGATCCATTAAGTTTCTAGGTAACTTGTTTAATGACCCACTTTTAAAACTTAAGAAATCCATTTAAGACCCGCCATCATGAAATGTTAGTCAAATATGAGTTCCGGACCCATTTTGCCATCTCTAGGACTCGGAGTCTTATGATTTGGATTAATGGTTTTTGGGGGAGTTGTGATCGTGTTGCGTGATAGCATATTGTTCTCAAGAAATTCTTAATTATTTTTTGATAAATATAAGATAATTGGCAGATTCTTTTAAGTGATTAGCTTTATTGGTAACTCATCAAGTTACCAACTCACATTCGGAATTGCTTGTCTAGATTTCTTAGTATTGTTTGTATGTCAAAATTATCAATTTAGATCCGACATTCGGAATTGATTTTTTTTTTTTTGACATTTGAATTTTGTTGAATGGTCATCAAATTACTACTGTCGTCTTTATGAAGCTATTACAAAAATTTGACATAGCTATCGGTTTATAATCGTACTCATGAATGTCCAGTTACTCAATGGTTCGCCTATCTTTGTCTTAAATTTTTAACAATGAAATAATTGCAAATGGTATGATGGTGAACGAAATTTAATTGCGTTTGCATATCAGCACGTGCGAACGTCAACTTCATGGATGGATGGGTGGCACACGTACGATCGGACAGATCACAGCGTCCAATCTCAGCCAAGCGCGTCGCTATCCGCCACCATCACCAACTCAGTAAATCGAGCGAAGATAAATTTTTTCAGACGATGGGAGAGAAATTGCAATCGTCGCGAGAGTTTTGGTTCCTTGTTCTTTCCGATCTACAATTTTCCCGTTTGCACAATTAAAAATGCGAGGGAATTATTTATGGGGCGCACACACTCGCCCAGCTCCCCTATAGATAGGGAGATGCTCTCTTTCTATCTCCATCCCATGGCGGATATTGCAAGAGCTCTCTCCTCCTCCACCACCTCCACCAACGGATCGCATTCTCATTTTCTCTCGGGAACCGTGACACCCTTTGATCTTTTGCATAGTTTTCTCTAGTAAAAATCTCTCCTTTCTCTTGGGTTGGGTGAGTGGAAATGGCTATTGCTATGGCCTCTGCTAGCCTCGCCACGACCCTCACTGGTCTTGATAAAGCATTTGAAATCACCAGATCAAGTGTCGCTTCGGTTGCTGGGTTTTCCTCTTCTGGGTTGAAGGCCCCGCGTTCTTGCCCTCTGCATGGCCAAAGGTATGGCTTCTTTTTGTGTTTTTGTGCCTTTGAATTCTTGTTTTCTGTTCTAAGCTTGTCTTTCATCGAGCTTCTAGATTTTGGTTTACTGCCAATTGGTTTAGTTTATCTTCTTGTTGTAGTTTGTGTTGTGTGAATTGCCCAATGCTTGAAGCACTCAAGTACTGATTTTTGCCAGCGCCATTCTATCATATTTTGACTACCCGCCTTTTTTTCTTTCTTGACTTATGTTGGGTTCTAGTGATTTGGCTGTATTGGACTGCTCTGTGGAAATTGACTTCCACTGTTCTATGTTGATCTTTATCTTTATCTTTTTTTTTTCCTTTTTGGATAAGTGTGTTCTGCTTTGATTTGATTCCTCCATCTTTTGTATGTCACAAGGTCCTCTCGCTTATCCTTGTAGGATCGATATGGGCGACTTCATTATTTCGCGAACCACGCTCTAATTCTATCCCAGTAGGAATAGTTATTGTGCCATGGATTTCCTATTTTTCTTAGTTTTAGCTCTATCTGCTTTCTCATAGATTGTCGTCTTCAAGAGCAGTCATTAGACAAGCATCAGCTGCTACTACTCTGGAGGTATTGACCACATCATACTGTCAATCAGTGTCGGTGCTTTATTATTATCGACCGGTATCGGTGCTTTATTGTTGATGGGAAGTTCGATGATACTGGCAGGATGGAAGTCAGAGTGAAACTGACATTGTTCCAACCCCTAAAGTTATCATAGATCAGGACTCCGACCCAGATGCCACTGTTCTGGAGATCACATTCGGGGATCGCCTCGGAGCTCTCCTTGATACGGTGTAGCACCGTCAACTGCCTTTTTCTTAGTGGAATGATCATTTGTTGGCAATTGCTTAATTCTGTTTATTTAGGCTCAAATCCATGTTTCAGAGATTGAAATTTTGTATTTGGCTTGTAGATGAATGCATTAAAGAACCTTGGCCTGAATGTTGTCAAGGCAAATGTATATTTGGATTCTTCAGGGAAGCACAACAAGTTTGCCATAACCAAAGCGTAAGTTCTTGGCAATTTTCTTGGGCTGTCATACTTCTATCTTCTTTTATACTGGCATCAGTGTCAACCCCTGCTATCATATAGTAACTGTCTGACATGAGTAACAATGGAAGTCCTCAGTCCATGTTTCAGAATAATCTTCAATTTAGTCTCTCTGTTATCTGCTTCTGCTTATAGCCATTTTATTTGCCACTAAGATGGCATTTTGGGTTCTCTACTCCATGTCATCCAAACTGTACTTGAATCAAGTTTGATTGCATTTTGCTAGGCACCTACTACCTGGAGAGGTGGGAAAATCTTTTATTCCTGATATGATGCATGTGAATGGAATTTCTATAGTCTTTTAACTCAATTAGAACAATAGGGCTTACTTCTTAGCTCCTAGTACCTTGTATTTTCTTTCCCTCTGTAAACTGGTTTTGTCTTGAGTTTGCTTGCAGTGATACTGGAAGAAAGGTTGAGGAGCCGGAGTTGCTAGAGGCTATTCGATTAACAGTTATCAATAATCTCATGCAGTATCACCCGGTAATCCCCTTCTCCACTATCTGCTTCTGTTCATCGTAACCACATCCTAGCTTAATAATTAGCTTTGGACCTATATTATGAGCTTTTGACAGAGTTCTATTGCTGCTTCAGGAGTCAAGTACACAATTAGCAATGGGAGTCGCATTCGAGCTGTGCCACCCACACAGCAGGCATGTTAAAAAGAGATGTCTGCTAGGTTCTGTTGCACTGCATTGAATGTAGTTTTGAATTGATAGCGATTGATCCCTGGCATAATTGTACTCAGCGTCAATGTCATGGATCTATGCTCCTTTAACGGGAAGATAACTGAGAGGTTTTGTGCTGATAGTGTGTGTTCTTCCATCCTTTATAATACTTTTTCGTGGTTCCCAGAAAACTAATTATACATACTCACTGCTCATCATTTATTTGCATGAAGCCTATGTCACGAGCTTGTAACTCAACTATAAGGATGTCGTTTTGTGTTCCTCAGGTTGATGTAGATATAGCCACGCGCATAAATGTTGTCGACGATGGTCCTGATCGAAGGTAGGGCTTGCCTCCTTTTTCTTTGTTTTGCTAGTTGGGTCTCATTTATTTATGCCAAGTTAGGCAATGTCTTGCAAGTGAGGACATTGAAATGTCTGTTGACCCCTAAAATATATCTCGTCACAGTTTGCTGTTGGTGGAGTCAGCTGATCGTCCTGGCTTACTGGTGGATCTCGTGAAGATCATAACTGACATCAACATTGCTGTGGAATCAGGAGAGTTCTATACTGAGGTTGCCATTCACATCATGACTGAACTTTTATTTCGTTGAGTGATCATAACTAATGCAAACTCACAATTTCTTTGGTGTTGTTACCAGGGGTTGCTGGCTAAGGCAAAATTTCATGTCAGCTACAAGGGCAAAGCCATCATCAAGCCTCTCCAGCAGGTAAGATGATGCTAATGTAGAGGCTGTGCCCATATTGAAAAGCATTTGAGACTAGTAGATATTGGGTGTCTCATGGGCATCTTCACGTGTGTGTGTGGTGTCCGTGAGAGCATGATTGTATGTTTGGGCCTAATGACAAATTGGCCTGTGCTTGCTTATTTCTACGTGCTAGTGTGCGCATAAGAATGTGTATCCCAAGGTGTGCGTGTGATTTTCACATGAGAATAGTGTTCTAGTCATTGAAGTTTACTTGAGTTGGACTGCCAGAGTAGATAGGGGTTGATTTGAGTTACTAAGTGGACAGAAAAGAGGAAGTTGACTTCGAGTTATGCTGCTATAGCCAGTATAGATTTTTTTGTACAATTAAAGTGAGACTGTTCAAATCACATTTAAGTGTTTTCTTTACCGCCCACAAATCTGTGTTTTCGTCTTGTTTCATGAATGGGGATCTCCTCATTTGGTGATTTTACAGGTCCTTGCAAATAGTCTGCGGTACTTCTTGCGACGTCCTACAACGGAGGAGGCGAGTTTTTGAGCCATTGTACCACGTTGTAGGAATGGGAGAGCGTACTATCATTCTGTTCAACACTGATTATGGATCCATTATAGTTACATTTTTCAGTCTGCTCGCTCACTAGGATGATATGTACGCAAAGTGTTAAACTGAAAATGTAGAGGAATAAACTTCTACGAAACTGCTACAGCAGTGAACTGTAACTTTATGTATCGAACTGTTTTCCGAATGTGTGCTGGAGTGTCCATACCCTTGGTTTTTTGGCTGTCATCAGTTGTATTGGCCTGTAGGCTTGAAATGTCAATATACCATATCTAAGCCTACTTTATGGAGAAATTCGCATGGATAACCAATATCTATTCGAACTCCCTTTACCTGTAGGAGTACCTATTTTGACTCTTGTATTGGGAATCACAATGGGGGGGAGGTGGCAGCACATCCATGTTTAGTGCACGAGAGTAGCATCATCATTGCAAGCAGGTCAAGGAACAATCGCACTGCTAAATCAAATTCTAAACTGCAAGCTGTTCTTGATATGTTGCAGAATGAGGGTTATTTGGACCCAAGAGGTACGCTCAAGTTGCGAAATGCATTCCACACTTGCCTATGTGCTCTATTATTACCTGTTCTGCATTGGATGAGGATCGCAACAATCAATGAGAATTTGTCATAGCAAGTTGCAAAATGCGTACCATACTTGCCTAAGTGCTCTATTATTACCTGTTCTGCATTGGATGAGGATCGCAACAATCATTGAGAATTTGTCATAGCAAGTTGCAAAATGCATACCACACTTGCCTAAGTGCTCTATTATTACCTGTTCTGCATTGGATGAGGATCGCAACAATCAATGAGAATTTGTCATGGTCGCTGCTCAAAGATTATCGTGAGCGTCTTTAACTCATATAAAGCGAAAGCGAAACACGCCGAGGGATCAGTCCTGTCATGTAGATGGAACCCCTACACGGCAACAATCGTGTGCTAGCTGTTTGGTAAGTTAGGGACCTTTAGCCACTTGTCTAGTTATCCTAAGCATCAAGTGAGATGCATCTATCTTGTATCTAGAGACAAGATCTGAGTTTGCAAAACGAGAAGGTTAGTCAGGGAAAAACAGAAGTTGGGGTGTGTCCAATGTCCATATTCAGCGGTTGTGGTCTAAATGCTCTTCAGTTTCGTGAGAACATTGAAGACCCTCTTCATCTTTCATCACGATATGGCCAAAAATGGATACACACCATTACAGATTTAATGGCCCAAGCTGCCCCAAGGACATAGGGGCAACGGTCCATACGTGCACGAATGGAGTAGTATGGGCAAACATCCCTCTTTGTAATCTCATGAAAAACTGCATTTTCAACCACAAAAATGATGATTCAAAAGGCAGACATGGAACCCCACCACAACTGATTCTTCCTTGGAAAGAGAGAAATGGATAAACCCCACGACCCATTACCCATTTCTTCATCCTTTCTATATCAGCTGATGATTCTCTATGGTATTGAAAGAGATTCAGCAATGGCAGGGACATTCTCCAGAGGAGCACAGACCATGAACTCCATGTTCTTCAAGCAAGTCTCTCAATCTTTGCTCATTGTACAAACGTTGCGCATGTTAACAGCTTTGATCGTTTTTCAGCCAGTAGAGCCTTTCTGATGAGCTAGATCTGAGTGCAAGTGAAGCTTTCTTTCACTAGGTGTTCCTCTCCTGTTGTTGACCATAAAACTTTCGAAATGGCAGGCCCTTGATCCGAAAAGGCTACCACAGGAAGAGTTCAGCCGACACGGTGCGGGACGCGGTGAAATTGGAAGGCGAAGAAGTGAAGAGCAAAAGCCACGCGGGGAGCAGTGATGGTGGATGGTGGGTTCCCCATGAACGGACCGGCATATACTGTCCCAAGGGCCAAGAGAAGGTGATTGAGGACATCCCTCCCGGCCCGGTGAAGGATGCCGGCATCAACTGGATTTCCTACAACGAGGATGGTTTGATTTAGCAGCAACATCACCCTCATCGTGCTTTAAATAGATAATATGAATAGAATTAAGATCGGTGCCCTGAAGTACTGCCTTCGTGCTTCCTTTTGCCTCTCTTCGTCATAAATGTAACTTGAAAATAATTCGAGTACTTACTGTTGTTGCCAAAGTATTCGTATATATAAAATAAGATTGATCGACAAACTTGAAATCAAGCACAAATGAGTAATCCGAATATAGACAAATGATCCAAGCCCAAAGAATTCACGTTGTGTCCTTAAGACAAATTTATCCTCTCTACCGGTACCCAAGGTTCCTTGGACAATTGCCTCCCCGGATAAAACGTATCGTCTTTCCTCTAAAGCGGTACTTCTTCGGAGAGAAACCTTCGAACGTACTTTGCGAATAATCGCACAAATGATGAAGATGGAGAATGAATGGCGAAAAAAATAACATTAGTCCGAATGCAGCACTCAATATTTGTATTTATAGGCAATGAAGCGAAGAGTCACGAAATGACAAGAAAGAGGTTAAGTATTAAGAGTCACGAACCCGAACAAATCTCTTTCAAAAGAACATATTTGTTCAAAGAAAAATTTCAGACAAACGTGTATGCTCGGACAAGAAAAAATTTCTAAACAAACATGTCTATTCGAACAAAAAAGATTTTCCAAACATGTCTGTTCGAACAAAAAAATTTCTAAACATATCTCATCGATAAAATAAAATAAAATAAAATTGATGGGCTTAAAAAAAATTGGAACAAGCCGGCCGGCCTAGGCCCGAACCGAGCGGGCCAAGAAATGCAGAGCGCATGCGTTTGGGTCAACCTTGGCAAAAGTTAAGTTCTAACTTTGTTCCACAAAAGTGGGGTGTCCCTTGAGGTCCAAACCCTTTTGTGAGTTTCCCATATTTAAACTCATCTCTCAATTACTCTTTTTCAATGTGGACTCTCCATCCCTATCTTCTCATTCGCCTTTCTAATGGGACGTGGAGTCCAAGTTCCCAACAATCCCCCACATGAATGAGAAGTTCAGTTATTAGGACTTTTCGTGAATGTATGAGATGCATTGTGTGATTATTCAATAAGAGACTATTGCATTGGGATAATTAGTCCGAGATTTTGAACTTTTCCTAATGAGCTTTATCGGACTTACTCGGTCAATCGTAGACTAGATGTCCTTGAACCTTCGACTTTTAAGGTAAGCCTAGACAATAAAAATCATACAATTATCTCTCGAACAAAATTGGTTCTCACTATTGTGTTCGTTTTGCTAGTTTCATGAGTGATTTAGAGAATTCGGCCTTTCCAATTCTCACGAAGCGGCTCTCACTTCACACTCACATAGGTGATTTATGAATGTGTGGTATATCACATACCCGATTTAGAATCATTAAAAACTTACACTTAACTCCGCACATGTTAGTAATATCTCCATATAGGAATGAGTAAGAGTTGACAAGTACTCTACATCGCCTGCATAACTTAGTTGTCCCTTTGAACCTAGATTTTGAGATCCCTAGCCAACTAGGTAGGGTTTCCGTTATGATGACTTATTTTATAGGCTTTAAACCCATTCCCCTTGATGTTTTCACAATCATATCTCTAGTTAAGCCTTTTGTTAATTGATCCGCAACATTATCTTTTGACTTCACATAATCAATTGTGATAATTCTACTAAAGAGTAATTGTCTTACAATATCGTGTCTTCGACTTATATGTTGAGACTTACCGTTATACATGACATTTCTTGCCCTACCTATTGCCGCTTGACTATCACAATGAATACACACAAACTGGAACTAATTTAAGGCAATCAAGAATATTTTCTAAGAAATTTCAAGCCACTCGCTTCTTTACCAGCCTTATCTAAAGCAAAGAATTCTACTTCCATAGTAGACATCGCAATACAAGTTTGTTTGGATGATTTTCAAGACAAGTGCTCCCCCACTAAGTGTAAACACATATCCACTTGTAGATTTTATGTTTCTTGTGCCGATTATCCAATTTGTGTCACAAGATCCTTCAAGTACCGCTGGATATTCTGTAATGCAAAGCATAGTTTTGAGTATGCTTCAAGTAGCCCAATACCCGTTTCGAGCTTTCCAAAGAATTTTCATTTGGACTAATCAGAATCGACTTAGCTTGCTTACAAGACAAGCTATGTCCCGCCTAGTACAATTTATGATATACATTAAACTACCTAATAAACTAGCATACTCATTTGGAGCCTTGCTTTCACCAAGTATTCTTTAAAAGATGTAAATTAACATCTATCGTGGTCTTTACAGGTACAATGTTTAGGTTCATACACGTTCCAAGAATCTTCTCAATGTAACGAGACCGTGATGAGCTAATCCTCCATATGTTTTATTGATTTTAATCCCTAAAATAACATTTGCAACCTCCATATCTTTTATATCAAATTTACTTGTGAGCATGCGTTTGGTTGTCTTGACAACCTTACTATCGTCGCTCATTATAAGCATGTCGTCTACATACAAGCACAAAATGGAAAAACTATTACGAATGTTCCTAACATATATACATTTATCACACTCATTTATCTTAAAATCATTCGACAACATGACTTGATCGAATTTAGCATGCCATTGTTTCGGTGCTTGTTTCAAGTCGTAGAGTGACTTGATAAGCCGATTGTTGACACCTAATTTTGCATGCTCCATATTTTATTTTATTTATTTTATTTTATTTCGTTAAAATATGTCAAATTTATTAATTATACATCTTTTCTCATTTTATTGAAAAATATATTTTTAATATAAAAAAAAAAAGATAAAACAAAAAAATGTAAAACAAAAATTGCAAAAAAGGCTAGGGCGGACTCAAGCCAAGCCCGCGCGGCCGACCAGGCCCCGCTCAACCTATAGGTCGACCCACCTCGTTTTATTCTCTACTCTAGCTGAAATGGGCCTACCTCTTTTGCCAAGCAGACAACCCATCTTTTACTTTTATTTCCCATAGCCCATTTCTCTCACTTATTTTTCATCCCACATTCACAAACCCCCTACGTCTCTTGCTCTCTCTATCTAGTCAACTCATGTCACTTTCAACTCCACCACACACTTCACATGGTCAATTATCAATCCACGTCCCCAAAGAAACAAGATCCATTGTGGTCCACATGAACAAACTTGTCAAGGAGGCAAGAGTGAGCATAAAAAGGACAGAGGTCGGCGGGTCCCCGGGGGGCCTTCTTCGATCGTCAAAAGAGGGGGATAGAAGGAGGGGTGGAGCTCGTTGAAGCGAAGTGGTGGAGCTCGTCGAGCCGGCTTTTTAGAGAACCAAGAAGAAAGAAAAAAAAAGAACAGGAGGCTAGAGCGAGAGTTCGACGTCGAGAAAGCCGGGCCACCGTGGTCGCGACCCGAGCCGACGACGGCCTCGTGCCACGAACCGGCTTGAGGGATCTACCTCACGGCGGGCGATGCGGGCGGCAAACCGTCTCCGATGCGGTAGTGAGTTCAACTCGGTAAGAGAGACCGAGAAAGCTTCGGTTAGATAAGGCGCAGAGGCCTCGTGCAACCGAACCGCCATGGGGCGGTTGCGGCTGTCAGCCCGAGGAGACGGTCCCGTGACGAGTGATGACGGCGGCGTGGCCACCTTTGGAAGACAAAGAATGCATGGAGGACAACTAGGAAGATTCGATTCCGGAGCTCGTTGATATCGGAGCGACCTCGGATAGAGGGAGGTCTTGGTTGGAGAAAGGAACTCGGAGCCAAGAGAGATCCCAACTCCATCGTCGCCAAATTCAAGCTCCCGCTCGCGGACCGATTGAACCGGTGACGGAACTCGTGGGCAACTCCGACGACTCACGAATAACGATGGACCTGGATGCGCGGTTGGGGCGGATGCCGACGATGGCTCGGTTCGATGATGCGGTCCCTCGGCCTCGTCGACCCGGCTATGATCGCCAGCTTCAGCCACCTCGCAACCAGCGATGACGCATGTGGTCCAAGAGTTAGGTGAAGGCAAAGTCCGAGCCGCCCGAGGAGTTGACTCCAGCTGAGTTAGGAGCGATTCTGCTGGTGAGCCCATCCTTTATGGTCGGCAATGGCTCGATTAGTTCCGTGACGACTCGAGCGGCGCAGACTAGTGGAACCCGAGTTGATACCTCGGTAAAGGGAGAAGCGGACTCGGCATTTTTTGTCGAGCTAAACCAGGCGGTGGCGTGGCAAGCGAATCCCGACGATGCGGCGATGAGACGAGCGGACTACGGTGGCTGATAGGGCCCGGCTGTCGAACCGACGTTCCGGTGTACAGAGAAGGCGTCGTGAAGAAGGAGATGAACAGGGAGGGAGTCGGGCGTGAACACTCAACTGAGCGTTTGTCTTTCTGTTAGTTGGGTCTCGCTTTTTGGAATTTTACGTTGGCATGGTTTTGGTCTTTGAGGCTTGGTCTTTTGGGTCTATCTCGTAGGCTTTGAAACTTGGGGTTGTTGAACCGGGCTCCCGTCACGAGCCTACTCCGAATAACCACCCGGGCCGTAGAGGCCTAGGTCGGTTCACCCCGGTCGAGTTCACCGACCCGACCCGGGGCCCCTTTTTTTTATTTTATAATTGAAAAATAATAAAAAATCAGAAAAGCTCCAAAAGATTCAAAAATAGGAAATAGGTAGGAAGAGTCTCTATTTACCTATATTTGTCTATTTAAGCTTTTACGTGCCTAATTATTGATATATTCTCGATATCATACTTGCATAGCTTAATTAGATTTTGCATGTAAAAACCTTGGTTTACTTGATCTCCAATGCATGTCTCAAGTAGGTAAATCAAAGCATAGTAATTAGAGTTTAATTTGAAGTACTCATTTTATTTTTTAATTGACTCGAGCTTTGCTAATTATCTCTTTGAGTGAATGTACGTTCCCAAATGCTCGACGCATGAGATTGACATTTCGACATGGCGATCGATAGTGATGGCCACAGATATCGCAGCCCATTGGAGTTTGGCGAGGATGAAGACCGATGCCCACCCGGTCCACTTCTATGTACACGATTTTCATATCGGAGTTTATCTTTAAATATTGCCATTATAGATTTGGTCCGCATGTGCTTATTCCAGTCTTTTATTTGGCATATTTATTTGATTGAGTGTTTATAACACCGTCTTTTGAAAAATTACCCGTTAATCACTTTTCTTGGATACTAGGTTAAGGATAAATAGGTAATTGCATGAAATGACAGAAAATATTATGTATGATCATTTAGTACTTGTTAGATACCGATAAGCTTAAAATGATATGCGAGAATGCGTGGTCACCTTAGGGAACATCGATTGGTTAGGTACCGAAGGGCGCTAATTATCTAGTTAGCGTAAACAAGTCCCCCGAATCTAGAAGCTCTGGTTGCGTAGAAATCGAGATAATACTCCCTTATCTCGATTGGTTTCTAGCCGACCCCAATAAAGGCTAGTGGCGACTCTTAGTAACATTTCATTTTGCTAATCAAGAAAGGAAATCCAATGTCACGCGAGGTAGGATTTGGGAGAGTCCACGCCATTGACCTATGACAATACCTCTAAACCCACCGGACCCTCTCGGGAGGCTTAGGGCGGGTCGCGACACTTGGCGACTCCGTGAGGAGAACATATGATTATGAATCTATGTAGACTTAGGCCATAATAACCAGTTGATTGTTCCCTAAATTGATCTTCATTTTGCCGCGTTGCTAGGAAAATCGGGTTAATCAACAAACTCGTGATTAGATGTTTTGCGGGATGGGAGGTATAAGGAGTGAAGTGATTGTTGACTTGTCATTTTTGCGAGAAAGTCGTGGGAATGTGTGCTATTTGGATGTATATTGAAGCGAGTGTTTGATATACCCTGCTATGCATGCCTCATACACTACACTTATTGCACACACATCCAATGGTCAAACCCGGACTGCGATCCCAGGGAAACCCTTAGGAGGTATCGGAAATAGATTAGGCCATACGCAAGTCCGCAAATGGCACGATCATTTTCGATCCCGCTCATCACCTTGAAATATGTGCCCGACCCGATTATGCTTTGTCGGCATTTTTGGGGGGCGATACATTATTTCGTTGTGATGGGAGCCTTTGACTTTTAGCCTACTCCACTCTTATGTGTCGAACCTCACTATTAGCATGCGCATGTCTAGTGTAGGTCTACGTCATTGACAAGTACTATTCGCCAACCACTGTGAGTAAGATTCTTCCGTTTATTGGTCCACTCAGAATTTTATTTTCGGTAATTCGCGAATATCAATTGGATGCCCTACGTGGTCTAAGCCTATAATTGAAAAATTTTGGCGATCACTTTTTTGTAGTGAATTTGTAGAATAAATTTCAAATGAACAGATTATTTTCACGTCATTTTTGCAAAAGGAATATCCCGACGTAATTTTTCAAAATAGATGCAATTTTTGTGTGCTAAGCTTTTGAAATTGAATGGGCATCCTATTAATAACCGCGAATGATCTTTTAATGATATCTCCTCTTATAATGAAATCGTAGCGAAGTATCGAATGCCTTTAGATTGAGATTACGGGCGGTATCGTCACTTCATTTTCATATAAGAGGCGATCTCATTGAAAGATTGGTTCTCTATCTAGGCACTAATATTATTATCTTTCCCTTGTAGGACATGAATGAAGGTCATTCATCGAGATTCTCTCGATCCACCATGTAAAGATTGCGTCCTAAAGCGAGGCCTTAAGATGTTAAACTGTTTTGGTTCTATAATTGGACGGAGAGCACGAAGGCCACACGTTTAAACAAGCCGGTGACACTCACCCGGTTCCAGTAAAATGAGAAAACCCCATTTCTCATTGTTTTTCAAGTCAAAGTCGGCCACTTGAAAGATGCACTAAAATGGACAAAAAGAGCCAATCTGGGGCAACTCCCCGGGCGATGACCTATTCCGATGATAGCGAGAGGATAGCCACGATAGAGGGGCGATTATGCCCATTTAAAACAAACCAAAGGTGGACAAGATAGAGATGTCGGATGATTGCCCGCTGGAGGAATTGCTCATAGTCGAAAATGAGTCACTAGGAAGGCCTCGGTGGAGCATTGGATGTTGCAACTTTTCGAACCGAGGACGAGGATGACATATCACATTCCTAATTTTATTCCAAATCATTATAGGCAATCGACCAATTTCTTCTTCAATATGCGGGAAGTATTTAATCGAAGAAATCACGGAAAAGCCAAAGAGCATGAAATGTCATGGTCACCCAACTCAAATCAAGAAAGGTTTAACATAAATCAAACAAATCGACGGACGACATGATGCGCATCCATCCATGTAGACAATATCAATCCTCCTTGCTAAGAAGAATCGGACATGATGCAATCGTCCAAGCCCATTTCAAAAGTTAAATGAGGGGATAGACCCAGCCATTAAGATGACAAATGGAAGTAGTGACGACGACCATGATGGAAGAGTTCAAGTTACTCGACAAATCGACGTTAATCCACGAGGAGGTCATCATTCCTGTTGATGCCATCAAGAAGCTAGAGCCACGGAGACTTCCCCCTTTGCCATCCTTTGCATCCTTCAAAATGGATAGTGACAAGGCCCATCGCCCTTTCGATCTCGAGAGGAATGCTATGGAGAAACAAAAGCCGCTCATCCATGAAGACCTCAACGCCAACGCTTCCTTCTCCAAGCAAACCACGGAGCAAGTACCCAAAGCGGATGAAGCATCCGCCTTGCTTAAAACTGTCTCCCTCGAGGAAATCATGTTGCTTAAGGACGAAGCGGATCGACGTCTTTCCGTTCAAATTCCTTTGGGGTCACAACTCCAAGACCAAGGACACGATTGTCATGCTGCGAACCACCGTCCACTGGCGAAAGCAATCTAGCGTCGACTCCCCATGAATGAGGACCCCGACGATGATTCTAGCGAAGCCAAAGTCCTACACGGCCAAAGATCCGAGAAAATCATCCCTTGTGCTATGACGTTTGTCGAGAGTTTCGGAATGAGGAGCTCAGCCGGAGGACATTCGTTGAAAGCCGAGAGCCTATTGTGGATGCGATGACTCTCGCCAACTAATTTGGATTAGAAACAATCATTCGACTTTGGTAGCAAGGTGTATCGTTCCTAACTTAGCTCAATTGAGAATATAAGTGACTCGTTCTATCTCTCATTTTGCAGATGAATGAGTGTGGTCAATCTGTAATGACAATGCATCCTATGAGAAAAGACGATCTAGTCGAGCCATCTACTCGAGATAGAAGGGAGTATTTCGCTCCCAAAGTCAAATTCATCCGAAATGCAAGCTAATGCATTACTTACGCTCACGCAGCGGTGAAAACGAAGGTGCCCAAGACATAGTCAATCGCTGGAAGCAAAAGCAGGTCTCCCTCAACGGACGAGTGGATTTAAACGAAGCATACGCCCGATAATCCGGTTTGGCTGCGGAGTGTCGAGTCACCAATTTATTGATAAATAACAACGATCAAAAGGTCATAGTGGAGCAAAGTAATCGACTTGAGCCATTTTCTCCCAAAGATGGAAAAGAGAAAATCCGGACATGAGGATAGTTTTCTCCTCATCCATCTGTTGAGTGCATGGATACCTCGTCAAACAGGATATGAGGCGGATCAACTTGGAGGTGACAAAACTCAAGCAAGCTTAAAGAAGGCAAATTGTCAATTGACTCGAGATTACTACAAAGCGTAGCCATCGACCAAACATCGAGAGTTGTGCCATTCGAGAGTTACCGCTTAAATAAAAGCAAGGCACCTCAAGGACGCTTACAATGGCGCCACGGCATGGTGGCATTGGGAGTGACAATGGTCCGAAGCGCCCGGGTTCGATCCCCGGGTCGGCATAAATGTATATATTGTATAAAGATTAATAAAAAAACTTTTTGCGCTTCCTTTTATTTTGCGAGAAAAAGGAGAGAATACAACCCAAATCAACGTTCTCTCGCAATACTAGCGTCACAAATCCGAGTTCTCGACGAAGTTTAAATGAGTTAACTCGGATGGGTTCGAAATCTCAAGCGACACTTGAACCTTGGGAGCTATTGATCCATTTAACCATTGCCGCCAAAATGGGGAAGCCGCTAAAGGAAAAGTGCCAAACATCGAAATGGCAAAGTCGACAAAGGGGAGGTGCAAAGCACCTTAAAAGACAAAATCAAAGCGAATGGTAGCTCGATATCGATTCCAATTTATCCCTTTTAATCACACATCCGACATGTTTTTTTACGCTACGATAGGAGACGCAGATATTGAAAAAAATGAGCCTACGAATAGCTGGAAAAGTCGATACTTGAAGCTCAAGATTTTGCTCGAACACTCTAGCTCGGGTCTCAAATGATGCTTCGACACGAACAACGAGGGAATCAAGCGACCATAGACCGCTTTTCAATCCTCAAGCAATCGAGCTCAAATGAAGCTATTGAGATGCAAACATGAAGAATCACCGGTCAATGTGGGCCAACATCCGATATGACTAAGTTCAAGATTGATCAAAATCCATAAGATTCTTCTCTCCGCGATGGAAGAGGAAACTTCAACAAACAAGAATTTAGTTAAGCCAACTAAGATAAAGAAGCGGACTATTGTGAGCGTCTGCGTGTAACCAGGCATTTGCACGCTCCTATTAGAGATATCACGGAATGTGGCAATAGGAAAGGAATTTGTCTTGACCAACCATTGGAAGTGAATGAAGAGTAGGCATCAACTAGAATAGAGAAGCGGAGTCAATGAGTTTCAGCTCATGCAGGTCTTAAATCTTGAATAAGACCATGGCGAAAGCTTGTAGACCTCCCCGAATAGAGCGATCTCCAGGTCATTGGATCAAAGAGCGAAGCTTATCATCATTGCAATTAGGACTTCTATCCCTATGCACATGTGAAGATGATTGGAACAACCGATCCATCGTTGCCATGTATTGAGGAATGAAGTCGGTTTTGTAGCATAAAATCGAGCATCTCATCAAAGGATGATATTAGCGACTTCATGCTCCTTGTCCTAACCTACTCATGCATAATTGTGACCTTTGAGGTCAAGCTAAGATGTAGCTTCAGCCGTATGAAAGTTAGCTCAAATGAAGGGTAACACCTGTATCGTTTCTAGTTTTCCAATCCCAAGAAATCGAGTAGTGACATGTTTCTTGCTATTTGTGACGGGGTTACCAGATCAATTCGCCTCAAGTAAGTCCCTTAAAAGAAAGCAAAAATCAAATGAGAAACTCCCTCACAAAGAGAGAGCTACAAGAGAAAAGGTAAAAATGGGGCATGCCGGAAGAATTGTGAGATGAACCCAAACGAGCGAGTAACCATCAATCCTCGAAGTATAGATATGAGGGTAACGTTGTATTGTTCCAAGTTATCATTTCCGGAAAAGGATACTCGCTAATGTGATTTTCTTTACATCTTTGTAGGATCAACCATCCAAGCATGGATCGAGTAAGTATCCTTCTCCTTAAAACCCTCCAAAATGAAGGGTTCCCTAAATGTCTTGCTTCATGTTAAGTCCTAGGTGAGGAATACGGGCATTTTGTAAAGTCTTAGATTAGGAATCTAGGCATTTTTGTCAATCTCTAGAACAACCGACGTTGGAGAGACGGAGTCAACTCCCCGAAGGGAGGTGATTCCTAGAGTTACGATGATCATTGCTTAGGAAAATCATCATGTTAATTCATCCCGACAACATCACCCGTGAATATTCCCCGTCGAAATTCTGTAGAAAGATGTAGGAGGAGGCTACTTTGATAGCAAGCCAAATAGGCCAATTCATGAAATCCTGGAGTGCTCTGGTAGCATCAATCTTGAGAAGAGTAGGGCGAAGGATCAACCGGCTATAATAGCCCGGTAAGTACCCTTCTTTTTAAATTTATGTAGAAAGCATAACTGTTTAAACGTTTCACCCCGACCCGGTCATAATAAATGTTTAGCTCATTAAAGCATCTCATCTTTAAGTACAGGTTGGAGTTCATGTTTTAGCTCATTAAAAAAAAAAAATCCATGTTCCCTAAATCGGTGCATCCATTCATGCATATATGCATCTTGCATTGAAGTCTCCTGCAGTTCACTTGGTCGAATGATTTTTGCTCCGTGAAATAGAGATATTGAGTATGCCAAGCGAAGGTATTTAGGGTGAAAGATGAGCCCTGTCTAAACACGTCCCCGATACACCCCGAAATTGAGTGGAACGAAAAGAACAAGATTCGTGTCTTAAGATAGAAGATCCATTCGCGATGTGTACAACGGTCCAAGTGACGAAAGGCATTCCTTCTTTTTCCATACACACAATACATCCCTTGCTAGCCCCGTTGAGCCCGGTAACGAGGAGTTCAAAATACCCCTGTCAGGAACCACCCCACACCGGGGAAAATCCAGGAGATTACGGTTGGACATCAACGGAGAAAAAGGGTAAGAAAGATTTAATTGCCTTCACTTGCATTAACCTTTGTGTGGTAACTTCAGGTGAATCTTCATGGAAACTCGAAATATCCCTAAATGAAGAAGAGCATTTCTTTCTCTACCTAAACACTTGAATACCCTTTGCTAGCCAAGTTGAGCCAGAAATCATTCATTTCAAAAACCCGATTGGTGATCATCTCCCCACAATGGTGCAAAAGGTGTGATTTACCGAAAGCCGGTGTCGATGTGAAATGTCTCGAGAGTCCAGAGAGATCATGAAAAAAAGGGGGGCTAAAAAAGAAAAGTGCCTAGTAAAAGCAAGGCCAAAGCCCATGGAGGAAAAAGCCAAATGCGAAAAAACATTGAGCTTACCTCGAATAGAAACAAATGCGAGAAAATAGAGAAAAACTCTTTTCTTGCCAAGAAGAATAGACAGACTCATTGGACTCTCGAGGTAGATTGTGATCCCTGGAATCAAATGCTTTTCCCAAATGGAGCGAGATTGTTAAAGACACCGAGGTGGTCACCAACTCATAAACCCCTCAATGTAAAAAAAAAAATCGAGCCTTGTAAGCCTTCCCGAACCGACGCTACAACCCGCCCGAAGACTCTTTCGATTGGGATGTTTCGAGTTGACATGAAGACTTTACAAAGAAGCTTCCGCTCGAAGGAGTGGAGCCAATCATTTCTTGTCTTATCTTCCGGGTTCTTGACTTGTAAACCCGGCGAAGATAATAACTTCAAATGTTTCCCAGAATGGTGGCTTCAAGGCGGAGAAGCCCTTTGTGTAAGTCCGTGACCATGCAAACATTACGGTCCCTCAAAGACCTTTCGGATAGATCGAGAATGTATGCATTGCGAATATGTCCGAAACCTTGGACACGAAGAGAGTGCGAGGTATCAAGAAATTTTATCCCAAAATCCCCAAGTGAGTGATTGGGATCAACGAGATATTCCCCGGTGAGGTATGTGAGAAATCCTTTCAAATTAAGGATCTTAGCTTGGCATGCTCAATAAACCCTTCTCATGAAGCAAAATTTCATGAACTGAGATTTTCATCCAAAATATCATTTTTGGGAGTTACAATTCCCTTGTCAATTGACTTTCCCCATGGAGTCCAATGGTCAGCGATATCATCTAACCGAGTGATAAGTTTTCGATATCGCGTCGCACCAAGTAGCCTCCCAGTGGGTTAATTTAACTTTATCTCGCCCATGCATTTAATGCTACTTCCCCATCTCGTTCGATTTTGTTCCATGAGTGAGTGGCTCGATCATCTGCGACAAATTCCAGTTGTGAAGGAACATATAATAGATGTTCATTGGCGTTATTATTGGTTTGAGCTGACTTTATTTGGACAGGTAAGGAGAGCTTTCGCGTCCCTAAACCGGTTCCATAATAAGCTTCCTCGATGCAGCGAGCCCCACGGCCCGAACGGATATGATGCCAGTGCTTGTCAAGAACCAAGTCGCGTGAGTGTAAGTCGCGGTGGCGAGTTCATTGACAATATTTTCACTTCATTCGAGTAAGTTCCGATCGACATGCAAGCGCCCGAGGTCGAGAACTCGTCCCATGTAACCCATAGAATGTACTCCGGAGGTGAAATGTAAGGTGAACTTTAGCTTCCCGAGGCCCGATCCATAAACGAGTTTTCTCGCTTCGATAAGCGGATCTAATGCCAAGTAAAGTGGAGACTTTTTCATAGCCTTTTCATAGATCAAAGATCGTGAATTGTGACTTTTCAATAGCCTTTTCACGGGTCAAAGATTGTGAACTGAGACTTTTTCATGGCCTTTTCATGGATCAAAGATCGTGAATTGTGACTTTTCAATAGCCTTTTCATGGGTCAAAGATAGTGAATTGTGACTTTTCAATAGCCTTTTCATGGGTCAAAGACCGTGAACCGTGACTTTTCAATAGCCTTTTCACGGGTTAAAGATCGTGAACTGAGACTTTTTCATGGCCTTTTCATGGATCAAAGATCGTGAATTGTGACTTTTCAATAGCCTTTTCACGGGTCAAAGATCGTGAACTGAGACTTTTTCATGGCCTTTTCATGGATCAAAGATCGTGAATTGTGACTTTTCAATAGCCTTTTCATGGGTCAAAGACCGTGAATTGTGACTTTTCAATAGCCTTTTCATGGGTCAAAGACCGTGAACCGTGACTTTTCAATAGCCTTTTCACGGTCAAAGATCGTGAACCGAGACTTTTTCATAGCCTTTTCATGGATCAAAGATCGTGAATTGTGACTTTTCAATAGCCTTTTCATGGGTCAAAGACCGTGAATTGTGACTTTTCAATCGTCTTTTCATGGGTCAAAGGCGCGTGGCTTGACTTCAATAGCCTTTTCATGGGTCAAAGACCGTGAACTGTGACTTTTTAATAGCCTTTTCATGGGTCAAAGACCGAATCCGAGATATTTCATAGCCTTTTCATGGGTCAAAGACCGTGAATCGTGACTTTTCAATAGCCTTTTCATCGGTCAAAGACCGTGAATTGTGACTTTTTCAATCGCTCTTTTCATGGGTCAAAGACCGTGAACTGTGACTTTTCAAATAGCCTTTTCATGGATCAAAGATCGTGAATTGTGACTTTTCAATAGCCTTTTCATGGGTCAAAGACCGTGAACCGTGACTTTTCAATTGCCTTTTCATGGGTCAAAGACCGTGAATCGTTACTTTTTCATAGCCTTTTCATGGGTCTAAGACCGTGAACCGAGACTTTTTTAATAGCCTTTTCATGGGTCAAAACCGTGAACCGAGATATTTCATAGCCTTTTCATGGGTCAAAGACCGTGAACCGTGACTTTTCAATAGCCTTTTCATCGGTCAAAGACCGTGAATTGTGACTTTTTCAATTGCCTTTTCATGGGTCAAAGACCGTGAATTGAGACTTTTTCAATTGCCTTTTCATGGGTCAAAGATCGTGAATTGAGACTTTTTCAATAACCTTTTCATGGGTCAAAGGTCGTGAATTGTGACTTTCCAATAGTCTTTTCATGGGTCAAAGACCGTGAATTGTGACTTTTTCAATAACCTTTTCATGGGTCAAAGGCCGTGAATTATGACTTTCCAATAGCCTTTTCATGGGTCAAAGACCGTGAATTGTGAATTTTCCATAGCTTTTCATGGGTCAAAGACCGTGAATTGAGACTTTTCTATAGCCTTTTCATGGGTCAAAGACCGTGAACCGTGACTTTTCCATAGCCTTTTCATGGGTCAAAGACCGTGAATTGAGACTTTTCTATAGCCTTTTCATGGGTCAAAAATCGTGAACTGTGACTTTTTCAATAGCCTTTTCATGGGTCAAAGACCGTGAACCGAGACTTTTCCATAACCTTTTCATGGGTCAAAGACCGTGAACTCGAGACTTTTCCATAACCTTTTCATGGGTCAAAGACCGTGAACTATGACTTTTCAATAGCCTTTTCATGGGTCAAAGACCGTGAACCGTGACTTTTCAATAGCCTTTTCATGGGTCAAAGACCGTGGATTGAGACTTTTTCAATAGCCTTTTCATGGGTTAAAGACCGTGAACTCGTGACTTTTCAATAGCCTTTTCATGGGTCAAAGACCGTGAACGTGACTTTTCTATAGCCTTTTCACGGGTCAAAGATCCTGAACCGTGACTTTTTCATTGCCTTTTCATGGGTCAAAGACCGTGAACTGTGACTTTTCAATAGCCTTTTCATGGGTCAAAGACCGTGAACTATGTCGTTACTCGAGGGTCAAGCCCGTATCGTTTATACGGTCATCCCGGAGGTTTTTTTTTTTTTTTTTTATAGTTAACCTTGCACGCGCAGTACTAATAGGCGTGGATCCCGGGCCAGTTCTCCAGGTGAGTCTCCTCAATTCCCGATCTCGATAGATGCTCCGGCGATTTTTCCAAGCGCTGTCGAGTTAGTTTATTAACAAAATTGGGTGTCCTTTAGTCTTGAAATGGAATCTCTTGGAGCTCCTATTTCAAGAGAGGCATTGTTGATACACCTAATTTTGCATGCTCCATATTTTATTTTATTTATTTTATTTTATTTCGTTAAAATATGTCAAATTTATTAATTATACATCTTTTCTCATTTTATTGAAAAATATATTTTTAATATAAAAAAAAAAGATAAAACAAAAAAAGTGTAAAACAAAAATTGCAAAAAGGCTAGGGCGGACTCAAGCCCGAGCCGCGCGGCCGACCAGGCCCCGCTCAACCTATAGGTCGACCCACCTCGTTTTATTCTCTACTCTAGCTGAAATTGGCCTACCTCTTTTGCCAAGCGACAACCCATCTTTTACTTTTATTTCCCATAGCCCATTTCTCTCACTTATTTTTCATCCCACATTCACAAACCCCCCTACGTCTCTTGCTCTCTCTATCTAGTCAACTCATGTCACTTTCAACTCCACCACACACTTCACATGGTCAATTATCAATCCACGTCCCCAAAAACAAGATCCATTGTGGTCCACATGAACAAACTTGCTTGAAGGAGGCAAGAGTGAGCATAAAAAGGACGAGAGTCGGCGGGTCCCGGGGGGGCCTTCTTGATCGTCAAAAGAGGGGGATAGAAGGAGGGGTGGAGCTCGTTGAAGCGAGAGTGGTGGAGCTCGTCGGAGCGGGCTTTTTAGAGAACCAAGAAGAAAGAAAAAAAAAAAAGAACAGGAGGCTAGAGCGAGAGTTCGACGTCGAGAAAGCCGGGCCACCGTGGTCGCGACCCGAGCCGACGACGGCCTCGTGCCACGAACCAGGCTTTGAGGGATCGACCTCACGGCGGGCGATGCAGGCGGCAAACCGTCTCCGATGCGGTAGTGAGTTCAACTCGGTAAGAGAGACCGGAGAAAGCTTCCGGTTAGATAAGGCGCAGAGGCCTCGTGCAACCGAACAGCCATGGGGCGGTTGTCGTGCCTCGCGGCCCGAGGAGACGGTCTCGTGACGAGTGATGACGGCGGCGTGGCCACCTTGGAAGACAAAGCAGTGTGGAGGACAACTAGGAAGATTCGATTCGGGAGCTCGTTGATATCGAGCGACCTCGGATAGAGGGAGGTCTTGGTTGGAGAAAGGAACTCGGAGCCAAGAGAGATCCCAACTCCATCGTCGCCAAATTCAAGCTCCCGCTCGCGGACCGATTGAACCGGTGACGGAACTCGTGGGCAACTCCGACGACTCACGGATAACGATGGACCTGGATCGCGGTTGGGGCGGATGCCGACGATGGCTCGGTTCGATGATGCGATCCCTCGGCCTCGTCGACCAGCCTATGACCGCCGGTTTCAGCCACTCGCAACCAGCGATGACGCATGTGGTCCAAGTAGTTAGGTGAAGGCAAAGTCGAGCCGCTCGAGGAGTTGACTCAATGAGTTAGGAGCGATTCTTGGCTGGTGAGCCCATCCTTTATGGTCGGCAATGGCTCGATTAGTTCCGGCACGACTCGAGGCGGCGCGACTAGTGGAACCCGAAGTTGATACCTCGGTAAAGGGAGAGCAGACTCGGCATTTTTTGTCGAGCTAAACCAAGCGGTGGCGTGGCAAGCGAATCCCGACGATGCAGCGATGAGACGAGCGGACTCACAGTGGGCCGATAGGGCCCGTTGTCGAACCGACGTTCCGGTGTACGAGAGAAGGCGTCGTGAAGAAGGAGATGAACAGGGGAGGGAGTCGGGCGTGAACACTCAACCGAGCGTTTGTCTTTGCTTTGTTAGTTGGGTCTCGCTTTTTGGAATTTTACGTTGGCATGGTTTTGGTCTTTGAGGCTTGGTCTTTTGGGTCTATCCGTAGGCTTTGAAACTTGGGGTTATTGAACCGGGCTCTGTCACGAGCCTAGTCCGAATAACCACCCGGGCCGTAGAGGCCTAGGTCCGGTTCACCCCGGGTCGAGTTCACCGACCCGACCCGGGACCCCTTTTTTTTTATTTTATAATTGAAAAATAATAAAAAATCGAGAAAAGCTCCAAAAGATTCAAAAATAGGAAATAGGTAGGAAGAGCCTCTATTTACCTATATTTGTCTATTTAAGCTTTTACGTGCCTAATTATTGATATATTCTCGATATCATACTTGCATAGCTTAATTAGATTTTGCATGTAAAAACCTTGGTTTACTTGATCTCCAATGCATGTCTCAATAGGTAAATCGGCATAGTAATTAGAGTTTAATTTGAAGTACTCATTTTATTTTTTTAATTGATCGAGCTTTGCTAATTATCCGCTTTGAGTGAATGTACGTTCCCAAATGCTCGACGCATGAGATTGACATTTCGACATGGCGATCGATAGTGATGGCCACGGATACCGCGGCCCATTGGAGTTTGGCGAGGATGAAGACCGATGCCCATTTCGGTCCACTTCTATGTACACGATTTTCGTATCGGAGTTTATCTTTAAATATTGCCATTATAGATTTGGTCCGCATGTGCTTATTCCAGTCTTTTATTTGGCATATTTATTTGATTGAGTGTTTATAACACCGTCTTTTGAAAAATTACATGTTAATCACTTTTCCTGGATACTAGGTTAAGGATAAATAGGTAATTGCATGAAATGACAGAAAATATTATGTATGATCATTTAGTACTTGTTAGATACACGATAAGCTTAAAATGATATGCAGAATGCGTGGTCACCTTAGGGAACATCGATTGGTTAGGTACCGAAAGGGCGCTAATTATCTAGTTAGCGTAAACAAGTCCCCCGAATCTAGAAGCTTTGGTTGCGTAGAAATCGAGATAATACTCCCTTATCTCGATTGGTTTCTAGCCGACCCCAATAGGCTAGTGGCGACTCTTAGTAACATTTCATTTTGCTAATCGATGGAAAATCCAATGTCACGCGAGGTAGGATTTGGGAGAGTCCACGCCATTGACCTATGACAATACCTCTAAACCCGCCGGACCCTCTCGGGAGGCTTAGGGGCGGGTCGCGACACCGACATACTTTATTCTCTTGTCCTAGAACAATAAACCCTTTAGATTGCTCAAAATATATTGCTTCTTCCATATCCCCATTTAAGAAAACCGTTTTACATCCATTTGATGCATTTCAAGTCTATACACCGCAATCTTGTGACAATTAGTATCCTTACAAGTGTAATTCTTGTGACAGGTGAATAAGTGTCAAAATAATCAAGACCTTCTCGTTGTTTGTAGCCTTTTACCACAAATCTAGCCTTATATTTATCAATAATACCATGCGCTTTCATTTTCCTCTTGAAAATCCATTTATATTGTAGAGGTTTATTTTCGGGAGAAAGGTCAACCAATTCTCAAGTATGATTTGACAAGATGGATTCAACTTCACTATTGATAGCTTTTTTTTGAACGGGGCTTCGGAGATATTACTGACCTTTTTAAAGGTTCGAGGCTCATTTTCTAACAAATATGTTAAAAAATCATGTCCAAAAAATGTAAAAGTCATTTGTCTTATCTACGTTTTGGTTCATCTTCCATAGGATCGTTTCTAGATACGGTATTCCAATGTCTCTTATCATTGTCAATTGGCTCATATCTTGTGTTATACGGAAATATATATTCTCAAAGCACGAAGCGTTCTTTAACTCAATGATCGTATTAACATGTATATCCGGGACCTCGGATTTATGAATAAGAAATCGATATGTACTACTATTAAGAGCATATCCAATAAAGACACAATCAACAATTTTCGGTCTTATCTTAACCTTTTTAAGCTTAGGAATGACAACCTTAACCAAACATCCACAAACTTTGAGATATTTCAAATTAGGTGTTCTGTCTTTCTATTTCTCATAAGGTGTTTATTGTGTCTTTTTGTGGGATACTTTATTTAAGATAAAATTTGCCATCAAAACAGCTTTTTCTCATAAAATTCCGTGGTAAACTGGAACTATTCAACAATGTATTCATTATTTTTTTTAAAGATTGATTTTTCCTTTCTACCACTCCATTAGCTTGTGGCGTATAAGGAGAGGTGATTTGGTGAATGATGCCGGTCTTAGAACAAATTTCCTCAAAGAAAATTCATATTCACCTTTTCTATCACTTCTTATCATTTTAATTTTTTATTTAATTAGGTTTCAATTTCAAACTTATAAGTTCTGAAAGCATTCACAGCCTCATCTTTGCTACTAAGCAAGTAAATGTAACAATACCTCGAACAATCATTTATAAATATGATAAAATATTTTTTACCACCCTTTGATGATATTGCTTTCATATTACATATGTCTGCTTTCATTACTTTCATATCATATATGAAATGGCATTTTTCACTTGGACAAATCAAACTTTGGCAATAACCCCATATTCATTAATTTCTTTATTGATTTATAATGAACATGTCATAGTCTAGCATGCCATATATTAAGAGACTCAAGCACATGAGCAGAAATAACTTTATTTATATCATCATTGGATACAACAATCATTACATTCAACTTGAAAAGACCATCATTAAGATAACTCTTTCCTACATACATCTCATTTTTGGAAATTACAAACTTATCGATACAAACACCAACTTGAAGCCATTCTTGCTAAGGAGAGATCCGAACACAAAATTCTTGCGTATGTCTAGCACATGTAACACGTTGTTTAGTGTTGCTATTTTCCTAGATGTCATCTTGAGAGCAACATTTCCAACACCTTTAATCTTAGAGGTCGATAAATTACCCATGTAGAGTTTTTTCATTACCTCCCATAGCCATGTAAAGTGAGAACATCAATTTGTTGGCGCAGGTATGACGAGTTGCTCCAAAGTATCAATCCACCATTTTTTGGGGTTTCCCACCATATTGCATTCATATATCATAGCAAGAAGATTGATATCATCAACGCCATTGGAAACTGCTCCACCACATTTGCTTGAATCTTCTGTCTTTTCTTGGCTTTACAAGGTATTTGGCATGATGTCCAGGACTTTCCACAATTGTAGCATTTATCAATGAACTTTTTTAGGCTTTGGGTGGATCCCTTTTCGTACTTTTTTCTCTTCTTGTTGGGTTTCGATCCTTCTTTAACAATGTTGGCCCTTGAGACCTCCAGTTTTCAACTTTCTTCTCGAAGAAAACCTATTGTCTTCCTCTATTCTCAATCGAACAATTAAGTCTTCAAGTGATAACTCTTTTCTCTTATGTTTGAGATAATTCTTGAAATCTTTCCAACACGGTAGTAACTTTTTAATGAAAGCAGACCATTTGAAATGATTCACTTAAAATCATACATTCAAGCATGAATGTCATGCATGATTACTTGAAGTTCATGAACTTGACTTAAGAGGATTTTAGAATCTACTATCTTGAAGTCTAGAAATTTGCCAACGATGAATTTCTTCAACCCGGCATCTTCTATTTTGTACTTCTTGTCCAGATTTTCTCATAATTCCTTAGCCGTTTTTAGCGAACTATAAACATTTTAGAGGGAATTGTCCCGACCATTAAGGATATAGTTGCAACATAGGAAGTCAAAATACTTCCACGCATCTATTGCAATAAACTTTTCCTTGTCTACCTCTCCTTCATCCAACTTAGGAGCATCTTATGTGAAGAATTTTGCCGATTTAAAGTCGTGAGATAGAACATCTTTTGTTGCCATCTCTTCCAATCAGTCTCATTAAACTTTTCTAGCTTCTCTCCATGAGTCGGAACAGACGTAATAGGTGTTATCGATATTGATGCCATTTCTAATATGAAAACAAAAATTAATCAAAAAGGTAACTAGAGGGATAAGTACGAAGAAGTGCCATAACTTTTGTATGACATTCACTGAGTGCCATAACTTTCAAAACATTCACTTGATTGCTATTTTTGTCAAAAAAGCCGACGTGGACTTTTCACTATTATTTTATTAATTTCTCAATGCTACGTGGATTTTCTTTGCATTTTTTAAATATTTTTTGAAATTTTTTTATTTTTTATTCATTTTGAAGTTTTTATTTTAGTTATTTAATATTTCAAAAAAAAACCCTTAGGTTTCTTGGTAGCGGCCGTGTCGGCTCGCCTTGGGCCGGCGAGGTGGCGACGGCCTTGGGCGATGGCCGTTGAAGCCCTAGCGTCCGCGGGCGAGGCGGGAAGCCTTAGCCGGATCCGGGCTTCGCACCCTCGCACGTTGTCGCGATGGCCGTCGCGGCCTCGTTGGCCTAGGGAGAGCCGACCCCGGCCCTTGGGCCTATTGGTGGAGGCCGGCGAGGGTTGCCGGTGGCCTCACGGGCCACCACCGAGAAATCAAGGGTTTGGCCTTTTTTAAAAAAAAAATTTCAATAATTAAACAAACCAGAAAAATAAAATCTGCAAACAAATAAAAAATTAATGAAAATTGCCATGTGTACAATAAAATATTCCAAAAATAGCTTTGCCGGTGCCACGTCGGTTTTCCGGCGTCCATGTCGCCTTTTTCGGCAGCATACATGTCGGTGATGGTACTCAAGTGAATGATTTTTGAAAGTTATGGTACTCAAGTGAACGCCATACAAAAGTTATGGCACTTGTCATGTACTTATCCCGTAACTATACGAACCACACAATCAAATTTGTCTTAAGTTTGTTGTCGCCTGAGTGTTTGTATATATAAAGTAAGGTTGATCGAAAAACCTAAAATGAAGCGCAAATAAGTAATTCGAATGTAGACGAATGATCCGAGTAGTCATGGCCACGGGCCGTGAACCGCCGTTTCCGGTTCATGAACCGGTGGTTCCTGTTCGTGGCCATGATTGAACGGGAACCGGCCCTTAAAGGGGGTCCCGATTTCGGTTCGGGTTCGAACTACCGGTTCAAGAGCCGGTTCGATTTCGAATTTAAAATTTAATTTTAAATAATAAATTACGAAATATAAAAATAATAAATTATCAATTATAAATTATAATCAAATTGTACATTGTAATCAAATTTGGGGGAAAAAAGTAGAGGGAAGGGGCTTGAACTTAATGAATTATCATTAAGTGCGTACATATCTTCTTGGGGATAAAAGAATCAAAGTTAATGCAATTCTTTTACCTTTGATAGCCCTAACTTACCCTATCGTCAATCGTCGCTACTCGTTATGGTACCCGTGACGGTGGTATCTCCACTATCATCATTGAAGAATTCGTCGTCTTGATACAACTTTTATTATCGAAATTTAGCCTTTGTCCAATCATGAACACAAGATTGAGCCTCCACAACATTCGATTTAATTTTGAATGGCGGTCGTTCAAAATTAATCCTTCCGGGCTAAATATTTGTTTAACCGCAACCGTTGAAAAAGGCTCGCCTTGAATTTTGAAATCACGCTGTGTTCGGAATCACGAATTCAAAAGCAATGATTAAATGATTTTTTAGTTCGAAAATATTACATGTTACTCCATTTTATCTTTTTTGCCTATTAATGAGCAATTATACCATCTACTAAGTTTACCACTCTCCTCCCTTTATGAGACACTAGGTTGAGAAGATCCATTATCACCTAAACCATATCTACTACAAAATTCATTGTATAATGCTACTATAGCGTCTTTAATCTATACTTGTATAGTTTTAATATATACTTGTTTCATTCAAATGTAAACAATCATAATAATAATTTTTCGATAATCATACAAACCATCTAATTTAGTGCCTGGATAAAAAATAATAGCAACCAAATAAATAAGAGGAATGCATGCATAATAATGCAGCCATTTTGCTTTTATTGCTATAATAGTGGAGCTAATTGAGCAGCCTTTTTCATATTCACAAAAAAAATCAGCAATGTTAACATACTCTATTAAAAATAAATGCGTAGTAGAATAATAAATATCGAGATAAAGTATAAGTTGCATCATTAAAAACTTTTAAAAAATTTAAAATTTTTTTTGCAAACAACTCAATCTTACGGGAGTAAACTAATTTCGGAAATATTATTGGAAATAAATGTACACAATAAATCTTTATAATCAAATGATTGATGAAGCAACTCGTATGTAAAATTTCAATGAGTCGAACATCTTTTGAAAATCTTTTTGATTTTTGTCTATATGATTTACAAAATATGCTCAATTCTTTCATAATTTGAGGACAACTACATAAAAATTTAATTGCTCTCTTTATTAGGGTAAGAAAAGGCTCAAGAGTTCGTAAACCATCTTGTACACATAAATTTAAAATATGACAATCACATCTAATATGAAAAAATTATCCGCCAAAAGAGGGTTTACAAATATTTTCTAAATCGAGAATAGAAGCGGTATTTGACGCGACATTATCGAAACTAACTAAAAAAACTTTATTAATCAAATTATATTTTTCTAAAACTTACCTAATTATTCTATAAATATTATTGGCCGTATAACTTTTATCAATCACTTGAAATGCAAGTACTCTTTTTTGAATGTTCTAATCGTCACCTATCTAATGACATGTGATACATATATAAGAATGAATTTGCCAAGGATCACTCCAAATGTCGCTACCTATACGCACACGTCTATTGAAATTCGTAAAAAAAATTGCAAAGCCTTTTTTGTTTTTTATAAACCCTAAAAAGTTCGCGTTTAAGAGTAGTTCTCGGAACAGGTTTTACTTGCGGAGTATATGCAGTGTTTATCAAAAAATTCAAACCAAAATTTTCATCAATAGTAAACGGTAAATGTTCAATGGCAATATATTGAGCTAATGTTTCCTTATAAAGTTCATCACAAGTAACGAAATAAAGGAGAAGTGTTAGGATTGACGTATCCGAAAATTTATTGTTGCCTAGTATCGGTCCCCGCTTGCATTGCATGTTTTTTATGTTAGATGCCGATGGTATGTTCCATGGCTGTCTTATTTATTAAAATTGTATGATTTTGTACAATATTTACAATTTATCTTGTACTTGTCTCCGCTTATATATACCTTATCGAAGTGTTGCCATAAGTTGAATGTACTTTCTCGGCTCGCCGTTTGCTCCCTTTTGCTCATGTTTTTTCGATGCCGACGGGAAGATGAAGACTTTCTTGCTTTGGGACGTGCTCGACGTTGGAAATATAGTTGATATTATCATCATCGTCTATCCAACATGCAAACTCACGAGAATCATATTGATTATGAGGTTGAGGATAATCGGATTCCCCATCCCCATCGGCGTCGGACTCTTTCCTCTATCACTAACTTCGGTTCCACTTGCCATTTTTGTTAGAGAATTGAGCGGAAAGCCGATTCAAAAAATTGACAAAATTGAGCCGGGATTGAACAGATTGAGAGAATTTAAGAGAATTGAGAGAATTTGTGAGAAAAAATGAAAAAGGGAATGGTATTTATAGAAAATTGAAGAAGGAAAAAAAAAGGGGGGGATGAATGCAACAGCCATAATTGCAACGGCCCAATTTTTTTTTTTTTTGTCTTGTTTGAAACCGGCTCTGAATCGCCGACCTCGGGTCGACCTATCCAGTTCGTAACCGCCTATCCGGATCAACGGGCCGGTTCCAGGCCCAAATCGAGCAATGGCCATGTCTAGATTCAAGCCCAACGAATTCATGTTGTGTCCTTAAGATAAATTTGTCCTCTCCACCTGTACCCAAGGTTCTTTGGACAATTACCTTTCAGGATAGAACGGATAGCCTTTCTTCTAAAGCGGCACTTTTTCAAAAGAAATCTTTGAACGCACTTCGCAGAATAATCACATGAGCGATAAAGATGGAGAATGAATGTCGAAAAAAATGACATTAGTTTGAATACGGCAATCAATGTTTATATTTATAAGCGAGTGAAGCGAAGAGTCACAAAATGACAAGAAATAGATTAAGTATGAAGAGTTACGAACCCGAACAGATTCCTTTCAAATGAACATGTTTATTCAAAGAAAGATTTTAGATAAACGTGTCATTCGAACAAGAAAAAATTTTCAGACAAATATGTTTGTTCGAATAAAAAATGATTTTCCAAACAACATGTCTATTCGAACAAGAAAAATTTTCAAACATGTCTGTTCGGTTAAATAAAATAAAATAAAATAAAACTGATGGGCTTAAAAAAGTAGGAACAAGCCGGCCCTGGCCCGAACCGAGCCGCTAGCTGCGGCGCGCGCGTGCGAGTTAACCTTAGCAAAGCCTAAGTCCTCTTTCTTCTACAAAAGTGGGGTGCCTCTTGGGGCCAAACCCATTTGTGAGGTTTTCATTTTTAAACCCATCTCTCGAACTACTCTTTTTTCAACGTGGAACTCTCCATCCCTCACTTCTCATTCACCTTTCTAGTGGGACTTGGAGTCCAAGTTCCCAACACTTTCATAGTATGGATCGGAGTCCCTTTGTAATTTTCACACTCCCAGAGCTTTTGAAGGCAAGCGATGCCCTCACCGGCTTGGTCCAGTAAGCCGAGAGCTCGCCTTTGCTTTGCCACAACACCCAAGAGAGGATGGGCCAAAAAAGAAAAATAAAAAAAATAATAAAAAGCAAATGGAAAAAATACATTTATTATGCTTTTATTTGAAATAATATCGGCCTAATTTGAAAATTTTCCTTTAATCAATTATATGCATGAATTATTTTGACTTTTAATTTCAAATAATACCAAAATTCAACCCTTAAAAAAAAAAAAAAAAGAAGAAAAAACCAGAGTTTAACTTGTGGCGCCAAATACACCGAAGCTTAACGATAAAAAGGCGGCGTTGATTGATCCGACGTCCGCCCTCTCTTCTCAGCTCAGCGGCCACCGAAATGGCGCTCTGCAACATCGTCGTCAACAAACCATCCCTTCTCCACTGCAGTCCGTCGTCACTGCCTTCGATCAAAGCTCCATCGTCATCGCCCTCTTCATTCGCCCTTTCCTGTTCCAAATCTTCTTCTCCACAGCCGCAGAGCATCGACGACGGCGACAAGTCCGGCGAAGTGAAGCCTACGAGATTGTCGGAGCAGTCGTCCTGGGAGGCCAAGGACGCGGAGGGCAGGGATTACCTGTACCGGCTAGGGCAGGAGGCCGACAACATGAACATTGCCGTTGGTGCTAGGGCTGGTGTCATCGACGACCTCTTCGCTGGCGATTTTCTCGGCAAGGACTGTATGTCTCGCTCTCCCTTCAATTTTGCTCCAGATTGGATTACAGCTGCGACGCGATGTAGAAATTTGTCGAGGTCATCTGTACTAAGACTTTAGCGCTAGGGCATTATGTTTGTCGAGGTCATCTGTACTAGCATCTGTCGGCAAAGCAGGTTGTCATCTTTTTCCTTTTTTTTTTTTTTGTGTCCGATTAATCGCTCTATATCCATTGGACCAAAAGGTATATATTAATTAATGCTATAAATATAGAAATTTCTGGCTGGTCCAGAGAATTTGGAGGATGGGACTCTGTGTATATATGCGTACGAGTATGGACTGCACGGAAAAAATTATACAGGAAATGATCACATTTGGAAGACTCTTAAAGAAGAGAGTCTGTGATCTGTAGGTGATAAATGAAGTTGATAAGAAAGTGTCACAGAGTGAGTTAGTTGTAGCTGAATTTTGCTCGTCTTCTAAGATAATAATCAGTCGATCGATTTTTCAATGATTGTTGCAGCCGACATTGTGTTCGATTACCGGCAGAAGGTCACAAGGTCCTTTGAGTATCTTCAAGGAGATTATTATATCGCTCCTCTATTCATGGTAAATTATTGTCCCCCATTGTCGGTTATTTTTCTCTCTGATAAAGTTTAATTGAGTTACTTATGAACTGTTAGTGTCGAGGCTTGTGCTGTTGTGTAGCTTCTTTTGCATGCTACTTCCTAAATGTTGCAGCTGACACTAGTTGCTATTTTAGTTCATCCATGGGGCTTATTATACTAGTATTATAGTATAACTTCTGATTGATAAGGCTATGTGGAGAGGCATTTGACATTGTCATGGATTCATATTTGCACCTTCTGAGGCCACTGCATTATGACCATTTACTTTAGCCTAAGTCTAAATGGTTTCTCAACTTGCTGTCTTGCCATTAAATATGGACAGCAGGTCATTCATGTTATGTTTTGCTTCATGTCTTCCGCTCTCCAAGTTATGTATCCTGTTCGTGAATATAGATTGCTGGTTGTGACATGTTTCGCCTCTTTTTCACAGGATAAAGTTGGTAAGTTCCATGAAACTTGATTTTGTGGTCTAAGAACAACACGTGGAAATGAATACCCCTGGTGACCATCCTGTCCTTCATTTGTCTGTTGCACTTTAGTAAATAGGAACAATGCATTCTTTGACCTGGATAGAAACGATTAATGCTAATTGACATTCTCTTCGTCTTTCTTGTCTTCCTTTCTATCTTCTTCATACATGTTCTGCTGATATTGCAGTGTGTCACATTGTCAAGAACTACATTGCGCATCTTCTCAATGTAAAAGTTCCCCTGATCCTTGGTATGTACAGTTACAAATAAATGATTTGGGCATTAATCTAAACTTATTTATTTATCAATTCTCTGCAATCAAATTTTTTGTAAAAAAAATGTCATTGTTTCTGATGTAGAATAAAAAAACTGTGCATTAGTGAATAACGATTCTTTTTCAGATGATATAGAGGCGGACCTTGTATGATGCTGGGTAATTTGACTTCCATTCTCTGTTTTTCTAAGCATCACGATTCTACTTTCCAGGTATTTGGGGAGGAAAAGGTCAAGGAAAATCATTCCAGACAGAACTTATATTTCAGGCGATGGGACTTGAGCCCATTATCATGTCTGCTGGGGAACTAGAATCAGAGAGAGCTGGTGAGATGGTTTCTTCTATCCTTTAGTGTTCTACCATGCGAACTAGGACTGTTACTTCTTCTTGTTCCTTCGCTGATTTCTCAAAGCTTTGCTCTTTCTATGGCTTCATGATTATTTTTTACTCAACAGGAGAACCGGGAAGATTGATACGTGAACGCTATAGAGCAGCTTCTCAAGTGGTTCAGAACCAAGTTAGAAGCTTTTCCACTTTCACTATCCATTTGTGCATGTGGCATGACAATTTTCCATGTCTGGAGATTAATGCCTTTCTGCTATTTGTTAATTGTCCTTGTGTACCTGTTTTGCAGCATCTTTTAAATGTTAGTTCCATGCTAAATGATTGGTTTATTTATTCGCTCATCTTTCTCTGCCTGCTGCCTAGTCTATTACTCACTGACATCCTGTCAGTTTTTATTTACTGCTGCATTTGACTTTCAAAATTCTAATGCCATCCTACTCTGGGATAGCATACTAGCTGTGCTTGGTGAGCACCAGCAAGTGTCGTTCTCACAGCATGGTATCCTACAAAGTATGACACTTCAATTTAAGATGACAGCCCAGAAAATAATCTCATTCCATAAGAGAAACTTCAAATAATAGAAGAGTTCTTCCTGCCTGGTTGTACTTAATTGCTCTTTACGAATGCACTTTGAAGTTCAAGAAGTTTATTATAGATCATTAATCCATTATGCTGGAATGCAACCTTCTAGTCGGTGTTTGAAATACCTTTTTGTTGGATATTTACTCCAGCCTCCCGTTTCTGAAGTTCCATCACCGGTGTTTGCAAATCCCTATAATCTAATTGGATTTCCTTGGTGGATGCAGGGTAAAATGAGCTGTTTAATGATCAATGACATTGATGCCGGCCTTGGTAGATTTGGTAAGCTAGTTCATTTAGGCAAGTTCAATTTCGGCTTACCTCTAAGCCTAATTATGGGGCTATATCCTAAGTCCCTCGACTCTCATCCTATGAACAAAGAAAATACTTATGTCTAGTCTTGGCTCTTCCATCTGAACGTCACATGCTGTGCCCTCATCCAGGAAATACTCAAATGACTGTGAATAATCAGATTGTAGTTGGTACACTCATGAATTTGTCGGACAATCCAACAAGAGTAAGCATTGGGCAAGATTGGCGAGAATCAGATGTCACAAAGAGAATCCCTGTTATTGTTACTGGGAATGACTTTTCAACAATATATGCTCCTTTGATTCGTGATGGAAGGATGGAAAAGTTTTACTGGTACATGATTTTTGCAAGCTAGGGTGCAGCTCTGCCTCTAGTTACTTTTACATATTTGCATGCGGGTGGTGATTGCTTTATCAGTGGGCACATAAGTGATTATATCTTTTTCATGAACAGGCAGCCTACGCACGAAGATATCATAAATATTGTTCAAAGAATGTATGAGAAAGACGGCATCTCAAGGAAGGAGGTTGTACATGTCGTGGATACTTTTCCTAATCAAGGTAACAATCTTATAGCACACTATCATTTAGCTTGGTTAATTAAGCTGGTATAATTGTGACACTGTGATATCACCATACTCCTCACAAATTTCTTATTGGTTTGTGCAGCCTTGGACTTCTATGGAGCTCTTAGGTCCCGGACCTATGACAGGTCGATCTTGAAGGTATAAAATAATCCAAGTCCAGTTGAGGAGACTGAACAATCGTATTTTGAATTCTGAATTTATATGATGAACAACGATGAGTAAGTTCCATTGCTCTTTACCCGGTAAATATCAATTGATTGATGGAGGAACTTTGGTCTATGTGGCAAATATGCTTTGAATTGCTGTTATATCCCAAATAAACCAATTACCAGGATATTCAGGTGTGAATTTTGTGCCCGAACTATGAAGTGGGGAATTCTCTGACCACCTGGTCAGTTAGCTTAAGTGGATCTTGAAGTTGCTATTTTCTTATCTTTGCGGGACATTTAATGCGCTAGACATGTATAAACCAGCTTTGGTTGATTTTCGCGTGGATGATGAGCCTCTCATACTTTAGACGGCAACAATTTGTTTTCATAGTGATTCGATGATTGAGGTAATTGATATCTGTGTATATTCTCGTATCCGGACAGCAGACCCATCATTTGCACATAGAGTGTTGGCTGTTGTTTTTAAACAGCTGGTAATTCAGTAAACATCAAGTTTTTTCTCATAGTTTGTCATGAGCATGACTCATGCTTCGGATTGAAACTAAATACATCTGAAGGGCAAATTCTTTCTCCACATAAAAGTTCTTGCCTGAGAGTTATTAATTGTAACTCCTTCTGGATCACAGTGGGTTGAAGATAATGGTGGAATTGAAGATCTTGGAAAGAAACTCCTAAAACGAAGAAAAGATGAGAAGCTTCCAGTGTTTACACCACCGAAGGTAAGAGTTATTGTTGGCCTCGGTCGCAGTTTACTTCACTAAACTTAAAGTAATATGTTGTTTAAGGGAGTGAATGTGTCAATGCATACAACTTGGTATTCGTCATTGGCTAAATGGGTTTAGTTGCATGTTTGAGCAGCAAACACTGGAAGCATTACTTGAGTCTGGGTATTCTCTTCTCAAAGAGCAGCAGCTGATAATGGAGACCAAACTTTCTAGGGAGTACATGAAGAACATAGATGATTAGCACATAAGCAGCAATTGCAATTTCCGTGCATCTTATTCATATTTAGCCATTGAGAAAGTTCCTGTCCTTACAAGTATTCTTGCATTTGTCAATAGAGTTCATTTATATTGCTCATAACCTCAATACTTGCCTCCAGTATTGCAAATATTGCACCAGAAATCGGAAGCTCTATGATGTTGGTAATGGAAATCCAAGTGCACAGTACTATTTTTGGGTGCGTCTGCATGGGCTGCACATCCATCTGTGATTTTACTATTAACATTTCGTTTTAATGTTCCACCTCTTGTTCTTCTTGATGTATCATTCCTCGTTGATTTTATGTACACAGAAATGAAAAGATGGAGTTAAATTTTAAAAGTTCATTTCGGGTTAATGATTTGAGTGCGTGGTTTCAGCAAACAAAGATTCTTTTGGGGAACTGCTGAAGGTTGACCACTCAATTAGTTTAACCTAATGCCGGAATAACCGAAATGGAAGAATACTTGAGAATGAGCAAAAGCCTCTTTCTCAGGCACTTGCAGTATGCCACATCTCTATCTGTTCCTCATGAGTTGTGACTATTGGCTGTTGTATCACTGGTTGGCTTGGAGATAAAAAGGTTTGGGAGGAAGAATAGCGTTACTTAATCGGATGCCAAAACAAGAAGGAAAGAGGAAGCACTAATGATGGTTCTTATCTCGTTCCTTTTACTTTAGTTGGAATTGGATTAAAGGATCAATAAGGTGCCTGTTAAAGTTAGACGGAAGATTCCAGTTGACAAAAAAAGAGGGGGTGCTTGCGAGAATTTGATTCCAGTAACTGAGGCCGTCAGATTTGGGATAGTGGGGCATGGATTATTGATATTGTTCTGTTCTGACCTGTCAAAATGGCATATCTTCTTAATGCACCTCTAATCTCCACTGGTCTTTACTTTGTGGTAGGTGTAATTTGCTTTCTATTATTCTTAGTGGTCATCCAACCTTTGAGGCTATTTTAAACTTCCCAATTGCGGTTGTGGGGAGGAGAGAGAGAGATGAATAGGAGGAGGATGTTCCATCTGAAATGAAATCCACAACTCTCTTGTCTTCTATCTCAATCTCAAGCAGCAGTTATATGACGAAACTAGAATCCACCTTCGCCAATTCCTGAAAAAATATCAGACGGCTGGATGATGTAATGGAAACTCTTGTATGTTCTTCAGGAATATTCGGACATGAGTTTCTTTTACTTTCAATTTATTATCAGGGCTAATCGACAAAAATGGGGAGCTCTTGTGCAGACGTGAGACTCGGATTATGCTGATCAAAGACATGGCTCAAACTGACGCTTGCATTCAGATTAAAAAAAAAAATGCACATGGCTTCTGGAATGTGATGATTATGCCGTTGTATAGAGGCACGAAGGTTTGAAAAGTTGAGTAAGCCCCCACCAACCCACCGCCACCTATAACCTATCTTCCCCTCCTTGTGAAGCTCTTCTGCCTTTTGTTCCCAAGTCACACTAATTCACATTCCACCATTTTGTCCCTTTTCTGTTTTGAATAACTTGAAACCACGCACCTTACGGTCCACACATTGTGTCATCTGATTCAGTGCCCTGATGTTTAATCACTCAACCGCCCACCATTTCATGTGCACCAAGCTTCTAAATCCCTATCGAAGTCGGCCGGCTCTTCAAACTAGTAATCGAGCAAAAAGATCAATAAAAGGGAAAGGACATGGCTCTATCGCTGTAGTTCTTACTAGCTTGCCAACCCCCCATGTCAAGAAACTTGCACATTCCTCAGAGAACAAGCATCTTCTACTCATTCCAAGTTTGATTCAGTGGGATTTTAACTTTCAAGATCTCTCCCCTATGGACTTTTTTTTTTTTTTTTTTGTAACACTAGATGCTTCTTCATCTTGTAACTTTAATTTCAGATGTATTCTGTCCCAAGGGTCATAGACAACGGTTACAAAGGCATGATACCAAAGCAGAAAGAAGGAAAGATGGGGATAAGGTCAACACTGAAAAAGAGTTTTAAAGCGTGCTAGATGACTGCATCGTGTTGCCATGTAATTGGTTAACGCGAGTTTATTTTTCCTCACGAAAGAAAGAAAAAAATCTCTGTTTATTCAACTGATCTTCTTCTTCCTCTTCTTCTTTTGTATTTTTTCCAAACCATTCCTAGGACCCGGCTGTTGCCGACACTTTGTGTTAACACTTATGTATAAACTAATAATGAGAAACCTTGACTATTTTGTCGCCCGAATTTTAAAACAAGGAGCCAAACCGTCCTTTGCTGAGCATCTAGATGAACTTTCCCTAGAATACAAAGACATGCTTTGAGCTCTCATCAATAATTTTAACTTTAATTAACCGTTAAGACATTAAAAAGGAAAAGGAAGTCCAGAGGAGGAGGTTGTCCACTCAAATTGTTCCACGTGTGGCTTGTCACTGTGAAAATATTCCGGAGGAGCTGCATCAACAAGGCAAGTTGTGATGACTTGATTTGATTATGTTTGGAATTGCTTGACTTGTTTTGATTATTACAAAAGCAGCTAACTTGTATTTTAGTAGAGAGTTTTGAACTTTGACGAGAGGGCTCGATCAATCCATCACAAGTAGAATATGCATCCAATATCGTTCTTCGATTCATAGCGAAACAAGTTGTCAGCTTGATCATGGTCAAATAATTCTGGAAATTGCGAACATTTCAGCTCGAAATAAAGCAATTTAACTTCATTCGAGACAGATGCCTAGGATTAGCAGAGGACCGGATGGTGCTTGTTGAGAGAATTGAAGAAGTAGGGGCTCAAATGAGATTGAGCGAAAAGTCCAAGGGCCAGATTGGAAAATAGATGACTTGTCCCTGTTGAGGGAAATTCGGTTATAACAGGAGGGCAAGGTTAGAGCCTCAGAAAGTGATAGACAATCTCTCTCTCTCTCTCTCTCTCGATGCCAACTTCTTTTTCAGCTCATTGGCTAGCTATCTTGGGGTTGGAGTTATATATATTCAGAGGGTGATGTAGTCTCTCCAGGTTTTGATTTAGCTGTGCGAGAGAGAGAGAGAGCATGGCTCTGGGAAGGATGAAGAAAACAGTTGGTGGTAGTTGATGAACTGAAGTTGTGGGATCGATGGTGTTGTGGTGGAGATCAATATAAGAGGAGAAGGAGACCAGAAAGGTGGATGGAGTGGTGGAACAAGCTCCTCTCCCCTGTCCGAAGGGCTTGGCTCGCTCTTTCCGCTCGTCTCAAGCCTCGCCGTCACCGTGAGTCCTCTCTCTCTCTATCTCTCTCTTCTCTCCGCCGCTGTTTTTCTGTGTGGTGATATGATCACAGACAAGTTCAAATCCATGCTTCAGTTCCAATCTTCCGGTTCTAACCTCATCTGCCACCAAGTCTTTTAAACTCTGTAAAATTTGAAAGAACGCTTCTTTTTTCAATCATTTTACTCCTCAGAGAGTAAAGATTTAATTTTTCTGTTTCTGAAACAAATGTTGAAGATCTAAAAAGACCTTGAGGTTGACTTAACATGAGTAGCGTAGGGTGAGCAACTCCTGTTTTTCTCCAAACCCGACATTGCAGAAGATGGACCTACCGTGTCAAAATGCCACTAAGCTCAACTCAAAGTGTCATCCATGGAATTAGGCTTACCAAATTGGTTATTTCTATCAAGCTTTGTGCCGTGTCGCTGAAACTCTTGTGATGAACATACATACATACATACATACATATATATATATATATATATATATATCTGTGCCCCTGTGGTATTTGAATAAATCCCCGGAAATTACTAGTAATCCGTGAGCAGAAGTCACCAATATCTTTATCCTTCACTGATATTCTTTGTTAGGTTACAGTAATTCCATGTTAGTAGCTTCCATTATTTCGGACTTGTTAGCATATTGTGGGTTTGTAGAATCTATCCTAAATCCTTCGCACATATACCGCTTTAACAAAAAGAAGAAGATGAAGGAACTCAGCTTGGTTGCACCGAAAGTGATGATTCTGAGACGAGCATCGGCATAATTCCTAGACCGGCTGCTATTCCCAGATTTTCCTTGTTCACTTTTCCAAAGAATTTATATTGTGCATCAGGACCAATCTTTTGTTAAGATCGATTAACAACGCACTGAATAAATGCGGACAAAAGTTGTTTGTCAACCACAAGGACGAGTTCTACTCGTTTTTCTTTGTTACTCAAAAAGTTTTGCTCTTTCTGACTTCAAGTTCAAGCACATAAGGAGACTTTCTTCTTTTGGTTCAAATCAGGTGATGGACTTTTGAAGCTTCACCATGACATTCAAACATGCGAGTACAAGGATGTGCAGGTCATGTGGGAAATGCTACAAAGATCAGAGCTGGAGCAGATTGCAGATAATTCCAAAAGCAAGCAGCGCCCCTTCTGGAGAGTCTTCGTATGGTCTAGCCACAGCTCATCGGTAACATTACCTGCAGATCCCGCCTAACAGGCATGAAACTTCAGCTATGACAAATACAAAAACGAGTTTCGGCATGGCGACATCACCATTTGACAGAGGAGAGAGAATTGAGACATGTGTACACTGTTTCCAGGATCAAGTTTTGTAAATATACATGAAGTGGTCTGTTATATATTTAACCCTTTTAGTGCCATATACTAAAAATTACAGAATAGAAGCACCGGCAAGTACCATCACTGGCTCTGATTCAACTTAACTTAAATGTTTCAATTTTTTTTGCAACAATCAGTGTTAGCGCTCAAGCTCAGCAATCTGTTATTTTGACTTGACCAGAGAAGAAAGAAATTTATGAACCAAAAGAGCAGACAAGACATATTATGCAACCAAGGCAGGCATGCTTGTGGAAAGTTTTCATTAGAAGTTTTGAAGCCGACACTTTCGTCGGAAGTTGTATATCTTCCTAAGTCTAATTCACCGTAGCCTGCAGCATGCCCTATTGAGTTCTTAATGCTGGTACAGGAGCACTTCCAAAGAACAGCTGCAGGCTGAGAGCACAGAACCACAAATGGGCCAAAGGTTCCGCAGAGAACAGGGACTTGACCAAGCTGCATGCATAGACATATGTCGACAAGCACGCTAAAAAGCATGACCATTGCTGCTGCCCATAAATGTTCAATCTGCATGACCGCTTGTTACTGAACTTTTAGTTTGATTGCAACAATTGGAGATCATTAAGATCCGTGTTAAAAGTTGGGTTCGAATAGTTCGCGGCATTCATTTTCTAGCCCGAGTCTTTTGGTCCTTAGTTTCTGCACAATTATCAATTGTAGCCTTAAACAATTAGGAAGCATTCCATACTGTGCTTAGATACTCATTTGGGTGTTTGAAAAAGTAGATATGCAATTGCAATTAGTGCTAGCAGTCACTCTAAGTTTGACATGGATTTTCACATTTCCCGCGAAGTATAAGAGACGCCATTAGGTAATAGAATAAACACATGGCGAGGACCAAAAGATGTCGACTTAGTGGTAGCAGTTTTTGCAGGAACTAGTACTACTAAGATGAAGAATCGTTAGGAAAAGCAAGTAATTCTGTAAGGTTTAATAAATGTATCTGTAACAGCTGACCAGCTCTACTACATCACTTTGAAATGTGAAAAAAGGCAAGCAACTAAGCTCCATATCTACTACAGGAGACAACAGTGATCTTCTAATGTATCTTCCTTACATGTTCTACCACATAGCCAAAGCCAGATACCAAGTCATTGTGGCAAACAGTCCTACACCTCCTGCAAGGTCAACACCACAACCTCTAGGGGCGCCAGATTTGTGTCCTCCTGGTGCATCAGCGACCGGATCATCCGCCGCAGGCCCACTGGCACCCGCGGGCCCATTGGCACCCGAACCGCCCGGAGCATCTGCTGCTTGACCCGCAGGCCCATTGGCTCCCGCAGGCCCATTAGCACCCGCAGGCATGGGAGGTGAACCGGCCGGAGCATCTGCTGCTGGAGCTGCAGGCCCCTTGGCACCAGCAGGCCCATTGGCTCCCGCAGGCCCATTGGCACCAGCATTGGCTCCCGAAGGCCCATTGGCACCCCCAGGCACAGGAGGTGAACCGCCTGGAGCATCTGCTGCTGGAGCATTACCACTTGTTGGGGAACCACCAGCTGCACCCGGTGGTGAGGTGGCAGGTGACGCGGCGGCTGGTGGGGTTGCTACACTCCCGTTAGATGGGGGTGCCGCTGCCGCAGCTGGAGTTGGTGCCTTTCCAGACTTCGGTGGTCCAGCACCAGGAGACATTGTTGGGGTTGAAGGCATAGGCATCACCGGGGACTTACCTGGGCTAGGACTTGCTGGCGATGGGGATGGCGGTGAGTGAGTTGAGTTTGAGCCAGAACTAGAATTAGTCCCCCCTATATTGGGAGGCACTATTGCACTGCTTATTTGCAAGATAGATATGTTGTATGGTTCAGATGTGACAGATTTCACTAAGGTAGCACCAGGGCTGGATCCTGGCACGGCCGAGCCAAATGCAATCCCACCGCTGCTCGAGACCGTCACATTGAGAAAGCCCTGTAAGCCGACAGCCCGTCCAGTTGTCTGTAAAAGCGTGGTGAGAACTGCCGATTTATCCGGTATTTGTTTAAGTTTTTGCGGATCGAAATAGTCGAGCACCACATGGAGACTCAAGATGTCCTGGACGGCTTCGGCCGGCTGCCCCGACAATCCCGACATGGCGCCATTGTCCACCACTAGGACGGTAATGGTCTGCCGTGCATTGATCGCAGCGGCGACCTGAGATTGAGTGAGGTCATTGTTGAAGGTGCTGAAATCGGGGTAGTTGCTGAGGATGTTGGTGATGTTAAAGGCAGCTGCAGAAGATGAGAGGAGAAGGGAGAACAGGAAGAGCGGAGAACACAAGGAGTTGAGAGACATGTTTAGCCGTTACGGTAAAGGGTGGGAGATAGTGCATGGGAGAAGTCTAGGCAAGCTTTATATCGGAACCGGTGGATTCTAAGACAAGTTCCATAGTCCTATGGTGCCGAATATGGAGGAAGTTTGTCCGGATTAAAATGAGCAGATGTGGAGATTATTTAGGCAGTTAAGACAGGTGGCCGTTCAACAATTGCACTTGCAACTACCGCCTAAAATTAGGCCATCTTGACCTTGGGCACTCGTTCACCTTCTAGTTTTAGCACCATGTGCAGGATGTTTCTGGACCGTATCTCTTCCGGACAATGTAACACCAGACGATGCAAAGCTATGATAACCAAACCAATGTAATGTGACGTGCAGCTTTCGGCAAGTGGATGCAAAGCTATGATCCGGGGGAAAAAGAAATCATCTGGCGGTTGGAAGCTAGACATCGAGTAAGTGACTTGCTGAGGATAACTAAGCTGACACACCGGAGTTGGCCGTTGGCCCAGCAGGGTAATGCCTTACCGCACCACAGTAAACCCCGCAGTAAAAGATGGTCCCCTAGTCCGTCCGATACTTTAACTTTTTAAAAGACGAAGAGCTTGTGTTCCTTAATTGTAAGAAGTAAGTTGAAAGGTCATTTCCCAAGATTAAATAAAAACTCTCGTAAAAACTTTTCATCTTCTTTGGTGAAGCTCCGTTGGGAGTTGTGTGAAGGTGGCCCGATGGTGAGTCATTGAGGTCAGATCTGGCAACGGCCAACCCTAACCTGAGGCCGCTTGAACTCAAGCAGCTGTCGCTTGGGGTTGTGTGACCCCAAACGACGCTTGCCGACGCCAAATCTGGCTTGTTGATTGCTAAGTCTTTCGCCGATTTTGAGATATTTTTTGTAAAAAAATAAAAATAAAAAGGTTTTACAAAATTTGATTTTTTCAAATACTATTTAAACTAAAGTTGTTTACTGATGCATTTTTAAATTACAATTTACTAAACACTGTTCACATTTTGGAAAGCCTTTTTTACATAAAGTCTTTTGCATTTTCCCAAATACAATTTTCAAAAGCCGAACTAAACACATTCTAAATATTTGTTGATTACGGTATTTATTGATTTTAGGAAGTCACTAAAATCTGTATGCAAACATTTTAGGAAGAGTGTGATGATTTGTATGGTGAAATGTTTGTTAACTAATTGGTCAAAGCAATGGAACGAGTAACTGGCCTAAAAAAGAAGATAAAAAGAAGTGTGAATTTTAATCCTACTCTTTCAAGAAATAAATAAAAATTTATTATCGTTTTAGGTTCGGGATTGAGAATGCAATGAGAAATTTCCTTTTATTTTGCTGAAAAGATTGCAATTTTCAAGAGATCATCTCGATTTAAAAAATTGGAATCTTTTCATTCAAACTGAATCATATCATTTATATATATATATATTTAAAAAGATTAATATCACAAAAAATCTCAAACCGATACATCTACGACAAATTTATTCCATAAAAATTCCAAATCGACACACTTATCGCAAATTTATCAGCCGTAAGTTTCTATTAAATTTTGCCAAAATTACCGAGTTAGATAACATGTGGTATTTGACCGGTTTGAGTTTTCATACTCTATTTGTCACAAGTGTATTAATGAAAAGTAAATTTGTCACATGTGTCATAGTTTGAGGTTTGTTATGGTAAAAGTTAGTTTGAGGTATCAATTCGAGATTTTTTATGATCAAAAAATAAATTTAAGGTAAATTTATCATATTTGTATTAGTTTGAGATTTTTTGTGATATTAATTTTAATAATATAAGTTAGTTGATCAATTTCATTACATGTGCATGCTGATATTTTTGGTCATTAACAATAATTATGTTTAATTATTTGATCTTTGATCATTTATTTTTATAAGTGTCACGAATAAATATTTTTAGTCACTTGACGGAAAAACAGGAAGGCGGAACACGAAAATACATACGAACGTACAGTGATGTGCACGTGCACGACGCGTGCAGAGCCTTCTGTGCTTCTTTCTCACAGGCAAGTCACGCATGACAATAACATACATTCATACATATATACAAACACATACGCGCTCCCTCTCTCTCTCTCTCTGGGACTACTGAGAGTTTCTAGGGTTCTCCACTTACTTCAATAGCAAGCCAAACTGAGACCGGAATTGCGGTCATTTTGGTCGGATCCCTCTCCAGCTAATTCGCCGCAATGAAGCTCACCGTGAAGACACTCAAAGGCACTAACTTTGAAATTAAAGTGCAGCCCACCGACACCGTGAGTTTCCTTCTTTCCCACACATTTGTTCGCAAGATTCTCCATTCCTGCTGCCGGAACGTGGGGTCTTTTTTAGTTCCGTTGTTTTCCATCGGAAAATGCGAGCTACAAGACGATTGGGGTTGTTCGTAATCTCGAATTCTCGGACGTCCACTCGGATTATGAGTTTTTACTTAAAAGGATGCCAAAAAGATCGTTTTTTCCCCCGAATCAGTACAATTGCTGGGTGGGGACGATGGCTAATTGATGTTTTTGCTAGTAATACATTGATGCACGTGGATTTGCATGAAGGGTAGTTTTGCCTTGTGATTATTGTTGTTGGGGTTCTGATTGGAAGCCCTTTTTTTTATCCCGCTGCTTATATAGATAATGGCTGTCAAGAAGAACATTGAAGATATACAGGGAAAGGATAATTACCCGTGTGGGCAGCAGTTACTGATTCACAATGGTAAGGTATTGAAGGACGAGACCTCATTGGCTGACAACAAGGTCTCTGAAGATGGCTTTCTCGTTGTCATGCTCAGCAAGGTAATTCATACCTGCCTTAGGTTAAGTGCGTGGAGCAATTTGTATTTTTTTATGTTTCATGCGTGTCGCATAGTATTCAATTACATAACGTTGGTGTGGTTGCGACTATAATCTGGCCAATTTTCTTGGTTTGCTTCCTTTTCCTTTTGTTTGAACGAAAGTTCAATTACTGTTTTACCTAAGGATGACACTGGGTAATTGTAGTCCATCAAACATGGTTTTAGTGAAGTCCAAGATAATGGCTCCATTTAAGTTATCGGGAGATGATGGAATTGGCTAAATTTTCTTTTTGTTTTATTGAGTGAGGTTTGCCCGGTTCAGGTATCTGATGTTCACATCACATGCATTGAGGAAGATTTCCATGGATCGATTTCCTAGAGGGTAGTTAGCGTGTTTATATCATGATTTCCGGCTCCGATCTTATATCGGCTGAGCTTGATTTCTAAACCTTGAATGAGATAATGACCAATTTCTTTTGGGTGGGGTAGTCATTTCTGCTGCAAATTTGCACCGTAAGCTTCCTCTGTTGGGATACGACTTCGATAATGATCTTGGTTCTTTTATGTAGGAAGCTTCCAGCCATAGCTACGTTGGCTCATACTTGTTGCTGCAGCATAGTTTGTGCTATACGTTAAATCTTGATTTCTTTTCTTTCCCTGACTTGGGATGAATTAAATATCTATAGATATATTTGCATGTTGTCTCATGTGCTTTTTGCTTTCATTCTTCCTAATCAAAACATTTGATTACTTTTTGACTGATCTGAGTTGTCATGTCGATGAGCAATATTGGCACTAGTTTTGTCATCTTTTAGCTCCAGCTTGAAGCTAACCTGTGACATCCTTCTTTCTTTTTTTCACCATTTTGTTTAACAGAGCAAGACTTCAGGCTCTGGCACTTCGTCCACACAGGTATACTCTTGACTGTCTTTCTTTTCTTCAGATAATGTTGTGATTCAGGTCTTGGTATATAAAAGATTTTATTTTTTTTGGTCAAAACAGCCTGCCTCTACCACTGCAGCAACAACTGCAGCAACCTCTGCAGCAACCACTGCACCAATCATTGCACCAACTTCTAACCCTTCTCCAGCATCTGAAGCCCCTGCGCAAGCACCGTAAGATAACATTTGTTCGATAGTAATGTTTTGTTCAGCTTTCGAATCAGTCTCATACCCTCTTTGTGTTTACAGTCCTTCAAAGAGCACATCCACTTCAGAAGGGTCAACAGCTAAGTATGGGAGATCTCTCTCTATTTTAAACCCTGATTCCTTTAATATTGCAGACTCATATACATTGTGGTTGGTGACATGCAAAATTAAATATACTTGTGAATGAGCAGCTTTCATGATATTGGTGGCGATATCAGTTGGTATTCTGGCATTATCAAGGACTTCCCGAGATTAATTCCCGTGAAGCTTGTTAATGTTGGTACAATCATTAAAATGAGTTAATATCCAGATTGTTGAAGATTGTTGTAAGACAACATTGGCTTTGCGTTTTATGCTACTTCGGTTCAGTCACAGCTTGTTGCTTGTCTCGCTCATAGCCTGTCTCTCTCGCATGCTGAGAGACTGCTAGATAGTTTAAAGTGGTTTCATGTTAAAATTCAATAGAAAAGAAGCTGAATGTGAATGATTTAGCATATCCTTGAAATACAACGTAGGTAGTTTGAGGATCAGGGCTGAAAGTTGAGGAGCAACTGTGGATTAAATAATCAAGCTTGCTGTCCCTTTTGGCCAAGCAGAATAAGTTGTAATAGGTGGAATGATAGTGGGGAAGGCAATAGGGTGGTAAATTCATACTGGTGAGAGAATATGCGGAGGCAGTGATCGGTGTCATAGTTGACTTAAGATTGCCTTATCAGAGGATTACCTGATTACTTGTAATATGTTGCAGTGTCCCTGCTGACGCCTACAGTCAAGCTGCTTCCCATTTAGTTGCTGGCAATAATCTGGAGGAAAGCATCCAGCAAATAATGGACATGGGTGGTGGGACCTGGGACAGAGAGACGGTTGTACGTGCTCTCCGAGCTGCATACAATAATCCAGAGCGAGCAGTGGATTATCTATATTCCGTATGTCAATCAGGCTGATGATGGTTTTGCTCTATATTTAGCTTCAATCGTTTCTAATGTCTTCCTATTTTCAGGGTATACCGGAATCAGCTGAAATCGCTGTACCTGGGACTCATTATCCTGCTAGTCAGGCAAATGAAGCAGGTGCAGCAACGCCTGCACCTGCATCTGGTGCACCTAATACATCTCCTTTGAATTTGTTTCCCCAGGTAAATTTCATTTTCTGAGTGTGCCTGGACAATTTATGTTTCGGAAGAACAATAGTTTCCCGAAGTAAATTGTTTTGCAGGAAGCACTCTCAAGTGCTGGTGGTGGTGGACTTGGAACGCTCGATTTTCTTCGAAACAATCAACAGGTATCATTACTGTTGAGCATTCCCTAATGTATAAAAAGTACTTGTAGTTTTAGTTTTAAGAGCTGAAGCTTTAGGATTTTCTTTTTCACTTGTCTATATTCTGTCCAGTGGGGGAGCCTAAGAAAAATAAAATTTTTTGGTTGACATCATGTGTAAGCTTTGTGCATTTATATGCTGGATATCAAACACCAAAGGTCGGTCATGTGGAGTTCATCCTTTTCTTAAAAAAAAAAAAAAAAAGTTTCTATAGGTACAAATATGTATAATACTTACGGGTAATTGTGGATTAGGTGTTAGGATCTTTGAAGTGGTCTGATATAATTCTTTCTTTTCCTTTTGCATTTTAGTTCCAAGCATTGCGTTCTATGGTGCAAGCGAATCCTCAGATTTTGCAGGTCTGAATTAGCTATTTTCTTGTTTGCTTTATCCTTATTGGACACGGCTCTAGTAAAGTAATTCTTGTAAGGTGATGACGCTGGATGTGATCTACTTTTGTGCTTGATAACAGCCCATGCTTCAGGAACTTGGAAAGCAAAACCCTCAGCTTTTACGATTGATACAAGAGCACCATGCAGAGTTTCTTCAGTTGATAAATGAACCACTTGATGGGTCCGAAGGGTAAGTTATAGATGTCCAAGTGACCGGGCTCATGAAGGTCTTCTTTTGTGAGATTAGAATGCAACACCCAAATGCCGGGAGTCCAGATGATGCCTTGATTTTTTAGATTAGCCCACTCTCTCCTTGCTCACCTACAATTAAAAAGTGACTTTGCTTCTTATTCTTATGTTGTTTGGGAGTTGGGTCAATAAAATCTGCATGGAGTGGACTAATTTGTATTTGGTCACTCTTAATTGCGAAGCATTGTGAAACCTGTATGCGATCATTTGCTGACGGAGAATTCTATGGAATGCCCTTTGATTTTGAGAAAAGACTACCTATTTTTGAAGATATTGAATCGAGGGTCTCACTAGGAGAATTCTGATGGTTTGACTTGCCTGTAGGGATATATTTGATCAGCCTGAGCAAGATATGCCTCATGCTATAAATGTGACGCCAGCTGAGCAGGAGGCCATAGAGCGAGTATGCTCCCAATTTGGATTCGCTTGGTCAGTTTTGCTTAATGCACCTTTGTGGTAGCATTGTACTAATTTTATTTGTTCACAGCTTGAAGCAATGGGATTTGACAGAGCGCTTGTCATTGAGGCATTTTTGGCTTGTGACCGGAACGAGGAATTGGCAGCGAACTATCTATTGGAGCATGCTGGAGATTTTGAGGATTGAGCAGCGACTGTCTTCCTTCAGGCTCATAGTTTTTTCTTAGAGTAAATTATATCTTTTGAATTTTTTTTTTCTTTTTGGTTCTGACATGTGGACTTCTTGGCATTTCATTGGTAGTCTGAATGGTCTTCCTTCTTCCTCTTCTACTTCTTCTTCTTTTTCTTCTTTTTCATCTTCTTCGGTTTTTGGGGAGGGCAAAGGCAATTTGAATTTCTTTTTGGCTCTCAAATTGTTCTTGGCATTGGAAGATTTAGTTGGGTATGTATGGAATGATTCTATGGAGTTCTTTTGATGAAGGAAACTTGGAAGAGGCCACATGAGGCTGAGTATTCATGTCCTTAATTGCATTCTGAATGACAGCATAAAGGATGGAGGACTCATCTTTGCTGGGCCCTGTTAAAGGGTGAACATATGTTGTCAACTTGACCTTGTTGGGTTGGATTAGTTTGTGTCTGCATGAATGCTAAATTTGAGTATTCTGTAGGTTACATTGAATCAACGATATCTGTTTTTTGATCTGGATAAGAAGTTGCCTTGTTCCTGAATCATAATGCCTCTACCTGATGTGAATTTTCTCCTGCTGATTAAGCCCTTGATGTTAATGGGCACTGTTCGGCCTACTGGGCGTGTGATATGATTAACTTCCTCAATCTCAAAATCTACAAGTGTCGAGACAGTTATTGGGCACTTATTTTTGGTGTAGCTCGTTAGTCTTTGAGGGTGATTTTTTTCGCCCGCCCCCTTTCACTTATGTTACAAGGAAATATGTCAGTGAAGTTGAAGCTAGAGAAGTAGCTTCCCAAATGAATTTAAAAGACACAGAGACAGGCATTTTTTTGCTTTCAGCTCAAGTAGGATGTGTTAAAATCAACACCAACGGGGCAAATTAAGGGCTATGTCGATGCCTATAGAGAAAGCAACTGCTGTGTCGATCAGTTGGCAAATTCTTGTTATGGATACTGACGGGACATTAGTTTGGGGACAGAATGCCCAATGGGCTGGTTTGTTTCTTGTTAGGCAATCGGATAGGAGTTAATTTACCCTCTAGAGTTACCATGTAATTAAGGGCTCTAGCACTCTTTTGTTACAAGACAAAAAGTTCCATTTCTTTATAAGCACGAGATGCATTAAGCAAAGTCAGAAACATAGTGAAGGACCTGGGTTGAAAACAGCAGGAGAACAAGTTTAACTTGTTTGTTGTGGTCGTACAGATCGAAAGACTCCAAACCAAAGCTAGTTATGACAAAACCACAGAAGTCTAATTGAGAAGTTCTTGCTACTACATAGTTGTATACCAATTCATTTTACCAAGCAGTAATAACATCGATGAATCATGAAGGGCAGACTTTTGCTCCAAAATATAGGGAAAATCGACAAGCAATATGAAGACCGCATAGAGTCAACATGTTTGGACATAATTGTGGTAAATCACGTCGCAATAACTACAAGGGAAACACCGAGCAAGACTTGAAATCATTGCTTACAAGTTTCATCAAGCTTTTTCTCAAGGTCGACGAGTTGGCTCAGAATTCCCCTGTCTGGAAACAATATTGGAGCCACGAGAGACCATATGTACAATCTGCGTTGGCCCAGCCAGTTAGAATCCGCACCCCCACAGAAGGCCAACCCCCATCAACCAACTTCCCGCTCTATCCAACTGACGTTGACCACCCAGTCAGAAGCATTGCGGTGTACCTGCTGGCAAGAGAGGAAACAAGGTATAGGAAAGATTACGAGTACGTGACTGGCTTAGCCGCCACCTTTTCTCCACGTGCTAGAGTTGTCTGATCCAATGGAGGTAGATGCTTCTCTGCCCCATAAACATAGAAACAGTAATCTCAGATGGGCAATAACTAACTAATTAGCTTGAAACTGAGAGGCCTATGTGTGTTATATGTTGCATGTCCCCGAAGTTTCTTGAGAAAGGCGCCTAGTCATTGGCACATTAACGCAGCGACATATGCACGAATATAGAAAAAAGTGATGGTTGCGGATGTGCCTCTACCCAAGAAGCGCAGCAAGGTCAAAATGGTGCATGTCAAAGAAGGCCACACTCGCATAAATAATAAAAACAAGTTAGTTAACTAAAAGAAAGAATTATCCAAACAATAAACATTCGTTTGCCTTTTCAGTCGGTCATCTTTCGTCCATCAATCTTCGTGATAAATTTTGATGATTTCTTCTTTCTTAGGTATATCAACAATGTCCATTTTGATACGCGAAAACTTAAGAATGTATAAGGAAATTCATCTTCATCTCTTACCCTCCCCCCCGGCGCCAAAATGAACCTGCCCAAGGAGAACTTGGTGGCGAGAGCAGGGTGGGGGAAAGACCCTGCATGAACGGCCGAATAAACTACCGAAAGAGTAGTCGTATGCAGCCCAACAGTCACGGTGCCTGTGGACACAGCTTTAGTGTGCCTTTGAAGACTGTTGTACCCGTATTCCCTTGTTCATCGGCAGGCCCACCGTAGCATCGGTACATACAATGCAGAGATGTAACTGAAGCCGGCAGAATGCTGTTTCCATTAAATCAAGTATGAGAACTTCTTTGGAAACTATTTACCATGAGTTATACTCAGTTAGACTGAATATTTTTTATAAGCCGTGGCTACAATCACTGGCTAAATTAAGGACTTACAACAACTGACAGGAAAATGTGGCTGAAAAAGACACAAGTGGGATACAGAGAGTATATCCATACTAAATAGAAAGAATAGATTGGAAGGTTAACGGATAGCGAGGTTAATGGGAATGCAAGTCACACCTCGAACCGGAAAATGAAAAAGAACTGTTTGCATTAGTTGAGAATCACTCTCGCCTACAAAGCTACCCAATTAGTGCAGAAGTGTCCACCTGGGCAAAAGAGGACAAGGAAACTAACTGTAGCAGGGACAGGACAAAAGAAACTTACTGTAGGGCGCAACACGAAAATGGCAAACACAAACACAAGAATCAAGGTCATGACAATGAAGAATGTGTTGACTCCGCAATCTTGTCCGGGTGGTGTGAACCGATGAAAGAGAAGCCTGGAGAATACAAACATGGCCACGTAACAAACAGCTAAAAATATGAACAAGGCGATATACCTGTACACAAAAATGAGATCTGGTTGAAGTACAAAACAAAAGTTAAGAGTAGATATTAGATAATCAACGTAAATGCGATGGCAGTACCAACCAGAACTGCTCATCATATTCCACCCATTTGTCATCCATCCGTAAACGAAGTCATGCAAAAGAACAACTTCCAACAACAAGAAAGAATCCTGAGACCAAATTTTGATTTGACGCTGTACCCAGTAAAAATAACAGGGTAACTGTGATGGCCCTTATGCTTGACAATCTGTTCACATTTTTCCTCATTTCTTTAACTAGAACACTATAAGCAAAACATTTTCACAGGAAACATGATATCACAGTGATTAGATGGGGCTGACCATAAAAGCTGATGATCCCATTTGGAATGAAGAACATGAGAATCATCGAAATGCACAGCATATGATATTCACCATCCATTTACCATGGTGAATCCCGTCCTCGGAACCCCTCTCATTTTTCACGCCTGTCATCATGACTTGCAGGACAGCATCTGTTTCAAACCACTCTGTGTTTGGTGTCCAGTGGACACGATCTATCCCTGCACCACCAAAGCAACAAAATGAATTAGCTCTGCAGAAGAATCAGAGCATCCGAAAAACCTCCTGTCACGCCCCAACTCTCGGGCCCGCAACATCCCTACCTATTACGCCTCAGGTCAAAAAGAATGACGTCCCAGGCACGTCATTGACCCCTTTAATTTTTAATCTTCAATTACACATGCGGAACGTGCACTCCCCAAAATCAAATCAAACAACATGAATAGTTAAACAAATAGTTACACCAACCAAATCACAACGGATCAGCAAACATCCCCTTGTATTTAATTATCTTTATTAACCAAAGGATGTGAAACATCCACAAGCCCATTCTTCGGGCTACTTTCTACGACCCTCCGAGATACCATGTCAAAATTTACACAACTCCCTAACTTATCCCGTAAGGTCCACATCCACTTCCAATTCTCCACGGGTAAGGCCCGAAAATGTTTAACAACGACGGAGTGAGAAATAAATCTCGGTGAGTCAACGCCTAAGCCCGGCTAGGGCGTTGATTCGCTCGGACGTCCTAACAGAACAATCATGATATCACAGAGCAGATAATTCAACCACATGCAAGCTTACCGGTCTTCACCAGGGCATAATGCGATGTAGACGACTCAACAATCAAGTCAATCAAACCAATTCATTGGCAAAGCATCACAAAGACTTGCATGCACATGACACCACACGTAGTCCATTTATTAACGGTGACCCACGCGACCGGGCGTGACACCGACTCACACGACGCGGGTGTGGTCCCACACTACGGCTGGGGCAGTGTCATCCGCGAGGACCGAGGCATCGTCCCATATCCTCTCGGCGACGGCGACCGAAAGCTATGTATCCAGCAGCGATCGGCGCGCGGCATAGCAAACAGGCATTCCAATAAGGAGCGTCGGTCCATCACAAGTCGGACCGGCATCCGACAATCCCTTAAATCCGTGCGACGCGGCACGGGGCATGGATTGTCGTGCATCCGACAAGTCGTGTGATTCCGATCGACACGGCACGATCATGTCAGGAATCCCATCACCATCCCGTCATATGACCACTCAACTCATTCGGCAATCAATCAATTTTTATCTTTATGTACCGCCGAATGCTCACACAATCGTGCCCAAAGACTCGGCCCTCGGCCGTTTTCATGCTAAAATATGCGATTGAGTTTACATGCGGTCATATGAATGTGTTGTCAACTAGACTTTGAAAACCATTCAGGGTGATTAACCCCCAATTGAGCATCCAATCGATCAACGAGTACTCAATCCATTCAATCGCACAATTTGGGGAGATTAACCTCTAATCGACCCCCATGACAATCGCCAGATCAACTCCGACCTATCGCTCACTCGCGATCAATCACCACAATCAATCAATTCAATCACTTCGCTCATCAATTAGCCACCGACCACTTAGCTAATTGACTAATCTTAACTAATTACGGTCATTTAGCTTAACCCACGTTTCTATCTAGTCCGAGCGTAATTAATCTACCTAAATACCCTAATTAGCTAAATAAATCTAATTCGAACGCAATTAGCGACCTAGCCAGGAGTTAGGGGCTAACTCACAATTAAAATTAGCTCGGGCAGTCTCAACTCCGGCGGCGATGACACGAACTCGACCCGGCCCGGCGACGATGATCGGAAATCCTTGAAAATCCCTCAGCACAAACTTTGGACTTGATCCGGAAACTTGGCCCACGCTCTTGGATGCCGGCCCAAATTATCGGCCCACTTGGCCCACGGACTTGGCACGCGGCCCAGGAATAGTGGCACACAGGCCCGGACACATGGGCACACTTTCTCGGTCACTCGGCCCAAAATCTCGGCCATCTTGGCCCATGAGCCTGGCTCATGGCCCGGGCTCTCGGCCCACTCTGCCCACTCGCCAGGCACACGGCCCAGCTCACAGGCCCGCGGAACAGGGCAGAGCACGGCAAAGGAGGGTGAACCGGGACCATGGTGGCTCTTCCGGCGGCTTGCGGGCTGGTGGCGTGTGGTGGAAGACTTGAGGGGACGTCGGAGGATGTGTGGGTAGTCGGAGGTGGTTCGCGGTGGCCGGAGGGAGCTTGGACAGCAGCAAACAGAAGCTGCAGCAGGCCAAAAACAGAGCAAAACAGAGGCGTTCGGGGCTGAACGGAGGGAGTTCGAGTGGTCCAACGCTGGGGGGGAAGGTTGGCCAACGTCGGGGGGTCTCCGGGGAAGCTGCGGGTGGCGGCGACGGCGCCGGCGGACGGTCGGAGGAGGCCGAACGACGGCTGGGCAGAACCAGCGCAGAACAGGGGAGGCTCGGGTCAAAACAGGGGAGGTCGGCCGTGGCTCAATCCGAGCTCCACAGGCGGCGATCGACTTCCGGTGACCTTGGGGGATGATGAGGGGTCGAAGATGGTTGTTGGGGGTGGTCTGGGGTGGCCGGATCTGGGCTGAGGGCGGCGGTTCCGGGCAGAGCAGCAGACTGACGCAAAACAGGGGACGTCGGGCTGTTCCGGCTTCCTTGAGCTGTTGCGGACGGCAATGGCGTGGCGCGGTGGTGGTGACGAGTAGAGGGGGCGGAGGAGCGACGGCGCGACGCTTGGGGATGGTCGGAAAGGGCCCAGGGGTGGCTGGAGCAGAGCTGCGACTCCCTGAGGCGGAAACAGAGCAGGAATCCGCCAAGGCTTCTGTGGGCTGTCCGGCTGCTTCGCGGCGGCCGGAGGTGGAGGAGAAGTGACGACAGAGGTGGCTAGTGGTCGGATGAAGGTGGTTGGAGGTGGTGGTGGCGCAAAAAGAACCCAAGAAGGAGGAGAAGTCGTGCGGGTAGTGAACGGCAGAGAGGGAGAGATCGTGAGGGAGGGAGAGAGCAGCGGGTGAGAGAGAGAAGAGTTGACTGGTGGTTGGAGATTATTAAATGAGGTGGGGCCCACAAGATATTTTAAATATCTTGTTTTCTTGTGCATTATTGAGGAGCGAAATAGTAATTTTATAAATCGTGACTGATCGGATATTTGGCTCAATCGATCGAGAATAAATTTTGGATTTTCACTGGTAGGCAGTGCAAAAAATCTGGCGCGAGGATTAAAATCCTAAGTCGCGGCCACCTGAGATTTCGAGGCCTAATCGAAACCGAACAACATTCGAAAATCGTCCAATTAATTGTCACTTACGTCCTTACGATTCAAAATTTGCACAGATTGAAATTCAATATTAATCACCTTTATTGAATTTCGGCATTTACAGGGGCCTAATTTTCAAGGTGTCACACCTCCTATACTTCTTCAACCATTAGACTCAATTAAAGATATATGCTGATGTCCCAAACATCAAGTAATAAATCCAAAAGAACAAGATTCCATCATCTACACCTTATTGCAGTATCTGCTTCAACAAATTACATGAAAAGTGATGCACATGATAACACAGGAAGCAACCTCAAGGACTTACTAGGGAGCTTCTTCATTAGAGGGGCAGCGACCTCATGGAAAGTTTCTGACACCATCAGAGAAAGCCCAAAGAGGCCAGAATATTCAATCCAAGCCGACCTCCTTCTAATTCCTGAAACCACAGTTCGGTACACGTCGCATGCACACAGCGCAGGCCACCCTCATCCTCGCTCATGACCAGTGCAATCTACACTTAGATAAGGGGAAAGCAAAACAAGGTAAAATGTCGGCACATTGTCAGGTGCAAAGCAAGTAGTACAATTGGTGATAACTGCTAAAAATGAATCCCAAAAACAAATAAAATAATGGTGTGAACTGTGAGGTCCACAGTGTAAGCATACCAGGAAAGACGATCGACCAAGCCTAAATGCAAAGAGCGAGATAAAATTAACCACATTTACATGGAGAAGCTAATTTGGGGCAAACGAACTATGATCCTTTCCACCGAAATTATAAACTACGATCGGGCAAAGGCATCAAAACTTGAGTTTTCCCTTGAGCCCATTACAAAAGTAGCAAATTTTTTTTTTTTTTGGGAAACGAAACGACGGGGCTGAGACAGAGGGAAATAATAGGAAGAATTTGATTTAATTCAAACATTGGATTCTGAAACAAAACACAGAGGGGAAGAAAACGGACAGTAGAGAAAGCTAAGAAAGAAAATGGTACCTACGACGCTGTAAGCAAGAAGGCAAACAGCAGAACGAGGAAATAATGGAAGGCAAGGCAAGACGATGATTTTGCTTTTCAGGGAAGTCTTTGGAGCTTTTGACGAGACACCCACCTCAGTTTACTCTGTGATCAGAGCTGTCGCTGATCCGGGTCATGACGGGTCTCATCTCAGACCGAAGTCAACCCGGCTATGCGATAGAACAAAAAACCATCAAATGAATAAGCCGTAAAATACAAAAGGTATTCGGCCCCAAAAAAAAAAAAAATACACAAGGGGGATTCTCGATGAAAAATTACACATCGTTCCTGCGCAAACGAACGATACCAGGACTCTCTCTCTCTCCCCCACCCGACCCGGAAAGCCAGCCTCCCCACTTGGCACGAACGAGCGAGAGCGGGAAGCCATCGATGACGGGGAACGAGAGAGTCGCCGTTCAAGCTTCTCATTCTCGTCGTTTCAAGAAACGCAAGCGAGGTACTTCTATTTTATTTTCCCCGCTTATAATTTCTGCTAATCTCCATTTCAGCTTTTCCCGGAGTGTTGTATTTTCAAGTAAAGCTATTCCGTTCCTCCCTCCTCCTCTCTTTCGAGTTGGGTTACTCCGTTGATCGATCAGAAAATGTCGAAAATGCTCTCTTTCGTGGACACCCAAATGATTTGACAGACTCGGTTGCTAGTTGCTACAGTCTAAACTTCAAAGCAATGGCCTTTCTCTCTCAATGGTGACCCCAGGAAAAACAAATGTCTTCTTCTTGTTCTGTCGCTCTTGCTGTCCCGACTGTTGTTGATTTAATCAATCGGGGTTGACATCAATTCATTCCATGTTCTTTCAGTTAAGTTGAAGCGAAGTAGAGGAAAGCGTAGGGAACATGCCATTGTCAGTCCTCTAGTCAAGAAGTACTGGTTACAAAGATATCACCTGTTCTCTAAGTATGATGAAGGTGTCAAACTGGATGAGGAAGGGTGGTATTCTGTCACTCCTGAGGAGATTGCTATCAGACATGCAGAGAGATGTCGCGGAAGAACCGTGATTGACTGCTTTGCTGGTGTTGGTGGCAATGCCATTCAGTTCGCTATACTGTAAGTCCTTCTTTCATTGCTTCGCTACACATTCTATCTATTGCTTGTGGAATGCGATTGTGCAAAATGTTTTGGTGGTAAAGTTGAGAGAACTGCACCTGCCTTTGTTAAAAGCTCAGGAATCCTCAATGGGAGTTTCAGTAATCTCGATAATGGTTACATGCTTGAGATACATATATAACAGCCCTTTCTCGAATGTCTGTTGAGAAAGTTTCTGGTATTTTGACTTTTAAGCTGAATTAGTTTATATCATTAGCGGGAACTTTCTTAGATTTATGACTTGAGATTGCCTTTACTTGCTGTAGATGTCACCATGTTGTTGCAATTGATATTGATCCACAAAAATTGCACTGGCTTTTCATAATGCCAAAGTCTATGGGGTAGCAGACCGAATTGATTTCGTTGTTGGGGACTTCTTCCAACTTGCTCCATCACTGAAGGTAATGATATAATATACAAGAGATGCTACTTCATTCTAATCATGATCAGTTTTCACGTGTTTATTCATGTTGCGAAGGTAGGTGAAAGGAGTCTGGTTTTATTGTGCTGCTTACGTGCTATTTATAGTTAGAATAAGTTGTTACAGTTCAATTGTTACATTTCGTTGAGTTGGTGACAGTTGTGCGTTTTTTTTTTTTTTTGGGTCGAATGAGACACTTATATGTTATTAATAATGGTTATGCAATATAAGATGAATAGAGCAAGTAATGCCAACCATTTGGCGGGTGGCTTCTGGTGAGGGTTTGATGCTTCAGATTGAGCCTTGCTTTTGTTTTATGAATGCATCATATGATGATTGGTAGGTGCCTTTGATGCTTGTCCTCCAATATCGCTTTGCAATCACTTGTCTGGCGTAATTATTCAGTTGACAAGATATCAGTGTGTTGCTTGGTTTCTTGTCATTCAGGGTCAACACTTAATGCTGCATTCTGCTCAACTGTAAGTAATGCCCCTTGATTTGGCTTCGTCAGGGTGATATTGTTTTCCTTTCACCTCCATGGGGTGGCCCATCATACAAAATGATTCAGCAATTTAATCTTGATCTGCTCAAGCCAAAAGATGGGTATGCAGAATTTCTTCATGCACATTCTTGTTCAATTCTAAGTGAAAGACCTTTTCACATGACGATAAAGTTACTGGTGTAACTTATTATACTAGAGGAGTAAAATTACCTAAATCAATTTTTATTTCATAATAATATAAACATTAATTCAAATGTCTCTTTCTTTATCTAAACAAAGAGGAGTCATATCCTTTGTAGTAGTGTCATAGGTCAATGGTATGAATAACCGAAAATAGAAAGGAGGTCAAACCATATTTCCTCTGAACTAACTTTTACAGATGCATTCTTTGCATATCAATAGTTCTCTCATGTGTGCATGGCCTGAGTGTTACCACAGAACTCAATCAAGATGAATATGGTCTGTAGGCTGTACGATTCTGCAGCTCTGTCGTCTCCTAGTTCTGGGACTTCGGTTGTTGTGCCTAGGCAAAAAATTATAACCCTTCTTTCCAGAAAAAAAAAATGTATCTAATATCCATCTAATGACAGCTATTCAGTTTTTCAAGCTGCTCAGAGGATAACACCAAACATCGTCATGTTTCTTCCGCGCAACATGGACTTAAACCAAGTGGAAGAGCTCTCTTGGCTTTCTTCTCGTCCTTTACATGTCGAGGTACTGCCTTGTTAGATTATATCCCTATTCGATGAACTTGATTTGTCTTCCCTGCTTAACATGATAGGAAAGATCCGCAGATTGAAGAAAATTACGTGGATGGCAATTTCAAGGGCATAACTGCGTACTTCAGTGATGTTGCATCGAGGCAGGCCTGACTGTCATGCTCTCCCAGGCCGTTGCCATGGCTAACTTGCTAAATTGGTTCGACTAGTAAATTTTTTTTAACCTGAGCATAGTATTTCGGTGCCATGAAGCTGATGCTCAGAGAAATTTGTCAGCAATTCATGACCAAGTAGAATTTGACATGCCTGGCCGAGGATAGATTATTCCTGGATGTTCATTCTTGTAGGGATTGCTTTTAATCTTGGCATTTGAAAGCTTTTCTCTCGTCGGAGAACTCTCCTCAAGTGGCTTTGTCAAAAGGGTTTGACGTTGGACAAGGTGGTGAGAAATTGCTGAATCGTGACCGGTGGTAAAAACGGTTGACTGTCTGTGATCTACAAGACTATTTCAACATGATAAATCAATTATTTCGCTAGTACGTAATCGAGAAATAAACTTGGGACCCGTTCAGTAAGATCTAAACATTATTACTAATGTGGTAAAAATTCGTAACGGCAAACTAGTTATTTTGTTCATTAGTTACAATCGTTAACCGACGTTATTAGTAAGTTATCTATGTTCGTAATCTACTAACTAACAGGGGATTTCTCGTCAAATTCAAAATAATCGGTGTTCTATAGTTGGGTTTAAAGATGGAAAAAATTATTATTTTATTGATAATTGACAATACTAGTAAGTTATCGATTAATTTGTACGTACCAACTATATTTTAGATTCAAATTTACGCAAATGGAATTTTAGTAATCTGCGTAACTGTAGTACGAGGCGTGGAAAGCGTGCACGATGATAATTCAAGACAGAGGCAGATTTTCACGTACAAGTAAAGTATTTATCAGCATTTTTACGTGCCAAGTAAAAAAACCAACTTGAAAACATGAAGTCCATGATTGCACCCGGACACCTTTTTGCTCCGAGAAAAACATCCTCGGCCGAGATTCCACGCCGAGATCAATACTCTGCCGAGATTACACGCCAGGCCATTCTATTCCCCTCTCTCTCTCTCCCCCCCCTGCTCTCGATTTGAATGGTGAACCTGAGATACTGAACTATGGCGGAAGCTTCAGCTCACTCTGAAATTGAGTACCTTGACGTCCTCACCAGGACCGGTGAGAAAACCGGCATTTGCAAACCCAGGCACGCACCTCTCTCTCCGCATCCACCCTTTCTTTAGTTCTTTGTTTGCTGCCTTGAAAATTGATTGAAAAAAGAGGAACTTGATGAGGAAACACGGTTGTGATTCTTCCGTCCAATCATGGGTTCTTGATGATGCAATTCTTATGAATGTTAATGGGCTCGCTTCTTTGGTTGGCTGGAAAACGGGAGCAATATAAAAAGTACTCAGCTTTGAGTGTATCGAGTCCTGACTAAGCGAAGTTTCTCTCTAGTCATAATATCATAGATGGTGAAACTATGCTACTTTCTTTGTTATTCCTCATCATGGCACTGATTTATGTTGGGCGATCAAGCGGGTAGTTGAACTGGTAGAATAGGTTCGTTCTATGCTCGTCTCTACCATCTTTACATATTCAGTCATTGTACTAGTTTTTCTGTCTGGTACCGTTCTTTTCACTGGAAGCAATATCTTCCATCTTAATTAGCATTGTTTGCTCATAAACATCAAGACATCTATTGAAGAACTCTTTTTTAGCTTCAAACATATTCATTGACTGGTCTTTTTAACCCTTTTCCCTTCCCCTTATTTGCTTAATATTGCCGTTATCGTGTGCAGGGGCGATGTTCATCGTGATGGGGACTACCATCGAGCAGTTCATGTGTGGATATTTTCAGAGAGTACGCAGGAACTCCTCCTCCAGAAGCGCGCCGACTGCAAGGACTCATGGCCAGGCCAATGGGATGTTTCGAGCGCTGGCCATATATCTGCTGGCGATTCATCGCTTGTGTCAGCCCAGTTAGCATACTCAATCCTTAAAATATGCTTCATTCTCTGCTTCTAGGTTCAGAGCAATTCTTTGCTCTGAAGGAACTCCTATCAGGATTTTTCATCTTTGTGGTGTCTACACTAAGATTTGGGCCTTACATTTTGTTGTCGTTCAAGTTTTATCAATGACTTCTGGTAAGTCATTTTTTGTTGTTACCTGAGTGACTGGGTCGTTTCTTAACGGCAATGCTTCCCACAGCACTGTTACCTAGAAAGCAGTAAGGCTGAAGTTTGCTATCTAGCAATTACAGGTTACCTTGAGAGAAAGTTAATTAGCCTTGAAACCACCAGTTTGATCCATACTTTACGAAGTTCTTGTAATCATGTTTTTCTAATGGCGACGATTCTGATAGAGCTGCTTTTGATGTGGATGACCACCATTGGAATTTTTTACCTCACTTTACGTACATATTTGTAATTTTCATTCAGTAGCTTGTTTTCTTGAGACTGTTTGCAGTTGCTATTCATCTTGCGGGGCCCATGATAACATCTGTAAGTTGTAATATCTGACTAGAGTACTCCTGCCACTCTAGAAACTAATTTGGCTGTTAGCTAGTTGCAATTTAAAACATATGCATGATTTCTCTTCTTATCTTGATGCCCAAGCAAAATGATCTGTCTTCGAGTCTCAAAGTGCAGTTCTAAACCCACTGAGCTCGTAAGTCTGACTTTGCCTGGTGGGAAGGGAAAGAATAAGAAGATGCACCTTGTCCAAGGCCTTTATGACCATGAATGCTTTATTTATGTATAAGACCATGTCTTAGAAATCTATTGAGAATTCAGGAGGTAGAGTACTTTCTCCCTTCAATAAAGCAATAATGTCCATTGTGGAAAGAAGATGCTTCATATATAACTGTAGCAACTGATTTTAGAGGGCTGGCTTATAACTGTTTATGAAGGCTCCTGTGAGTTGCAGACCTGTTTGTGAAGAAACTTTTTACAATTCTCTCAGTCCGGAATCTATTTAATATTTATATCTAGAACAGAAATTAAATACACAGAGAAATTCATTTCATTTCCTGTACATTTACTGAATTTATATGTTCCTGGCTTCATGTTTTATGGTCTTTAAATTACATGCCTGCACTGGCCACCCAAAGAAAGAATTACTTGCTTGATCAATCATGCTTATTCTGAGATAAACTTTGTATACGTCAGGAGGGAACTTGAGGAGGAGCTAGGGATTGTCCTTCCGAAAGACGCGTTTGAGTTATTATTTATTTTTCTTCAAGAGTGGTTAGTGACCCTTACCTCCATTTCTGCAACTGTTTCCTTTCCCTTTGAAGATGCATCAACCAGGCTAGACAATTTCAAAATTCTGTATTTGTTCCTATTCTTGTCAGTGGATTGAAGCATTCTCTCATGTTTCAAGTAATAAGCTTTAGCGTACTTTCGAACATTGTGCATAAACTAGGGTTACTTGGTTTTGACTGGTGCATGTGTAATGGAAGTTCCAAGATAGGATATCATGTTGTTTTAAGTTCTAGACTTTTTCGACCACTTTTTTTGAAAATGACACAATTCATACCTCCACAACCTTTCTTAAGTGCTTTTGGCCGTTGAGCTCTGACTGTCTTCCTCCATTGTACTTGTACAAAATCCTGGTTCTGGAATTTGGTCAATCAAAATTGAATATGCTTATGTGAAGATTTCAAAGAACCAAGTTTGAATTAGATATTAGTGAAATTTTAGTTTTCATTACCTAGAGTGAAGAAATCTGGTTACATAGTATGAGAAGCATGGGATCCAGAAGTTGCATCGTCAATAACTGAATAAGTAGGAGGCATTGTTTCTGCTTAGTGAGCACTGTGCACCTGTATGATATCTTCATGAAGTTTTAATAAGATAAAGTGTGAAAAGTCAATTTTCTCCAGATCTTCATTAACAAATGATTTTTGAAGTTTCGGCCAACTTTAATAATTTTTTATGTTTTTTTGTTTACTCATCAGAAGTTCAGGGTATTCTCAATTCATTGACTTGTTATAGTTCTTCCAATGCAGTGTTATAAATGATGGTAATTTCATCAATAATGAATTTAATGATGTCTACCTGGTGACCACTCTTGATCCAATTCCATTGGAGGCCTTTACGCTGCAGGTAACTTGCTCTTGCATAAAGTGAGGTTTCTTCTTGCCCACTCAAAAGATGGTCTTCCTTATAGTGGTGTTTATGTATAAATTGGGGATCATTAAGATAAAACTACGTATGAACAGTAATCAATATGTATCTAGGCAGGTATGTGCATGAACATTCTCATGGAAACATACAAATATAGATGGGAACATATTCTTTGTCAATTTCTCATTAGTTAGAATGTTAAGTTGTTCAGGGTTATTCAGTTTCACGGAGAACTTAATGGAGAACTGAGAATTTGTTTATCCCCAAACCAGAGCTTCACATTAAATGATCACTGGCATCTCCAGGATTTTGCTCTTTCATATTAATTGCTTCTTTTATTCGAGTACTTGTTTACTGTAATTTCACGACATAAATCGTATTAGGGTCTGGTAAACAAGTGCCGCTGGGACATTTTTTAACCATGCTTGGTAAGGAAATATTTTCATTTCCAATGCATTGCTTACCCATAACACGACAATGAAAAGACATTGGAATGACATTTTTTTTTCTTATTTGAGATGTTTGACAAGCGTCCTTAATAAAATCCTTCTTATTATCTACAATAGAAGAGGTTTCAAACAACTATTCCATCTGAGAACTTTTTGTTGTATAGGAAAGTGAAGTATCTGCTGTTAAATACTTATCTTATGATGAGTATAGAAGTTTCCTTGCTAAAGAAGATCCCGAATACGTCCCTTATGATGTAAATGGACAATACGGGCAACTATTTGACATAGTTGCACAAAGGTAAGCTTTGGAATAGATGCTTGCTATGAGAAAGCCTAAAGAACGTTTGTTATTTCATTTGGAGAAGTTCTAATTTTGGCTAGATATCCTAGCATTTAGTTTATTAACTCCAATTATTAACTTGAGAAGTAATTGAAAGAATATTGGGTAATCTCTTCCTTATGGTCACTTGCAATGTTTTTTCACCGCTTACATAGTCTATTTTATCTAAATCTGTTAAAGGTACAACCAGAAGACCATGGACCGCAGCTTGGCTCTACAAAAGAAAATCCGTCGCTATGCTTCTGTTCCGCTCAATGCAGAGGTTGTAATCCCTTTGGCGGAATCCATGTAGATCTCTTTTTTCATATCTGTCAAATTTGGGGCAGTTAGTCTTAGATCTCATTGTTATATATGATTCTCGGGTTTTTTATTCTTTCCACCGAAGGAGATACGGTGCCACAGAAGCAATTCTTTTAATTTTTTTATTGTTCTAACTCATTGCACTAATTGTAGACATAATTGCTACTTTTTGTAAGTTCATTTTGTTTTTGCTTATTGCCCGTGATTGGGACTTATTTATAATTCCATTTTCGAACAATGTTCATTAAAGAGGACTAATTACATGCCGCCCCAGTCCCAGCATAAGATGATTGTAGTGCTCCTAGGCGTTACACATAGAAGGTCATCTTCTACTTGAGAGAATTTAGAACAAGTGCAATGTGTGATGCGCAGTGGTCTAGGTGACCTTTTTTTCATATCTAGTATCTTATACGTGGAAAAAATCTTGCGAGGAGAAGTTCAGTCTTGGTTACGTGATGTCATCCAAGATTTCCTTTGCACTGGCTTGCTCAAAAGTAGTAGTGGAATTTACTTCTTATTCTTCAGGGTTCTTTTTCACTTTTTTTTCCCTCGCATGCATAGGAATCAATATTGACCTATTTACTTATAAAAAAGAAGAAATCACCTTTTTATTTCACACTCACATTTTCTTCTGCAGCTGTCAGAGCTTTCAAATGGAGACAGGGAAGCCCTGCTTTTAGTAATTAAGGCTGCAGAAGTTATTGATGAAATCTTCTACCTGCAGGTTGGTAAAACTGGACATCTATATCCATAATTATTTCTATATTGATACTGAACTATCTTAAGTGAAGCATACTTTACATCTACCTATGATTGGTATGTATTAGATATGGTACATGTGTTCTACCTATCAATTGGTAATTCTTCCCCATAAGATGGACCCTTGGACTGAAGGAACTAACCTATCTTGAGTCAAGTACAGACGTAATTTTGTCTAGTCAGTCACTTGCAACATGAAAGGGTGGTCCGATAGTCACAGTATGAGAATATAATAATAGATAAGACATTCAATGGCATGAGATGATCCATATAGTTGATGCAGCTACAGGGAAAAGCTTTGTTGCTTTTATCATTAAAAAAACTTTGATGCAGTCGTAATTTAATTGCTTATCTAATTCAAATGGAGGAAAAAAATTTCTATAAAAATTTCAAACGCTTTGAGAAGATAGCAGTAGGATTATATGCCTTCTTCGATTATGCCTTTCTTTTATTCTTTTTAGGCAAGATTGGTGTTCGCTCTGTGAAGATGGCAGTAAGATTATGAAGATATTAGCCATTCTTTTCTTCTAGTCAAACTTATTGTAGTAGATAGACGTATTAATTCTGAAATTATAAGAGGGTTGTGTATCATTCTATACTACTACTGAAGCAGCTTTCTGCTTGATTTGATTTTGGTGGGTGACTTTTTGTTGATTATTTTAGGTATGGTACAACAATCCAGCTCTGAGAGATTGGTTGAAGGAGCATGCTGCTTCGTCAGAGCTGGACAAGCTTAAATGGATATACTATTCAATAAATAAAAGTCCATGGTAAACCAAGATGGAAACCTCTGGCTTGACATGTCTCTCATTTCTTTTATTCACGTCTGTTGTCTTTCTTTGTTGGCTAGCAAAAATGGCACTCCCATACATGTGTGCAAATTTTGGCAAGGAAAGAGACTGGGATTTGAGTTATTTTAGGAGATTCATTGAAATGCTTGTTGGATGTGAAGGTTAATTTAAATTTGGAGTTCGTGAGAGATTTATGAAATAAAATAATAGTTTGTTAACCCTTTGAAATTATTATTTTGCCCACTTTTCAGTAATGTGCAGCTATCATTTATATTATCTTTCATGGAATTTTTGAGTGAAAGTTTGAGATGGAAGTTGCCTTTGAGTTTGCTGATAATATAGAGGGATAAGAACCAGTCAAGACTAGCGATCAGTTGAGAGACAACCATCCAGCGCAGGCATCGTACTCTCTTGATTTATTAAAACATTAGATGATCTTTTATAGTATTTTTGTTGGTTTTGGAAAAGGTTATTGCCACGAATAATTTCTTAAGTGGACATTTCAGAGTGTTAGTTAGGGGACACATGATGTTAATTGTATCCTTTTAGCACTGTTGATTTTGCATCGGGGGTCACCTTTTTATATTTTAATGTCCTTTATGACGTCTAGAATTGTCAAAGAATAATTGTTTCAACTTAGTACAGTTATTTTATGTCCACAGGTCTTGCCTTGATGAGAATGAGGCATTTTTGACGACTGCAGATTCCACCGTTAGGTTGCTATCTAAACCGGCGAAGCAAGTAAATGGGTGGAAGGGTATCGAATATAAGGCTGCATTTCCTATGCAAAAACCACCTGGTGCAAACTTTTATCCTCCTGACATGGACAAAAAGGTATCTCTTTAAATCAACCCAAACTTAAGAATGACCTATGCCAACTAACTTCCATTCAAAACAGGAGTTTGTAATCATTGAAGCTGTCTATTCCTTATATATCGGCTAGAAGTCATTTTAACTGCTTGTGTGGAAACAGGAATTTGATTTATGGAAGAGCAGCTTATCAAAAGATGAAAAAGAGGAGGCAACTGGCTTTTTCAACGTTATTAAGAGGAAAGTTCAATTTAGTTTGGACGAAGCCTTGTCTATAGCTTCTGATGAAAGTAATAGTAATGCAGTCAAACCGGTTCATGACCTTTTTATTGTCCCCTATTCACAAGAGTACAGAGCTTTGCTTACAAAAGCTGCTGAACTGTTGCATAAAGCTGGAAATTTAACTAGCTTCCCAAGGTATTGTTGGTTGAAGTATTTCCATTTACTATCGTTAGGTCATTCTTTATACATGAATATGCCAATACTGGCTAAGCTGTTCTTAAACGCCTGTACTTTCTTGCTTTGTGTAGCTTGAAGAAACTATTGCAAAGCAAGGCTGAAGCCTTTTGTCCAATGACTATTATGACTCGGACATTGCCTGGATGGAGTTGGTTAGTATATATCACCCTTTGTTTCGTCTTTAATGTTGTAATTCTCATTGTGAATAGACGAGTTACTTCTGAGATTGAAATTTTGCAGTAGATGGCCATAGTGTATACAATGGGAGAGTGGACCTAGCAAGTGAAAGATGTAGCTCTGGCTGGACAAGTATTCTGACGACATTTTAGCATACCTATGAGCTTTATCTACTGGAGGAAGAGAGAGTCTTCTGTCAATCTCCAACTATTAGGAACTAGGATGTACAGAGTTCACCTTAGCAGTTAGGCATCTGGACCAGAAAATGTAGAAGCTCGACTAAGAGAGATAAAGGTTGCCAAGACTGGTTACCACCATGTTTAGGATTGGGGTGATAATGTGATAAAATTGAGAAAGTGTTTGGGTGGAATTCTGAGTTTATATTCCTTCTCGTAGTTCTTGAGTAAGAATTTCACCAGCTGAGTAAGATGAGCTTCCTTCCACTGGTTGCAAACAATGCTGCTGTAACCTTTTTCCTCTAAAATAAAAGATTTATGATGAGTGACTCTCTTTAACAAATACTCATCTTAAGAATGTTGTCAGTTTACTTCTAATTGAATCCCATTCTCAGACCTTTTTGCTGCAAACCGGTGTTGATTTTGTCACTTCTCCAGTTGGTGTTGAGAAGTGAATGCTTTGGAGAACATTTTCACGGTCTGGAGCTGGTTCTGTTCTCAGTTGTTTTAATGCTGCAATGTTGGATTGATAGTGAGGGTCACTGGCCTTGTAGTTATACTGACTTCTTACTCAGCTTGAGCATTGGTATCAAGCCTGGTTATGGCCTGCATGGATTTGTTTAACTTTTAGTGGTGATAATTTGTGAAGTTGGGTATCTCATAATCTAGAATTTCTGGGAAGGAGATGAAGATGCTTATCTTTTAAAATCGAGTTCTGGAAGTATTACTACATAACTAATGTATTGATACTCACTGTTTTCCAATTTGAAGGACTCCAAGTTGGATGTGACTATTGGTCCTTATGAGACGTATGAAGATACACTATTTGGTTACAAGGTATTATTCGCCCAAAATCTTTCTTCCTGCATTTTCATCCATGCATTGTAGGTTCATCATGCGTGTATGTCATAGAGACTACATGTGATTCACTCTCATAAAGGTTGTTGGACCTATATCATTTTTGGCTACTGACCTCGGAAGAAGACTGTTTAATTGCTTTAGCAGTCTAAAAATGTCCTATTTCTTCATGGAACAGCAATGAATGAGAAGGTTGTCTTCAGAGATGGATAGTAGATCACATTCATATCATTGATAGGTCTCAGGTATATGATTCTGAGCAAAGAAGAACTTGATCTTCTGATTTTCATCCTTCTACAAGGCAGACAAGAAAAAAACATGTCTGCTACAATTACATGGGATAATCTGAGAAAACACTGCAATAGACGTCTGGCAGCATACAATCACCTGCCTGGTTGGAACCTTTGTAAACCATACCTGCAGAGCGTGGACTCCTGAAGTCCGTTTTTTACCTATCATGTACCTTCAGTGGACAGCACCAGACTTCCACTAGAAATCTATGTGCATAACATTCACATTGATGTCTCAATGCTTTTTTACGTTCTGATAAAATTCTTGGTTCCTTTCTCTTCCTTGAAGTTCTGATCTTGGTACTCATGCATTGTAATAACTCCACTGGTCCTGTTATTTAATTCCTCAGTAGCCTTGAGATATGTCCCGCATGCACTTAAAAGACATTCATAGAAAAAAGGTACTTCCATGATTGAAATGTTAAAGATGAAAGAATATTTTATGTGACTATGAGTAAATGGTGCAAAATAATGTGAGAGTAAGAGAAGTATGGAGACGGAAGCAAAAGTTATGATGTTACTGGTGATTTGTTGTTGACTGACTACTTATTGCTTATTATTCATTTTCTCTAAAAGCTTTCTACTTTATGCATCTGTCCTCAATCTAATAGACCACTACGCTCTTTAACATGTCCATGGTCTCGTACTAACATTTGTCTCTACCACTTTGGCAATGCTGTGATCGATTCACAATTGCATTAGGCAACGTTTGAAGCTTTTATTGGTATTCGAGATGACAAGGCAACTGCTCAATTGAAACTCTTTGGAGATAATCTTCAGGTATCCTTGTCAAATCATGTTCCACAGAGACTCAACAAATGTAGTCCAACTTTACTGATGGAGCCCATTTTCTTATTTTTTGTAACATTGCACTAGGTATTGGAACAAAATCTCCCAATGGACACTATATACAAATCACAAGATGTGATTGCTGCACCAATACGTGTCATTCAGCTTGTTTACAATGCAGGGGTGAGTTTTTGGTTACTCCTCAGAACGTGAATCGTTACACTTGCCTCTGGTCTTTTTTCATGTAATTGTCTTAAATTCCCATTAATGATCACCTCTTTCTGGCATAAGATTGTGATGACGTATTTGCCATTGCCAATTCAATAGAAACAATTTTCTACTTATCATGAGACGGTTAGACTAATAGTTATCTTATCTTAGACACCCTGATGCTTTCATTTTCTGAAAACTGATTGATGATTGAAATCCAGGATGTCAAGGGCCCTCAAACTGTTGCTTTTAATTTACCAAATGATGAGCGCATCGTGAAGGATCGAGGAACATCAATGGTTATGCTCAAGAATGTTTCAGAAGCAAAGTACGACATCCTTATCTTCTTTGTGATTGTTGTATTCCCTTTAGATTACTGCATAATGTCGGCATCTGATTTTCTATGCCGATGCCCTGAAATCTCTTGTTATGCTTCTCAACTCTCTTCTTATTAAAACCAGGTTCAAGCATATTCTCCAGCCCATAGCGGCTGGATGCATTTCAAGGGAACAAAGTGGGCTAGTAGATTTTGATTCTTTCTTTACTCACACAATTTGCCATGAGTGCTGCCATGGAATTGGCCCCCATACCATAACTCTCCCAAATGGTCAGAAGTCTACAGTGAGACTAGTTAGTCCCCTCAACTTTCCCTCGTCATACTTTTTTTCCTGTTTCCTTCTCATTATTGGTATCATATATCCTCGGTTTAATATAATTTTGAATGGCAATTTGTGTCTTTTGGCTAACACATGTTAATAAATAATGAAGATTGTGCTTTGATACTAACATATTGCTATAGAGAGTGAAGAGAATCCCATTACAGGGTCCAGCACGGCAGCTCCAAAATGCCTAGGCAATTTTGAGTAGGATTGATTTAATGAAACCTCTTTTATTTCACAATGTACACCCATAAAAGTGAAAGTATAGACTTCAAGAGATACTTTACTCTCCTTTCTTTTTCGCTAATAAATCTTTAAGACTCATTTGATTCCATGTCAATGTATACTGTAACTGTCATCGGGAGACAATTACTTGGTCCGCTTGATAATAAAGGAACTAGTACTGAGATACTGACTAATGTCGAAAAAATTGCTAATATGGAGTAAAGTTGCTCCATGTGATAATGTTGTGTGCTTATCGACATGGGAGTGTAGACAGACCCTTCCATGTAGGAACTTCATGTAAGACTTCCATTATTATTCTCTCTCAGCTTCAGTGAGGTTCTTCTATCTACCAATGCAGGAGCTTCAAGAACTTCACTCAGCTTTGGAAGAAGCAAAAGCTGATATAGTTGGTCTTTGGGCATTAAAGTTTTTCATTGACCAGGTAATGATGTTTCAGGTTCTGGAAATATCTAAAATGGCTGATATTCTTACTCTTGAGATTTGCAATGGCTTTCAGGACTTGCTTCCAAAGGATTTGGTTAAGTCAATGTATGTCTCTTTTCTGGCCGGATGCTTTCGTTCAGTTCGTTTTGGTTTAGAGGAAGCTCATGGGTAAGCCATCTATACATGGATCCTTGTTCCATCATGTGGACCATACCCATTGAGCTGTTTATGGTCCTATTCTATTACCAGAAAAGGTCAGGCGTTGCAGTTCAACTGGCTATTTGAGAAAGGAGCATTCGTTTTGCATCATGACGAAACATTCAGTGTTGATTTTACGAAGGTACTACCGTTGGCATTGCCAACATCCTATTTCATTTACTGTTTAGAATAACCAGTTGATTCCTATGAATCTTTTGTAAGGTCGAAGGTGCTGTAGAAAGCTTGAGCCGGGAGATACTCACCATACAAGCAAAAGGTGACAAACCGGCTGCAAGGTCCCTCATGGATAGATATTGCAAAATGACAGATCCACTCAAAGCTGCTTTGCAGAGACTAGAAAACAGTCAGGTAGAATTCTGTGACTTTTGCATCTACGAACTTCATCATACTTTTTGTTGGGCTTGATATGGACATCCTAAGATGTTACTGAGCAGCACTAGATCAGCCAAATAAAGAGAGAGAGACCCCGTACAGAGCAGTGAAAAACAAGTCCTCATAGAATCTATTATGATACGATTTCTTAAGTGATGCTCTGTCCTAACGATGATAACCGATGATTTGAAACTTCACCATTTCTAAACCAGCCCGCCATTGTACGAGTTGAGACTATATTTCAATATGTAGGTGTATTTCTCACAGGTTTTTGCCTAATGGTTTCAGGTTCCGGTGGACATTGCTCCCATGTTTCCAATAGCTGATTTGATAAGGGAGTGAAAGGAAAGGAGTCTTCGCAGCCTTCGTGACATTTTATATCAACTCATGAGAAATCGTGCTTATTCCCCACAGAAATGAAGAAACAACTGGAAGAGTCCTTTCAAATGACTTTGTGGCGTCTTCCCAGTTAATTGGCAAAACTCTTTACGCTTAATACAGTGATTAGTGATAAGTCTAGGAGGGGGAATGTCTTTACATTACATGTTACATAGAAAACCTTGAGGTAATGCTCTAAATTGATAATCGATTTGGTGTTTTTTTAACGATTTCATTAACGAGTTTTCGGGGGCACTTGTCAAGAAGTCAATTAAGGAAGTTTACCAGTTTTTTAATGAATTAATTGTCCTCTATCGAACACAGTCACTCCTTTGAAAAGTGAATTGTTTGAAATTATACACGCTTAACAAGTATCCTGGTGAAGTTTTCAAGTAGATTTCAATGAACATGAAAATTTTCTCGCAATAATAAACTTGAATTTGAAATTTCACATTTTACGAGATGCAAAGTCTATGAGCTCGACCTGTCTTTTGGCAAGGCGCATTGCGATAAATTATCGAGCAAATCACACATGCATGCTTATCAGCATTATGTAACAAGAAAAGTAAGATTGTTTCTCTCAAGGCCAATGCATTATCCAGTTATTTATGTCGAAACAACGTTACGAAAGATGTAGACAAGCTGATTCTTATCCTGATCTTTCAAAACCTTGCACTTAGGACAAGCGTAATGGTACTGCTCAAGCGGCATATTCACATGATGCCCTTGGTTAAGTTAGTGTTAGCAGGCGACTTGAATAATTGCCTACCAATAAAGCGCAGCTATCAAACACTCGGCGGAGTCTACATGCCACAATTATCGTACCCCAGTAACTGTTGCCAACTTTCCCTCGGCTTTACTACAGTGAGAGACATCAACATTCAAACAGAACTCCCGCTTTTTCAACCTGCAAACTTCCAAGAGATGCGCCAAGTCAAAGACAGAAAAGCCCAGTCGTTTCAGTCTCCAAAAGCGCACGAAACGACGGCGAGTTCCGCTGGTTACCGTTAACTGCTCTTCACCAAACCCGCCCGCATCCAAACGCTGCATTCCCATTACCTATAAATCTTAGTCGCTCCTATCTATGCACAGTTTCCCATGTATTTTCAAATTTAAACACCGTTCAAATGCAAACCCCACCCCCTTCCAAATAAATAAACACATCAGACCCAAAAACGCCTCGAGAGTGCCACGTCAGATTGACGTGCGGGACCCACCAGAGAGGCTTCCGACGTGGCAAAAGATGACTCGCCACAGATTCCTGCCCCCAATACCATCATGCTACTTACATTCAATTCTTCTCTATAAACATATCGATCCATGTGATTTTTAAATCATGCAATTACTTAATTTGTTGAAAAAATGTTGCATGGTTTATAGATTATGCAGTAAAATCTCCATAATTAATGATTGATATGATATTATTCTATGTAAATTATAAACCATAAAGTAACTTCCGGTAACGTCCCACTTGAAATTTCACTTCATGTATAAAGTGACTGGTTGCGGTAAAGTCTTGACCTTTTTCTCAAAGTGTGTGCTGGCGATATTCAAAATGGCTTCTTGTTTTTGGGCAGATATCTGAAGACCCATCCAAAAATCTCCTCATTTCCAACACAGAACATCACCACAACCCCATCAGACATCGCTTGTGACTGAGCTCTTTCTTTCCCCAAAACAAGCCAACAATCGAAGTGTTGACCGTCACCACACAGGCGCAGACACTCTGTTTCTTTCGTTCTCTTTCGCCGTCCAACACTCGCCACACACAGACACAGATACTCTGTTTCTTTCCTTCTCTTTCAAGAGGATGACTGTCAACAACGTTGTCCCTCGCCAATTCTCGTACAACACTCTCTACGTGAACCCCCTAAACGACTCCAAGCACGTCCGGAGCTGCAGCGAAGGAATCGCCCTCGAAGGCCGCTCGAATCAGAGCCCTGTTAGGCTCAGTGACAATAAGGAGAATGCCCATACCTACCCAGAACAAGATGCAGCGTTTGGAGATGATAAAGAAAATGCCGCTCCGAAAACTTGGTCTTCGGCTGTTTCCAAGCATTCCTCGAACCTAAAGTCTTTGTCGACGGGAAAAGCTTTGAACTTGAAGCCGTCTTCTCTTCAGTTCTGCATGCAAATGCAAGAGAAAGATTCGAATTTGGTGTCCAAATTAAGGGACCCAATTGGGTCAGAGAACTCCCATTCTGTGAATATCTGGGATTACTCTGATTCAGAGGCAGCTCCAGCTTCGTCTTGGTCTACACTGCCAAATAGGTGAGTTTCGGCTCAGATAAAAGTACCAATTTTTATTCCTTGAAGTCCCAAATTTGAATGATGTGTTTGTTCATGTTGGAGTAAGAAATTGTGGGTTGATGTATAATGTGATGTTTGGTGTGGTTTCAGGACTTTGTTGTGCCGACCATTGCCCGTGGACATTGGGAAGTGCACTTGTGTTATTGTGAGGGAAACTTCTATGGACGGAGTTAGTGGCGGTACTCTGTATTCTCTGTATACCAACGTAAGTTGATTTTCTGGATGTACTTCATTCAGTTTTATATCCCTGTTTTATAGATATTCTAAACTTAAGATTTACTTTCTTTTTTCTATTTTGCTTTTTATAATCAGTTTGTTAGATGAAGCTTAATATTTGGAAATATAGACATGGTTAAATCAAATTGAAAACCATGTTGGGACCTATGAAATACTGTTAAGACCATAGTGTACACAGCCTACGAGAAGTTTAAGGTAGCTCAATGAAGTCGGCCTCGTAGAATTCCTTGTATTTGTAGACTTGGGTTCAATGTTCCTAGATGAAGCAAGATAAGCTAAAATTTTCTGATGGGTGATGATTCTGTACCTTGGGTATTTTTCACAAGCTTCCAAAAATTTCATACATGGGTTTGTCCTATTTACAATGGCAGACAGGGCACAATTGATCCATCACATTCATGAGTGGATCTATATTTTCCTTGTCAGGATAATCAATATATCCTTATTATGTAAGTAAACCTTGTGCTTTTCTCATAATGACGCTGCCATATTGGCTGCATCTGCATCACAATGGGTTTCTTAATCGGTACTGTATTGCTTGTTCTTGTTGCGTAGCTCAGATTCTGCTGAATTGAGCATACTTTCATCACGTCTTGGATGTTCCATTGGTTTAGAATTTCTTAGTTGTATTTTGAAAATTGCACTGACGATGAACAGAAGAACATCCAAATAACGATTTCATAAGGTAGCAGTATTAATTGGTTATAACTTGTCAAATGGACAGATACCAATCCTTCTTGATAGAATCTGAAGATCTAATGCAAATGCAACTTTGGCTAAGTAAAGAACCGTGAATATATATAGATTCTCTTGAGGCGGATGATATGATTGTGTCAGTGATGGTGCACGTCCACCATTTGCTTCATTCTAGATTTTCTCTATCAACTTCTCTTGCTAACTATTAGTGGGGAGGCATGTTTGCTTCAGAATCTCTAGGTATGAAAGACTAAACAGTTTTTAGAGTCGGTGAGTTGGTACTATTTGCTGAGGATCTTACATTTGCAGGAAGGTAAGGGACGACAAGATCGAAAACTAGCTATTGCCTTCTGCAAGCGACGCAATGGAAAATCGATCTTCACCATAGCTCAGTCCGTAAAAGGTTTACTATCCAATGGTGATGATAGTTACATTGGGGCAGTAACAGCCAATGTCATGGGTTCAAAGTACCATATATGGGATCAGGTTCATCTTCTTGAAACTTTAGCCAACAAAACACCGATAACCCAAGCTCTGTGGACTCCCTCATAGGTTGAAAGCACCATATATGTTTGGAATTAATTGGACAACTCGGATTAATTTGGTCCTTTTTTCAGGGGGTATCTTTGAACTCTGTAGCTAGACAAACTAAGGCTCTTTTAGCAGTTGTAACGTGAGCAATCTCTCTCTCTCTGTTTCTCTCTCTCTCTCTCTCTCACATACACACACATACACAAAATCACACACTGAAAATGCAAAACTGAACTTTATGAGAGTCGGATTTCCTCTATTTATGCAGATTTGTACCTACCATAGCCACTTGGACAGGAAGCCACAGGACAATGAGAGCTTACATACCGAAGCACCAATCAATGCAGCTGAAGAATGCAACTCATGTGAGCTTCGTGGAATTCTTTTGACAAAAATCTCAGCCAATATCTTGCTGCTTGTTTCTGTTTTCCTAGGTCTCCAATGAAAAATGTTGACCTTTTTTCCGCTGTCAGGTTCCACACATCAGCGGACTCCCGAACAACTGGGAGGAAAGAACAGATAGAGTCCATCAGCTAGTCTCAAGGGTTCCTCAATACAATAAGGTTGTATAACATCTCCTTGATTATCTATTGATAAAGAGGGTTGCACGTGTAGGGGATATGTTTTCTCGAAGCGATCTGCTTGGATCAAAGTTTTCATTCTCTGCCTTGAGTTAGATAGCTAAAATTCTTGTGTTGTTTTTTGCAATCCCAGATTTCTAGGCAATACGAGTTAGATTTCAGAGACAGGGGGAGAGCTGGCCTTAAAATCCAGCGATCGGTCAAGAATTTCCAGCTTAAGTTGGAGGTATATTAAACTCCACAGTTTAATTCATATAAATTCGGAAGTGAGGGAGGAACAATAATCCAATCCGTGTTATGCTTTTCCCCCAACAATGAATATACCCAACCCTTGCTTGTGGATTTTGATACAACTGCTCGCGCTTCATCTGCGGTCTATAATGCAAAAAGAATATGCAATGAGATGCTCCCAAGTAGGTGACTCATATTCACACATTTTCTTCAGGAGAATGGTAAGCAGACAATCCTGCAGCTCGGACGGGTGGGAAAATCTAAATATGTCATGGACTACAGGTATAAATTGCATTTTCAGGTACTTTGACTTGAACCATGTTTTGCAACCAAGAAATGAAAATTTTAGTAGTATATTTCTTGTCATGCAGGTACCCTTTGACAGGTTATCAGGCATTCTGCATTTGTTTGGCCTCCATAGATTCAAAGCTATGCTGCACAGTGTGATGACACTGTGCTTGCCCTCCTGAATTTGTAGTTCAATCTCTGAATACAGATGTCAGATGTTATGTCTTCATGTTTTGGGTGCTTTACTAGTACTTCATACAGAAGTGGAATCGCACCATTTTTGTGGAGGCAAACATGTCGAGATGACAATTATGGACCGTTTTAGAGGCAAAGCACATGCATCTCTTGTCGTCCCTTCTTCAAAATCAAAAAGGGCATTTCCTTCTTTTTGCCCTTTTTTTTGTTTACTCTGCATTTTTCTGCATGTTTGCTGATCAAATGAGCCTACAATTTGCAAATTCTCTTTTGGAGTTAGATGCTATAAAGAATGGAACGAGCCTTTTAAGTGGACCAAGAGAGGCCTATGGATATGAAATGCTGGTGTGACCGCTGGTTTGCGAGTAGACGTGGCCACGGGTCGGGAATTGCCGGTTTCGGTTCATGAACAGGCGGTTCCGGTTCGTGGCCAACATGGAACCGGAACCGGCCCTTGAAGGGGCGGTCCCGGTTCCGGGCTAGTTCAAGGACCGGTTTTGGTTCCGGTTCCGGTTCCAAATTTAAAATTTAATTTTAAATAAAAAGTTATAAAATAATAAATAATAAATTACCAATTATAAATTATAATCAAATTTGGGGGGGAAAGGGAGAAGGAAGGGGCTTGAATTTAATAAATTATCATTAAGCGCCTACATATTTTTTTTGATATAAAAAAATCAAAACTTATGTAATTCTTTTACTTTTAATTTTTACTTTTGATAACTTCAACTTATTTCATCATCAATCGTCGCTATCCGTTGTGATATTCGTGGCGGTGGTATCTCCACTATCATTATTGAAGAGTTCGTCGTTTCGATTCAACTCTTGTTGTCGAAATTTAGCCTTTGTCCAATCATGGACACAAGTTTGAGCTTCCACAAGATCCCGATTTAATCTTGAACGGCAATTGTCCAAAATTAATCCTTCAAGACTAAATGCTTGTTTAACCGCAACCGTTGAAAAATGAGTTGTTAATATCCGTCTTGCGATAAGAGCGAGGATCGAGAATCGGAGTTGAATGATTTTTCCACCACTCTAGAATTTTGAAATATGTGCTTTGTGTTTAGAATCACGAAACTCAAAAGCAATTGTTAAATAGTTTTTTAATTCGGAAATGTTACTTGTTACTCCCTTTTGTCTTTTTTGCTTATTAACAAGCAAATTGTACCCTCTACTAAGTTTACAACTCTCATCCCTTTGTGAGGCACTAGGTTGAGAAGATCCACTATCACCTAAATCATATCTACTACAAAATTCATTATATAATGCTACTATAGCGTCTTTAATCTCTATTTGTATAGTTTTAATATTTACTATTTTATTCAAATGTAAACAATAATAATTATTATTATTCGATAATCATACAAACTATCCGATTTAGTACGTGGATCGAAAACAATAACAACTAAATAAACAATAGGAATGCATGTATAATAATGCAGCCATTTTGCTTTCATTACTATAATAGTCGGAGCTAATTGAGCATCGTTTTCATATTCACAAACAATACCAATAATGTTAACACACTATTAAAAATGCATACGTAATAAGATAATAAACACCAAATAAAGTCCGAGTTGCATCATTAAAAACTTTCAAAAAATTTAAAATTTTTTTGCAAACAACCCAATCTTGCGGAAGTAAACTAATTTCGGAAACATTATTAGAAATAAACCCACATAATAAATCTTTATAAGTTAAAGATTAATGAAGCAACTCGTAAGTAAAATTCCAACGAATCGGCATATTTTTTGAACATCTTTTTGGTTTTTGTCTATGTTGTTTACAAAATCTCGCCCCATTCTTTCATAATTTGGAGAGACTCCATAAAAATTTAATTGCTCTCTTTATTGGAGTGAGAAAAGTCTTAAGAGTTCGCAAACCATCTTATACACGTAAATTTAAAACATTGCAAGCATATTTAATGTGAAAAAATTGTCCGCCAAAAGAGAGTTTACAAATATTTTCTAAATTAGGAATGAATGCGGTATTTGATTCGGCATTATCAAAATTAGCCGAAAAAAACTTTATTAATCAAATAATATTCTTCTAAAACTTGTCTAATTATTCTATAAATATTATTGGCCATATGCCTTCCATCAAACACTCGAAATGCAAGTACTCTTTTTTTAATGTTCCAATCGTCATCTATCCAATGACATATGATACCCATATAATAATGAATTTGCCAAGGATCGCTCCAAATGTCGCTACCTATATGCACACGTCCATTGAAATCCTTAAAAAAGTTTTGCAAAGCCTTTTTTTATTTTTTATAACCCTAAAAAGTTCGCGTCTTAGAGTAGTTCACGGAACAGGTTTTGCTTGCAAAGTACATGCAGTGTTTATAAAAAAATTCAAACCGAAATTTTCACAAATAGTAAACGGTAAATGTTCAATGGCAACATATTGAGCTAATATTTCTTTATTAAGTTTATCACCGTAATGAAATAAACGAGAAGTATTAGGATTGCCAAACTCGAAAATTTGTTGTTGCCCGATGTCGATTCCCGCTTGGGTTGCATGTTTTTGCATCGGATGCCGACGGTATGTTCTATAGCCGTCTCCTTTATTGAAATTGTATGATTTCGTACAATATTTACAGATTTATCTTGTACTTGTTTCCGCCTACATGTACTTTGTCGAAGTGTTGCTATAAGTTGGATGTAGCCTCCCGAGCCCGCTTGTTCGGCTCATTTACCGTTGACGTTTCTTCGACGCCCGTAGGAGAATGAAGACTTTCTTGGGTTGGAACGCACTCGACGTTGGGAACATAGTTGATATTATCATTATCATCAATCCAATATGTAAACTCACGAGGATCATATTGATAATGAGGTTGAGGATAATTGGATTCCCTATCCCCATCCGCATCGGGCTCTTTTCCTTATTAACAACTCGCCTTCCACTTGCCATTTTTGTCGGAGAATTGAACGAAAAGCCGATTCAGAAAATTGAGCGGGGCTTGAACGAATTGAAAGAATTTGAGAATTGAGAATTGAGAGAAATATAGAGAAATTGTGAGAAAAAATGAAAGGGGAGAATGATATTTATAGAAATTTTTAGAATGAAAAAAAATAAAATGAATAAAATCGTTGCATTGCAACGGCTATATGCAACGGTCACATTAGCAACGGCCTAATTTTGGGCCGTTTGGGGATGGGGCCAGGGCGGAAAGAGGCACTTTTTTTTTTTTTTGCGATTCGAACTTGCCGAACCGCGGGTTCCGAGCCGGCTCCTATTTTTTAAAAACCATAACCGGTCCATGAGGGCCGGGCCGGTTCCGGTTTGGAACCGCCGGTCCCGGCCAACGAGCCGGTTCCGGTTATTCTACAGGCCGGTTTCGGGTCCAAATCAGCCCGTGGCCATGTCTATTTGCGAGCATATTTTTCAGTAATGGCCTCTGATCACAAAGGCTTAAGCATTCGGGTGAAAATTGTCAATTTTAGCAATGCTTGAACTTGCATTTACACTTACCTTAAGTCAATTTACAAGGTACATTGTGTTAAACCCGGAGCTGTTTTAGCACTTCGAAATCTTTCAATAATTCTTTTAAGCAAAAGAGAAAAAGTGAAACTGAGGTAATTCTATTTAACCAATGATGCAAGCAATAGCGAAATTGTCACTCGTCAGAGGTCCATCGTTCGACCGTTGGTCCAGATCCCAAAAGTTGGACCCTTCTTTTGACTCGTGTCTGCGAGAGCAATGCACCATTGCTTCAAAGTCGGAGTTACGTCAATGGGCGATGGTGAGGAGTAGGTTAATACAGATGGTCTCAAAGCTTCAATCTTTGAAGGAAGCAGAACAAGCCCAAGCTTCCATCATCAAAACATCCCTTTGGGACCACTCTGGTATCGTTCCCAAACTCGTATCCTTCGCTTGTCTCTCGCCAGCGGGCAGCCTCTCGCATGCCCAAGCAATTTTTCGAGAAACCAGCATGGACAATCCCTTTGTTTGTAATACTATGATTCGGGCTTACTCAAGGAGCGTGTTTCCCATTAAAGCTATACTCATTTACAACTACATGCACGGCGCGCACGTTGAATGTGATTACTTCACCTACAATTTTGTGCTCAAGGCCTGTGGTAGAATAATCTGGTGCACTAAAGATGATGCGGGGGCTGTTGAGCGTATCGATATTGCTTCCAAGGGAGCTGAGATTCATTGCAGAGTCTGGAAGTCGGGGTTCGATCAGGATCAGTATATTCAGAATTCTCTGCTCCATGTGTATTCTCAGTGTGGGTCGGTGAGTCACGCCCGCTGCCTTTTTGATGAAATGACGCAAAGGACTGTCGCTTCATGGAACATAATTATATTGGCCTATGATCGGTCAGGTGATTTTGCATCAGCAAATCGTCTACTCGAGTTGATGCCTGCAAAGAATGTGGTTTCTTGGAATACCTTGATGGGACGGTACATCAGGATGGGTGATCTTGCAGCGGCAAAGAAGGTGTTCCTGGAGATTCCTGAGAGAGATGCAGTTTCATGGAATTCAATGATTGCAGGTTACGTTCAACTTAAAGATTATAATGGCGCATTAAGTTTGTTTCATGAAATGTCAAATGCCAATATTGAAGCAACAGAGATAACGCTTGTTTCTGTTCTGGGTGCTTGTGCGGAGACGGGTGCTCTGAAAGTAGGCATAATGATCCATGAGTCCTTAGAAGCCAAGGGATATAAAATTGAAGGTTACTTAGGTATTGCACTTGTCGACATGTACTCCAAATGCGGAAACTTGAGTCTTGCTTGGGAAGTATTCAGTCAAGTGAAAATGAAATCTGTTAGTTGCTGGAATGCAATGATCGTGGGTTTGGCTGTCCATGGTAATTCTGATGAAGCTTTGGAGTTGTTTGCAGAGATGGAGAGGAGGATTGATGAAGTTAGACCAAATCGGGTCACCTTTATTGGAGTGCTCATTGCTTGCAGCCATAAGGGCTTGGTGGATAAGGGCCGTGAGTTCTTTGGTCGCATGAGGAAGGAATACAAGATAGAGCCTGACATGAAACACTATGGGTGCATGGTTGATCTACTAAGCAGATGGGGGTTGTTAAGTGAAGCTTATGAGATGATCAAGAGTATGCCCTTCAAAGCAAACTCTGTCTTGTGGAGAACGTTACTTGGTGCTTGTAGGGTACATGGCAATGTTGAATTGGCGGAGTTATCCTTCCAAGAGCTTACATATTTGGAACCTACTCAGGATGGTGATTATGTACTCTTATCAAACATTTACTCTGAAGCGCAAAGATGGGGCGATGTGGAATTGTTGAGAGGTGAAATGATTGACTTTAGGGTCCCAAAGGGACCTGGCTCTAGCAACATTGAGATGAAGTAATTCCATTTCACTTGCTTACTCACAGAAGTGATCAGGACTCGACCATCCTTTTCTGGGAGAACATCAAGGAATTTCAGTGGGGACGATTGGCTTAAAAGTGAAGCCATTGAAACGCCTTATTAGGTCAATGTTGTAATTTACAGTGTCAAGGAGGAGCTTTGGGAACAAAATTGTAGGATGGCTTCCCCAGTTCATGTTGTAATGTGTTTTGTGTCGAAATGAGCTGACGATACTTCAAGCACAACTCATGTTGAGTTAGGATCGAAATCTTTTCCTACAACCAGTGTTAGATTCAACAGTATCTTCTGGGAGTTGGAAAGAAACGCAGATGTACTTTGTCAATGTACTCATCTCCTCGCTGAAAGAAACCCAGTAATGGCAGGGCCATTTTCTGCATAATACGTGTAAAGAGGATGTCCTAATGCATGTTTCTCAGTATTGGAGGATTGCTTCTTCAAGTGATTGCAATTTTCCAAGGAGCTCTAAGCAGGTTAGCATACTCTTGATGTGAAAGCACTGCAAAAGAGATTTTTTTTCCCCTTTTTCCCTTTTGCATATATCTCTTGTATATGAACAATTCCAGATCCCGCATAACGATTGGTGATCCTGCAATCTTGTTACCTTATAAAATGTAGACATCTATCAGAACTTTGTTTGTTTGCTAAAATAGAGGTGTTGGAACCTTCTTATTTTCATGATCACAGATTATGCCTCGATTCATTTTAGCTTTAACTATCTTGCTAAGTGCCTCTGTAAAGCAGTCTCATATGCAGAAGAAGAATTGCACCACCATTTTATGTATTCCATGTTAATAACTTGCTCTCTGCTTTGGAAAAGTACTATTGCATGTCAAAGATATCACACGGAAACCACACTCCACTCAAGTTTCTTATACTTTCTCAGGAGGTAGTCAATACCACTTTAGTTTACTATGGAATAGGAAACAACCACTACCTGTTCTTTTTCGGCCAACAAGCTTCTGGGCTTTTCCTCTTGAATATATTCACAACCACATACTTATTTGCTCTCAAGGTCCTTTTATACGAAGCTACAAGTTTCCCCTGCAAATCCCAATTTAGATCCCATGGTGTCATATACAACCCTTTGGTTCTTCTGCTGATAATTACCAATGATGCCGATCTCGTCTTCGTATGTGAGGCTTGCCAGGGCCAGGCACACCTGAGAAGCATCAGTCTTTGCAAAATAAAGTATCCCATTCACATCAACTTTCAAGTCAGCATCACCATCAAAGTGCATGTCTATTGTAGGGATCTCCACTTCTTGATATGCACTCAGATTAAAGCACGTATCCAAGATCGAGAAGCCCGGTGCTGAAGGATACCCAGTAAATTTCATCAGGAATTCTTCCTTCAGAGCCCTGTACATTGAGGGAGGAAGTCTTGAAATCACTGTACCGGAATCGATCAGAATTCCAGCTTTATCAAAACTCAGAGACTGTATCGCCGCTCCACCAACACTAATACCAGTAAGATTAAGGAAGTAGAAGGTAGGCAGCTGCGGGTTCGGGATCATAGCAGTGTAAGAAATGGGAGTGTTGTTCTTGTAGACTGAAAAGTCACCACCAAAAGCTAGAGACCCCGACTCTGCAACTTCTGCAGATGGCAAACAATATGAGAAAACACCACCAAAGAGGTTTGAAGTTTGAGAGACCATTGAAAGAGAGCTTCTCCCCAGACCCATAAGACCAGAAGCACCTCCAAAAAGGCCTTTGTTATTTCTCCCACACCCAAATACGAAATTGTCCAGCGGAGTCACGCCGAGGTTTAGATGTTCCACACCGAGGCTCGCCACGAGTGTAGGAACCATCTCCATAGCTAACAAAATAGTTACATATTGGTGTTCTGGAGCCACACACTCCTAAGTTCCCAGTGGCATATTCTAGGGACTGACAAGTCGATGAATTGCAGGGAATTGATTTGTAGGAAGGAGAAGCTGAAGGATTGAATAGAGGGTCTTGTTGGCTATAGCATGCTGTGCAAGGTTGGCATTGGACCCACGTGAGATCACTCCCTGTGTCTAAAATCACACTCATATTTCTACCACCCAGCTCCATGGTGACTATGTAATTTAGAGTCTGAAGATGAACACCAGAAGTTAATGGAAGTTGAGTTTTTGCAACTTCTTTAATGTCGTTGGAGTTTGCGTTTTTTATATGATGTTGGAGCGTTCGGACCCAGGCATCATCCAAAATTAAGCGCTTTTGCAGCTTCTGGTTCCAGTTCACGGTCTTCCCCGAGCAGTGATCCTGGTGTACTATTTCCAATATGGTTGCACCATTCTTTTGTACTACAATTCCAAACAATCAAACAAGAGTTTCTGAGAAGGCTTCTTGATTGTGAGGACTATGAGTTGCATGATGTGGAATATAGTAGCAAAAGGAAGAACTACACATATCTTCAATTTCTTACTTTAAACCATTGACATTGTGTTACCAAACATGAGGCAGACAGGGTGAATTTATGGAAAAGGCATGTCATTCTGATGTTTTGTGAATGCAAAACAGTAAATGTAAATGGAGGAAACGGAGAACAGTCGGTACTTTGCTAAATAAATGGTAAAGCAAAGCAAAGCAAAAACCGAAAATTTCTTTATCAAATACAGCTGATTCCTACTTCCCCCCGCGCGAGCACAAAGAGAGAGAGAGAGAGAGCAGTAAAAGCAAGCAATGATGAACAAAGCTCACATTCTAACAAAAAGAAGCAGTTCTAAGTTGCAAATCCCCAAGTGGAAGAATAAAATAAGAAAAAGAGAGAGAAAAAAGCCATGTCCACGAACGCAGAATACCATTTCATTATGCTGAATTCTCGTTAGACCCTTCTTTTTTAAAATTCAAACTCACTTGATTTCTGAGAGAAGCAGTTTGGAGCGCTGGTCATCTGATCCCAGAGCGAGTTTCTCAAGCTGAGAGCTTTCTTGCCTTCGAGACTGTGAACCTCACGAGCAGTGCCAAGAAGGAGCACGAGAAGGAGGAGAGACAGTTCCAGCTCAAGTCGTCGTGCTGCTTGTGCCATTGTTCAGAACAGCGCAAGAGTTCACAATGTGCAGATATGCATTCAAAAGCAAAAGAAGAAACAGCTCTTCCCTGTGCTTTTTTGTGTGTTGTGCGAGTGTTTGTATGTGTTTGTGAGAGAGAGGGGGAGATTCTTAGGAGTTGGAGTTTGGGACGAGAACAAAAGAAGGGCTGGCTTGGGGACCCACGGGTGCATGAGAAATTATTGGGGTTTCACGTGCACATTCTTTGCAAGAAACAAAGAAGGAAAATTTAGTATAGGCAAAAACACTCAATAACAACCATTACTAATGACATTTGAGTTTACACGTGCATGGTATACCACACATTGTCTTGTTTGCGACTAATTTTCTCCTTCAATTGTTACGTCGCCATTGAAAAACATCGTTTTCTACCCGCAACAAATGACGGACACGGGGTTAATAGCGGTTTTGCACTACAGTTTAACTCGTGATTTTGCATATTTTCTAGCTGCGACAAAAAGTTCTAATCTTGCCTCCTCCCAAACTTATCTTGCCCCCTCTCAATCTAATTTCTGCGTCCTCCACCGTTGATCCAAAAGAAGGGGAAAAAAAAAACTCAGTACACTGCTTTTGTTTTTGTTGTTATTGTGAGGAGGGATTGAGAGCTTGGGATTTCAAATAGATTTTTATGGCTCTTGCTGAGCTTTCAAAAGATAAGGACTCTTCCTCTCTCTCTTCACGGAATCAACTGTCACAACTTCCACTCGGCGAGAGCATTTTGAGCTGTCCCTTTCTTCAACTTGACTTGCATGCAGCTCTAGACCCTTGTTGGTCCTTATATTCCCATGACAGGCATGAGGAGAATATTTGTAATTAATTAGTCCATTTATGCACTGTTTGCTTGAGTTTAATATTTGCATTCCATCGCAAGAGTCCGATTAATTCATTCAAATCTGACATTAGAATCTGGTTTACTGTTAAAGATAAGATAAGGGAGTGGGAGCACACAACCTTTTCTCTAACCCATGCAATGAGTTTCTTGTCCTGTGTCAAATTTGTCTCTTCATTGCGAAATGAGAGATCGATCTACTAATGATTCACCCTGATTGGAACTTAAGAATTGGTCGTTTCATTCTCCATCAAGAGAGAAAAATTTGACCCTCTGCTGGCTTTCTTCTCATTTCTTCATTGTAATGATGCAGGGACATTGATTTCTCTTTCCACCCATCATGGTGGAAGTTGTCTGTAATGAGCTTTGCAGTGTCCCTTGTCAAATGATGTTTCCTCCCTTGCAAAATTCTACAGTTGTAACTCATGAAATGAAATGTGCAGCACAGCAAGCAGATTTCTCATGGTAGTGGGAAACTAGCAAATCTAGTTTGCAGTTTTAACCATGGGAGATGTGAGATGTCCGTTTCCATAGCATGCTCTTCTCAGTGTAAAGCATATTGAGACACGACTACTATATCGGGAACATCGCACCGTCGCTCTAACGACGTCCCATTTCCAAAAGTTGTGAGCAAATCCTATTTACGATGGGCTGTGAAATCAAACTCCGAAAGTCTCGATTGCACATTGGTTCTACTTGAGGCAAATCTCCTTTCCTTATTGTAACATAGTAGCCATTGTACCTCAGGTGGTCGTAACTGTTGTTGTTAGATTTACGTGCATATATTGCCAGGAGTTGAAGCCAGTCAGATGGAGAAAGTGAACGACCCAGATTTCCTTACCAAGTCTTGATTGACCCCCACAAAAGTACAATTTCACGAGACAACAATAATATCATGTGGTGTGTTTTCTTTTCTTTTATGATGGCTACACAAAACTTTTGGAGGTACTACATATGTGGTGGACCATATCTTGATGTGGAGGATAAAAACTAGGCACAACTTCTAGGGTTTTCAGTTTAGTGATAGAGGTTGGCGAATGAAGTTTGCCATTGATTTTGTGTTGGGGTTGGGATGGGAGTGCTATCATGGATTGGGGTTTCGATGGGTGGAAGTGGCACCACCAGTACCACCACTAAACAACAAGTGCAAGATAGCCTTAAACCAAATAAGGTTTTGCTTCTTTGGATAGGACCAGGAGGTATGGCTGGCTCTTCTATCACAGAACTCTCCCCAACTTCAAAGGTTTAGTTAGAGTTGAAAAGCATCTTTTATGTCATAGCAAAATTCAAAAGCTGATTATACATTTAGTTCCAGAAGATGGGGGCATCTGATGTGGCCAAAAGGAAGACTTTGTATCAAAAATTAGACTTTGAAGTGATCATGCAAGAATGGACCATTTATCGAAGCAACTATGGATCTTTCTATCCGTAGTGTCCATAGCTGGATCTTCACTTGAGTTTTTTTCAAAAGGATCATCAGACCTATCAATTGATCTACTTAGACCATATATGGATTGTAATTTGATTTAATGGTTTTAAGCCTCTCGCGGTAGCCTTGAAAGATGGGAAACTCCTGATTTTCCTGCTTAGACAGAGGCCTTGTCAACTACATATTCAAATTAGCGTGAAATTCCAACTATAATTGATAGGCCTCGCCGAGCTCTCTCTTAGACTGTGAAAGCGGCGCGAGAGAAGTTGGTTGGGCTACCTTGCCTTGGGAGCTTAGCTGGCGACTGAGAGTGATCTTTCCGAATCTAGATATAGAACATGGGCAACCTGCTTCCCTAGAAAGAGATCTGATCTTGTTAGGAAATGGTGTTCGCTAACCTGCTTCTCTAGAAAGAGATCTGGTCTTGTTAGGAAATGATGTTCGGTCTTGTCACACGACGAAGTGATGTCCATCCCCGTCATAGAATCAGTCGAACATGTATAGAGCACAGGTAAATTCTCACAGTCTCAGATGATCTCTCCAACTTGGAATAGAATTTTCTCTCTTCTTCTTGGCGTCTCTTATATGCATTGGAGGATCTTCCCGAAGAAATCCTCAGAAAGTTTCTGTGCAGGCCTTTTAGGGTTTATATAAATGGTCTAAAGTAAAAGGCTCATCAAAAGAGATCATAAGCAGCAAGCGGTTCACAGTTCTTATCTTAAAAAAGCCCAAGTGCTTAAGAGAGTGAGCCGCATTCTTGGAGCTCCTAGGAAACAAATGCATAGGGAGGGTTGGAGATTCAGGAAAATGGAAAAAAGAAGAGAAAAAGCGACACATTTTAAAGAATCCTTAAGCCAAAAAAGAGAAGGTAAAAATGCATTTACTACATAATGGAAACTGTTGGAGTTCATGGGTTTACGGTGATCCGCCCATATAGACAACACAACCACACCGCACGCCAACTATTGATAAGGCATCATTGAAACGATATCTTTACGTTTATTTATATGGCCCCCTCTCCATCGATTTTAAGAATAGAGAACAAGAAAACAGAGAAACACAATGCTCTCCCATTCGTGCTACGAATGTGAAATTGGTAGGCAACGGATTCTCTCATTTGCATTGCGGATATTTAATATGTGAAAAATGAGGTACGTCCGTTCTATGATGTGTTTCTCCGATCGGTGATTCAAGATGATCTAGGGCTTGTTAATTCCTTGTAATTCCGATGTATATGTAAACAGAATTCGTTCCCTTCATTGGTATCGTAGTCATTGTTCTTGTTTCCCGATCATTTTGTATTTTTATCATCGATTTGAACACGAAAAATCCATTTTTCGAGTTTACTTGTTCATGATTCTTTCACGATGTTTTGTTCATCGAAAATACTTTTTAAACACATCAATGGAACGGGCTCGGCGAGACGAAGATTTAGAGTGGTCGAACGTCGTGTGGCGACGCCGGAACACCCGCACGCGCCACGCGGTACCGGGCCTTCGAGACAACGACGAAACATCGCCATTTCGCGCAATTTTATTCAACGAAAACTGGTTTTGCATATACCATCGAGTTTGTATCGTTGATACGATCATTTTGAGGGGTGGCACACCGCCGCAGAGATCGAACAAAGCCGCACGTGCCGACATGTGCTGGTGGGGCGCGGTGACACGTGTGTCTCACGTGCCACGTGGGTTTCAGCGTGCTTTGCGAACCGTCGGCAACTTCCGCTAACGTCGGTGGATGACGTCATCGAGCGGTTACCAGGACCCGGTTTCGGTCCAACCCTATTCAGACCGACCCGTTGACCCTATCAACCGTTGACTGTTGACGAGTCAAATCGAATTTCTCAAAATTGTAATTTGGTCCCCGATGTTTCAAAAAATTACAATTTGATCCTTAAATTTTCATAAAACTTTCAATTTGACCCACACGGTTTTGAGAATTTCAATTTAGTCCTTGGAATTTTCATAATTGCAATTTAGTTCTCAAACTTTTGGAAATTACATTTTGATCCCTAAAGTCAACTCGACTATTGACCATGTGTTGATCGAATGGGTGAAGCTTTGACTGGCTCGTACGGATGCGTTTGAGCTCCATTTGGGGCATGTGAGGTATCATTATGTTTGTCTTGAAATTATCTTCAATTTGATATATTATTTGGACTTGTATGATAAATACAAAGTTATGAAAATACATTTGAAACCCAAGATATGCGCATTTTGGGGCGTTTTCAAGTATTTTATCCGTATTTCTCTATTTTTGAAAAAAAGTACATAATATGTCTCACATGTGGATAGCTACATAAAGATTGTGTAGAGCATATTTTATCGATAGCATGTATAATATTTAAGGTATTTGATATTTGTATTCTATAATCTGTATATGATTTGATGCGCAAATTATTTATATATTAGTTCAAATCATACTATGCTATGTTATGATTACAAGATATAGGGATCATAGTGTGAATTGTGATCTTTATTCGAGTAGGGAGTTATATAAAATTTGAGTAACTTTAGTGAACTTAATTTTACATAAATGATTGTGTTAATGATAAATTCAAGCGAGGATTCTCATACGATGATTGGAAACATAGTGAATTTTCGAATCGAAACTTTATGTGAAATTATTCGTTAATATAATTAGTTAGTGTAAAATAAATGCATAAATGTTAGGCATTAATAGTTCGTGAATACATATCTATAGAACTTTGTGTTCGGATACAATGATTTTAGCTTCTTAGAATATCGTAGCCGAGCTTGACAAAGGAGAGAAATTGGAAAGACGAAAATTATGAAAACTGGAATGAGATCCAATATGTGCTAAAAGAGCAAGAAGCACTAGGAGCTCTTAACCTAGTTATGAAAGAACCTAAAGATGGGAATACTTGCACAATATAGAATGAAAGAAAAAGCATTTGCTGCATGGAACAAGATGAACTTTATTGCTCGCATTATGTTCTTGAGTAGCATGAAAATAGTTTTATGCATGAGTTCGGGCATTTATGAAAATGTCATAGTCAAGTGAAAGGCATTAAAAACTAAGTTTGGCTAGACATTGGTCACCAACTTGAGATAGATCACTATAAGATTTGACACTTATATGATGCCTCATGGGCGAGTATGAAACCACATTTTGAGGCGTTTGTCAAACATGAGAAGTGAATGCCACATTTTGACTAATGAGTAGCAAGTGCAAACGATGATCTGCTCTTTACCTTATAGCTGTGTGCATATGAATGTTCACTTAATCCATAATAAAAGTTAAAGACTTTTGAGGATGCTATGCGACGCCTTGAACTCGAGGTGAATCGCCTTCGATGGAAAACCCCGAAATCAACATTTGTTATGCTGATTCTAGTTCAAGTGAGCTTCATGCTCCGGCATAAGCGTCAAGGTGGATGCAAGAAGTGGAAAGGACAAAGGAACAGATCCTTCTAGCTAGAAATCGAAGTTTAACCGACATAAGAAAGGAAAACGTCCTTTCAAGAAAAACATATCAAATGTGAAATATTTTAACTGTGGAAATAAAAGTTACTTTGCTCATGACCGTAGTGAGCTAAAGAAGTAAGAAATCATTTGTATACTTGAGAGTGTTACTTATGTCTACATTTCAGTTTTTGTAATCGAATCTCATCTTTGTGGATTGTAAAATTATGGGCCACAAATCATGTAGTGATTGACGTAAATGCCTTAGTGGAATTTCAACGAGTTCTACATGGAGCAAAACGAATAAATGGGGGAAACAATTCCTAAGTAAAAGTTAAAGGGATTGGCCCTGTCACAATTGAATATGTACGGTGGTTGCACCATGCTCCTACATGATGTATCATATGCTTGAAAAACTTGACGGAATTTAGTTTACGTGTTAGTTTTGATTAAACTTAATTTCAAATTTGAACTTTCATAATGACGGTGATAACTTGTCATTGGGAACAAATTATTATGGTTCCGGATGGTTTCACCGTGTTAATTGTTGTTGACGCCTAAATTTTGACTAATATATATTTTGCATAAAAATTAGAACTAATTTTAGTTCTAAACAAAAATCATCTCACATATTCATTTAGCATTGGCATACAATTTGAGCTTAATTTAACAGGGTCCGGGACTAGGCATGCTTGTGGAAAAATGCACCAAGAAGATTTGGGCTTGAAAGAAATATTTTCTCGGGGGCTGTATTGCAAATATTCAGAACTTCGGGACCGTATTGCAAATACTCGGAACTTCGGGGATCAGATTGCAAATACTTGAAACTTCGAGGACTGCATTGCAAATACCAAAAGAAGATGGGGAAAGGAAGATGGTGAAAGGAAGATGAAGAAGAAGAAGATGAAAATGGAAGATGAAGAAAGGAAGATGAAGATGAAGAAGAGAAGATGAAAATGGAAGATGGGAAATGAAGATGAAGAAAAGAAGATGAAGATGAAGAAAGGAAGATGAAGATGAAGAAGAGAAGATGAAAATGGAAGATGGAGAAATGAAGGTGAAGAAGAGAAGATGAAGATGAAGAAGAGAAGATGAAGATGAAGAAAAGAAGATGAAAATGGAAGGTGAGGAAATGAAGATGAAGAATGAAGGATGAAGAACTTTGCCTATAAAAGAAGAAGAGTTCTTGAAGATTGAGAGAGTTTTTTTTGGGAGTAGGAGAGAATGAAGAGAGTTTTTTGGGGAGTGAAAGAGAATTGAGAGAGCTTTTGGAGTGAAAGAGAATAGAGAGAGCTCTTGAGAAAAAAATTTGAAAAGAGTTTTGAGAGGGTATGAGAGTTTTGAAACTCGATACTACTATTGCCAATTTTTTCACCGATCAACACAAGTTCTTGGTCCATCCCCGTCGTTCAAGCTCGCCGCAGACAAAAAGAAAGTTAAGTGATTCCCTAACTTTCTTTAATTTCGAATACAAATTAGCCCGAGATTTTCTACACTGATTTTTCTCTATGTTTTTATGTTAAATAACAATGCATATCAACGATGAGACGTTAATGGTACAAGAATAGAAGGAGAGCAAAAAGGGGAAAATATCAACGCCTAGATTGCGATCTCATGAAATTCCGAACGAGATGATAAAGAAGCGTGAATGAGAGATAGGACCAAGAGATTTCTCGGTCTAACGAGTCACCAAATCGGTCTAATGGTCAAGACAAGCCCGGAGCACAAGTTTGGTGCACGAGTTCAAATTGGGGAGTAATCTTGAACCTATTTCATTCTAATTCCATGTAATTTCTTTATTTCAAACAAATGTCAAGGGAAGAAAAACCCAAAAAAATTGATTCTTTGATCTTCAAGTAGAATTCATCAAATTTGTCAAATCCATTATTTTTTTCATGAATTTTAAGGTACCGAAAGGGCATTAGTTGTAATTAATGTAACCAAGTCCCCGGACTCTTAATCTCCGGTTCGCAAATAAGATAGTTTTCTCCCGCTATTTTATTTAGGTTTCTAATCGACCTACCGAAAATGATTAGTGGCGACTCCAAATTCAAATCACATTGCATGTTAATCATTCAAACCTTAAGTTGCGATTTGGTATGGACTTGGGAGAGTCCGAGTTAGGTTAGTTAATTAATTAACTTTGATAATCCATTAGCCCGAAAAATATGACTTGTTTATTTTTTTCCTCTAGGTCGCGACAGACTTAGCGACTCATTGGGGACCCAAAGAGGACTTAAGCCGATAAGTTCATGAAAAGGAAAATTACTTGATTTGGCAATCATGGTTGAATTTTAATCCCTAGGTGTTAAATGGTTTTGCGGGAAAGGGAGTTATAAGGGGAGGAGTCCGTGGTAACCTCTCGTTTTTGCGGGCTTGGTGATGAGAATTTTATTTTTTGAACTATCGGAGTCTGATTGCCTTTAAAATGTCGTGCATGCCCCTAATATAATTGCACTACACCACCTTGACTTGTGACCAGAACCCGGGTCACCCGATAGTTTCAGGGATGGTATTTATGTGGTTCTTTAACCTTGGCGGTAAGGCTTCGCTAAAGGTTATCCCACTTGAATCCCGAGTTCTTCAAAAAATGGCTCAAGGGTCGTTCTCATGCGCGTGAGGCTATGATGCATGAGAGTTGCCCTTGTCGACCGAACCAAGCCGAGATGATTGGACCCGACTAGTCATGACTATGTATGCGAGGCGGCAACTAGTCATGATGAACGTGCGCGAGCTGCGACATGTCGTTCCATCTTTCATTTCATTTTTGCTAAAAGAACTAAAATCGAATCCACGTTTCATGCGCATGTCTTTGTGATTGACATTTTCTTCATATGAGCGGTAATTTCTTGTCTCTTACGCCCGTTATCTCATTTTTATTTTTGGGCTGGTCCATGGTTTAGGTTGATTGTTTATGAATCTCATTGTCTTGTTTCCAATTTCACACTTTGCTTCCGTAATTTTTACAATTTCATCGCTTGTCCTCAATTCCGATTTGGCTTGTTCTGTTGTACAATTTTTACTAAATTCTATGATCGAGTTTTGAGTAAGTGCCAAACATGAAAGTTGTAGACCTATGTTTCAACTAATATCCTACAAAAGTTCAGAATTAAATTCATAGTTTAAGATGGCCTTTCGTTTTTTCAACTACCTGCGGGTATAACAGTTTTTTGAATGCGATTTTTCGAAAAGACACATTAAACTGATTTGATCCGCTCATTTCTAGTCCGATTGGTCAATATAAAAGTTGTTCATCATCTTCTCAACTATAAGCTCGTAAAATTTGGACGTATTTTGACCAACGTACGAATTAATACGGATTTTTTCGTAAAAGCGGACAAACTGAAAATTACAATTCTTTGGTCATAATCACTTTGTTCGTTTGAGTCTAGAGGGATGCCATGGGCCGGCTCGCTATTCTCGCTCCCTGTACTCATTTTTGGTTTGTTACTGCGTACAGGTAATTTTTCACGGATCCTCCACATATTACTCGATCGATCGCGAAGAGGATGGCCGACATTAACGCCACCGCCTGATCTTGCCCTAAACCGAAACTTGGCTCCTTGAGCAGCGCTTTGAAGAGATGATGTCCCGAAAGATGGAGGAAATGATGGCCGCCTTCTCCGCCAAACTTCAATCATCCGCCAAACTTGCCGCTAACCATTCCTGCTCTAATTCCTCCTACGGACAACTCCGGGGATACATGAGGAGGAAATCTAGTGGATTCGAAGTATACGACCTAGATGAGTTCGGTCTAGATTATGAGGAAATTCGTCAAGATTTCGAACGACATGAGGAGATCAAGCCCTTGGCCGGTGAACAAATTTTCTCGGTCGGCCTAGGCGATGCGTGAAAACCCTAAAGAAGTTAAGATCGGGCAAGCCTTTCCTTAGAAATGTCTGAGCGCACGGTCGAGACTCTTGAAGGATTACCGGGGCGTTTTCGCCTGGTCCTATGCGAATATGCCCGGTCTTGACCGCTCCATTGTCGAGCATTGTTTGCCGATTGATCCTTCGGCTAAACCAGTGGTGCAAAAGTCAAGGAGGGCCAGATCGGAACTAGTGCGGAAGATCAAAGAGGAGGTCATGAAGCTTCTTGATGTAGGATTCATCGAGGACTACAGAATAATATTCCGATTGGGTCGCTAACATAGTCCCCTGTCATGAAGAAAGACGGCCGCATTCGATGCTTGCGAGGGTTTGAATTGTTTTCATTCATGGATGGTTTCTCCGGGTATAATCGAGATCCCGATGAATGTCAATGACAAGTTGAAAACCACTTTCACCACACCATGAGGAATGTTCCATTACCAGGGTAATGCCGTTCGGTTTCGAAACACTTGGAGCCACTTACCAACGAGCCATGGTTGCCCTTTTCCACGACATGATGCATAATGAGATTGAGGTTTACGTCGATGACATGATAGCAAAAACAAGGCATGGAGAAGATCACGTCAGCATGAAGAAATTGTTCGACGAGACTCCGAAAGTACAAGTTACGCCTCAACCCCGCCAAGTGTGTCTTTGGGACCAGCTCGGGCAAGCTACTCGGATTCGTGGTAGCGGTAAGGGCATTGAAGTCGACCCTTCGAAAGTTAAGGCTATTCGTGAGCTTAAGCGAGACGACGGTTAAAAAGTTCGAAGTTTGATGGGTAGGCTAAACTATATTGCTCGATTCATCTCTCGGTTGTCGAAACTGCTAAGCCATTTCTCAAGCTATTAAAGAAGAATGCGCTAGTCCAATGGGATAGCGAAGCGAAGAAGCTTTTGGAAAAGCAAGCGGCATCTCATGAATCCACCCGTGCTTGTTCCTCCAACGCCGGAGCAACCTCTAATCCTCTACCTCACAATCCTTAGCGAATCCTTGGGTGCTATGTTAACCCAAGAGAAGCGGGAGGACGAGGAAAGAACGAGCTATTTATTATCCGAGCAAGAAATTCACAACTTCGGAAATGAACTACTCCGAAGTAGAGAAAACGTGTGCGGCGTTAGTGCGGGTCTGCACGAGGCTTCGGCAATATACCTTGCATCACCAAGTGCTTCCGGTGACGGAATGCGATCCTATCAAATACTTGCTTAATCAACCCGCCTTGATTGGTAGACTTGCCAAATGGCAAATTCTCATCTCCGAGTTTGACGTTCAATATTTGTCCCAAAAGTCAATCAAGGGACGAGCTATAGCGATGTCCTAGCTGAAAATCCGGGGCAAGATGATGATGCCTATCATTCCGAGGATCGAATCATGTCGGTGGAGGATTACATCTGGACTATGTATTTTGACGGAGCTGTCAATTTATCGGGGTCGAGCACGGGCGCGGTTACGATATCTCCCAGGTGGTCGGCATTATCCCATGGCAGCAAAATTGATATTCCCTTGCACAAATAACATAGCGAGAATATGAGGCATGCATCTTCGGTTTGTAGGCTGCGATTGAAATGGGGATAACCCGACTTAAGGTGTTCGGAGATTCCGCTTTGATTATCCTTGATCGTTGGAAAGTGGAAGACGAGAGATGCTAAATTGCTACCCTACCATTAGTATCTGGATGAAATGGTGGAGGAATTTGAAAATATCTCATTTGAGTATCCGTCCAGGACTCATAATCGATTCGCTGATGCATTGGCTACCTTGTCTTCAATGTTACAAGTCGCCAATGGACTTGAGGTTGACCCACCGAAGATCGATGTATTAAAAAAGCCGGCGTATTGTATGGCCGTGATCGATGAACCCGATGGTAAGCCATGGTACCATGACATCAAGACTTACATTCGAAAGCGGGAGTTCCCTGAAAAAAGTACCGTATCCGACCAAAAGTACATAAGGAAGATGGCCCCGAAGTTCTTCTTGAATGGAGAGAATTTGTACAAGCGGTCATTCGATTACGTCCTACTAAGATGCGTTGACTCAACCAAAGCGGTTCGTCGATGATGGAAGTACATGAAGGGATTTGTGGACCACACATGAACGGCCACTTGTTAGCTAAGAAGATTATGAGGTTGGGTTATTATTGGCTCACGCTCGAAAGAGATTGTATTCAGCATGTCCGGAGTCATCACAAATGTCAAATTCATGGTGACAAGATTAATGTCCCTCCAAATGAGTTGCATCGATTATCCGAACCATGGCCGTTTTCTATGCGGGTGGGGAAGATCCTCGTATTCCTCCTCTAACTTGGTACCTTCAATAGAAGCGGTGTCCATATCCCTAAACATAAGACGAATCTCGGTTTCAGCCTCCGGATGGTTGGCTATATCGAGTAACCCCAGTGCCAGGAGATTATAAAGTTTCTCCCATTTGGCCAAAACTTCACCGAGAAGGCGTGTGCGGGAAGGAAAGCCATTGTTGTTGAAGCGGCTAAAAAGAGTGGATGCAAAAAGTGCTTAGAAGGTTGGAGATGAAGATATGAAAGCGATAATTGTCTCGGCGTTATATCCTAATTTAAAGGGCGGGAAAAGCTATAGCAATAATTATTGTGGATGCCGAGTTAATTATCTAGGCAAAACTACGGGCGTTTCGTCCAGTGAATCACGGATCTACCATCTCAAGCCTCACAAATCCGAAAAAGTTACGAAAAGATTTGAGAACCCCACCATGTTGAAAACCGAGTGGGAGACAAGCATACTTTTCGAGAGAAAAAACAGCAATTCTTGCGAGCCACGTTGGTTACTCGGGTGAAACCACAGGGGTTTCGTCCGTGAATCACGGATCTACGATCTCGAGCCTCACAAATCCGAAAAGTTACGAAAAGAGTTGAAGACCCCACCATGTTGAAAACCGAGTGGGAGACAAGCATGGTTATAAAGAAAAGAAAATCGGTGCGAATGGATTCGGGGGTCCCATCACGTTGAAAAAAATAAGACAAAGCGGGAAACACGAAATCTTGGGAAAAACGTCGGCTTAGTGATTTTCATCCGCGTTTAAAGGGAGGCTTTGGAACATACCCGATTACTCGAAAGAATTTGGAGAGAGTAAGCATACAACGGAGAATAGAGTGAACAAAAGGCGGTAAGAGGTATTTCAATCCAACATGTTTAGAGGCCATCGCACTTCTTGGAGGCAACCAACCTAGACATCCCCGAAAGCGAACCGCTGGATTTCGAGACCAGATCTAACGCCGACGCCGTAAAACCCAACTCCCTTGGCGGTGAAATTCAAGATGTCGACAAAACAACAATGGCGGCGTAGCATGATCAACCCCGAAAAAGAAAATATCAAATCAAAGTGCTCGAAGCTGCCTTCAAGAAGTGCTCTTACGTGAATAAAAGACGCAAAAATGAATTGAGCCGAATGATAGGAATGGAGCCCTTGAAGGTCAAGTTTTGGTTTCAAAACAAGCGGACCCGATTGAAGGTTAAAAATGAAAGTCATGAACTTGCGTTTCGAGGGAAGAAAATGAAAAGCTTCGAGCAGAGAACAAGAGGTATATGGATGCTATTAACACCGCGTTTGCCATGTACCGTAGTGGCCCCATCTCCTTTGGTGACATGTTCCTCGATGAGCCACATCCGAGCATTGAAAATGCTCATTCACCGATTCATCACCCGAGCAAACTCTCGTACAATCCTATTTCGTTGGAGATACATCCCAGGAAGTCGGTCTTGCGAGGCGAACCGATACCCTTCGAGGGAAGAGACATGCATCACTACAATTGGAGTTTCCTTGATATCACAAAACCAATTCAACGCTGATGGAACTCCGAATGTGTAGCCTACATGAAGATTTAGTTTTTTTATTATGGGCTCTCAAAATATCTCTTTTTTGAGCATTACTAGCCAGCCCTTACGAATCCTCAAGGGAAGTAGTGACATGTATGAATGAATGTCTTGTTTGTTACAAAATCCCCATGTGAGACATTCTTCTTTTAATCCAGGGGCAAAGAAAAGACTATCCACGAACATCATCATGCTTAAATGCGTGAATTCCTCGCCAGTTTGACTGAGCATTGAAAGCCTTTACGTAAGTAAATGCGAAAAGATTTGAGGAGGGAAATAACTACCTCGTTCGTAGAGAAAGTGAAAAGATTTGAGGGCTCCTCCATATCGAAAAGTAAAAAAAGAACGACGGATTGAGCGAGAGGTAAGAGTTATTACGAAATGGATCCAAGGCACTAGGATCGAAAAGGAGAGAAAAGGCATCTGCGAGACTAACGAGATCGGAAAAAGTTTATAAAGGACTTGAAGTCTCCATGCACCTCCGAACTCGTCACGAAAGGCCATCGTCGCTTTTGTGATTTTCCCGGCAATTTATTTTTGCAAGTCCAAAGAACATCTAAAGCCCGTCTCTAGTCGAAACACCCATTTTTCGGTCTACATATGGAAGGTTTTGAAAGGAAAATAAGTATGCGTTCACTCCAGGTGGAAGTATGGGAAGCTTCCTATCCCGAGAATCTGCGAGTCATGGCCATTGATGGCAACCCCGTTTCCCTCTCGATCCTCGTTGCCATGCTGAGAAAGTGCATGTATAGGATTTCAGCTTATGTGAAAGCAACGGAAGCCTTAGAGGAGGCGGAGAGTACAAATATGATTTTGACATCGTCGTCACAGCCATGGTAGGGATCGATATGGACGGTCTCGGTCTCTTAAAGATCATTGATTCCGAGTTGGATATACCGGTCATCGTCACATCGCCAAGTGATGATCGGCGGTTCATAACGAGAGCCATATTGCATGGTGCTCGGGCATCCCTAAAGAAGCCGTGCAAGTCTCGAGTGCTCCAAAACATTTGGCAAACATGCTGTAAGGAAGCAATTACTCGAACAAAAGAACTATGGCCAAGCTGCCTACGACGATTTTGTCGGAAAGAAAAGGCCCCTTTGGTCCGCCGAGCTTCATTCTATATTCATCGATGCAGTTCGACGGCTAGGAATCAATTCAAAGACGACCAATGGCCGTACTCAAAATGATGAATATAAACGGGCTCACTCTACGAAGTGTCACAAATCACCTTCACAGATTTAGAGATAAGTGAAGAAGCACGATGTAGCTTGGAACCAAGGCGACCGGAGCAAAGTTGATTTGGAAGATTAATCCCCGGGGAAAACCTACGGAGCAAAAAATACCCGACCACTTCCCAATCAAGAATACCGGCCATACCGACCTTCCGCACGGTGGTTCTAGCGGCGGACCGTTGATCATCCCTACGAGTTCCCGAGCGACGGCGGAGGCTCAAGCTCAAGGAGTCGGACCGCTCACGGCAAAAACAAAGTGGAAAATCTGCGCCGGTGTTAGCAAGTAACAATGCCCAATTCGAGTATCAATTGCCCGAAAAATCAAAAGGTTACTTTGATGATGAGCTCACCGCCTTGGTCGGCCTGTTCGGGCGAAAGACCTCCCGAGTTGTGATCCGAAGCAAGTGATTATGGATCCTCAAACAACGATCGTTGGTGTATGATCCAAGACAAAATCAGCCAATCATTGGAATAGCCAAAGAAAAGAGGTGGAACCAATCTCGCATGAATACTCCTTTAATTCCATGTATAGTTCCCTGCGTGGGATACTTTTACTTTCTAGTTGTCTAGAATTTGCCTGGAGTTAAAGGGCGAATTTTTCTCCTCTCTTATCAAATGCGTAAGTTCCTTATTAAGCTAGGCCCGTAGCAAATCAATTTGTGGACGACGCCCCGAACGCCCGTAAAGAGAGATTCGAATAGCCTTACTTGGGAGAATGCAAGTAAAACACCAAGCGGGCTCAAAGATCGGTAACTCCGTATCGTCCCAATTGGCTCTCGATCGTTTCAAACTCTAAGTTAAGCTTATTTTATTCTCCACGGGAGATTGCCAACCGCTTTGAGAACAATATAACAAAAGCGAACCACCCGTGGACGCCAACAACACCGCAAAGATAGTGGTTGGGGGAATGACAATGGTCCGAGGCATCCCAGGGTCGATCCCGGGATTTGGCATCAATGTACAAAGATTAATAAAAACTTTTTGCTTCGCAGATCGAAACTCAGCCCGACGGTTATGAGAACCTGGAGAGATAACATCCTGGACATACAATCCGATCAAGATGAATCGATCTTTTCAATTCAAAGTTCGCGAGGAATACGTACATGGGTAAAGTGGTATCGTTTCAACTCTTTTTAGAACATGAGGACATACATTGATGCTTTCCCTTTTGATTTTTACAGGGGTCACTACTGTCCAAACAGAGAAGTATCCCTTCTCCCCGAAAAATTAATGAAATGAGAAATTCTTGGAGCCTTTGACAATCTCACGTCTCGAAGCGAGACAATGAAGTTTTGCAACGCATTTGCATGAACAGGGGCAACTCACGATCCACGCCTCTAAGAAATTTTTTATGTACTTGCGAATTTTGTCCGCCATAATGAAAAGTTGCTGCATAGTTTGCGCATGATTGTTCCTCATGTTTAATTTACCAACTTTGAATAAGGAACATGAACTACATAAGATACATCGAATGTATAGAAGGGGCATGACGGGATGATGAAAGGCAATCCTTTCCCAAACACGTCCAATTTTTTCAAGCGAGATGAACGGTGGCAAATTCCGCATTCCCCGAGGTAAAAAAGTTTTCTCGCGAAAGGTACGATAACCGAAGTGATGGAGGCATTCATTTCTCTACCCTAAACACTGCAAGTTATCCGTTGATCAACCCATTTGAGCGGAGATTTCACTTCCACAACCCTGCAAGAACCACCCCACATTGGGGCAAAACAGAGGTAATTCCATCAGCATCACGAGACAAATGGTTAGAAATCTTCTTGCTTGGACTAACATCAATCTTCGGGTGGTTCTTTGCATTGTACTTGCGCTTTAATTCAAGTGCCTTAGGGTGACAAGAGCATTTCTTTTTCTATCCCACACATCTATATCCATTTGCACAATCCATTTGAGCCTGCAAATTCGTTTCTAAAAGCCCTTATTGGTGATCATTGTTGTCCCAAAATAAATATGGCCCATCTTTGAGTAGAAGGACCCGAAAAGCTGGATCCATAGAAAATCTCCCAATGAACTCATCAAGATACAATCGTAAAAGAGAGTTGGGAGTAAAAAAAAAGGGAGAAGAAAGAGGAAAAGGCTGATTCCACAAAAAATTCCTAGGCATTTAAAAAGCAAACTGCTTACCAAAAGCAAGGCCAATGCCCTTTCAATTCATTGTTCATTTGTAGAATATTTCGAACTTGAATGCACAATTTTCATATATATCCTAAAAGGGTTGAGAGAAAAATCTCCATGAAGTGTCAAATTGCAAATGCAATCTTCAGTTCATACCATCCTCGAGCAATGATGGTATCCTAGAAGGCCACGATCGGTGATAAGATTGTAATGATCACCAACATCAAGCCTCTTCTCAAACATCTTCCGAGCCAAAACGAACCCTTTCGTTTCTCGCTTCCCAAATCATTACCTCCATTACAACCCTTTAAAAGCCTTTTCGACTAGGGCACTTGAATTAATGTGGAGTTCAGTGATTTTAAGCATCACTCGAAGAAGTTCGAGCAAGATTACTTCTCTCTCATTTTTGCGAGTTCTTGACTTGTAAACCCGCAGAGATGTACGAAGAAATTCATTTCAAAGACCTTCGACTCAACTAGAGTCCCCTTTGTAAACCTTTGATCTAGCCCTCATTGCGGTCCTAATCAAGACCTCCAGATCGGCTCCGGTCGTATCAATTGCGAGATTACTCCGGATCCTTATCGAATGCGATGATGGAAAGATTGAGTGATTTCTTTTGAATCCCGCGGACAGGATAAATAACTTTTCTTGAGAGTGAGAGAAAACCCTTCCGGACCGAAGTCCCCCCATTCAAATTCACATTCGAGGTATTCATAATGTGAGAACATCCCCGGGACAGGATTGATAATGCAAACTTGATAGAATGGTTATGCATAAACCATGGTACGATTGATTGCATTATACACATGTTATTTCTAATCATTGCAAGCTCGGTAGGAAAGTTTTGCATGAACTCATTGTTGAATATGTTTGCGCATGTTACCTCGACATTCTATGATGGGTAATACATTCTCGATATTCGATGTCCCTCCCGAGGTCTCGAAATTCATCCAAGGATTATTGAATGAGCAAGTTCTCTGGCAAATGCCTGCCAGTGTACGATACGAGCGATCCGTTTCGTTCTTTGATTAATCGTTCGGAGAACCCGGGTAAGTTTTCGAACCCATTTTCAAATTAACAACTCCTCGATGATAGTTGTTACGATTCAATTCGAGCAATATGCCTCTCCGTCAGTCGTGTGAGACATACGCACTGGCGATCTTGACATCTTATCAAATCATGACGACGTAGCTCTTATGATTTCGGTCTCGAGATCACGAAGACATATGCACCGGTGATCTTGACCTTTAGTCGGCTCATAATGACATAGCTCTTATGATTCTCGGCTCCTTTATCAAATCACGAAGACATAAGTACCCGTGATTTTGATCCTAACCAAATCATAACGACGTAGCTCTTAAGATTTTGGTTCCCCTTTGTCGAATCACGAAGGCATATGCACCGGTGATCTTGACCTTTAGTCGGCTCATAATGACATAGCTCTTATGATTTTCGGCTCTTTTATCAAATCACGAAGACATAAGCACCCGTGATTTTGATCCAAACCAAATCATAACGACGTAGCTCTTAAGATTTTGGTTCCCCTTTGTCGAATCACGAAGACATATGCACTTGGTGATCTTGACCTTTAGTCGGCTCATAATGACATAGCTCTTATGATTCTCGGCTCCTTTATCGAATCACGAAGACATAAGCACCCGTGATTTTGATCCAAACCAAATCATAACGACGTAGCTCTTAAGATTTTGGTTCCCCTGTCGATCACGAAGACATATGCTGCTGGTGATCTTGACCTTTTAGTCGGCTCATAATGACATAGCTCTTATGATTCTCGGCTCCTTTATCAAATCACGAAGACATAAGCACCCGTGATTTTGATCCAAACCAAATCATAACGACGTAGCTCTTAAGATTTTGGTTCCCTTTATCGAATCGTGAAGACATATGCCTTTGGCGATTTCGACATTTAATCAACTCACAACGACGTAGCTCTTGTGAACTTGATTCTACTTCTTTCGACTCACAACGACGTAGCTCTTGTGATCCGGAAGGATACACAAATCTTGCGCTTGTCTCGCATTAGGGAGAAATCTACGATAACAGATAGGCCGAATACCTTAAGATCCTCGTGTTTGCAAGAAACTTGGAAATTAAGGGAATCACCAGCTTATGAGGTATTTGGTAAAACAGGTATTCCAGTATGCGATCCATGTGCAGTTTTCTCTAACATGGAAAAGAGAAATTATGACACATGTTATTTACGATCTTGCATATCATGCATCACTTCATTACATAAAAAATGGGACTAAAACTCCCGCCAAAAAGTTCATCCATCATTTGCACTATCAAAATTTAGGGTTCAATTTTGTCTTTGAGCGGAACCTCTACGAGCCTCCACTCAAAGAGGGGCAGCTGTTGACGCCTAAATTTTGACTAATATATATTTTGCATAAAAATTAGAACTAATTTTAGTTCTAAACAAAATCATCTCACATATTCATTTAGCATTGGCATACAATTTGAGCTTAATTTAACAAAGGGTCCGGACTAGGCATGCTTTGTGGAAAAATGCACCAAGAAGATTTGGGCTTGAAAGAAATATTTTCTCGGGATTGTATTGCAAATATTCGGAACTTCGGGATCAGTGTGCAAATACTCGAACTTCAGGGGATCAGATTGCAAATACTTGAAACTTCAGGGACTCGCATTGCAAATACCAAAAGAAGATGGGGAAAGGAAGATGGTGAAAGGAAGATGAAGAAGAGAAGATGAAAATGGAAGATGAAGAAAGGAAGATGAAGATGAAGAAGAGAAGATGAAAATGGAAGATGGGGAAATGAAGATGAAGAAAAGAAGATGAAGATGAAGAAAGGAAGATGAAGATGAAGAAGAGAAGATGAAAATGGAAGATGGAGAAATGAAGGTGAAGAAGAGAAGATGAAGATGAAGAAGAGAAGATGAAGATGAAGAAAAGAAGATGAAAATGGAAGGTGAGGAAATGAAGATGAAGAATGAAGGATGAAGAACTTTGCCTATAAAAGAAGAAGAGTTCTTGAAGATTGAGAGAGTTTTTTTTTGGGAGTAGGAGAGAATGAAGAGAGTTTTTGGGGAGTGAAAGAGAATTGAGAGAGCTTTTGGAGTGAAAGAGAATAGAGAGAGCTCTTGAGAAAAAATTTGAAAAGAGTTTTGAGAGGGTATGAGAGTTTTGAAACTCGATACTACTATTGCCAATTTTTTCACCGATCAACACAAGTTCTTGGTCCATCCCCCGTCGTTCAAGCTCATGCAAAGAAAAGAAAGTTAAGTGATTCCCTAACTTTCTTTAATTTCGAATACAAATTAGCCCGCATTTTCTACACCGATTTTTCTCTATGTTTTTATGTTAAATAACAGCTGCATATCAACGATGAGACGTTAATGGTACAAGAATAGAAGGAGAGCAAAAAGGGGAAAATATCAACGCCTAGATTGCGGTCTCATGAAATTCCAGCGAGATGATAAAGAAGCGTGAATGAGAGATAGGACCAAGAGATTTCTCGGTCTAACGAGTCACCAAATCGGTCTAATGGTCAAGACAAGCCCGGAGCACAAGTTTGGTGCACGAGTTCAAATTGGGGAGTAATCTTGAACCTATTTCATTCTAATTCCATGTAATTTCTTTATTTCAAACAAATGTCAAGGGAAGAAAAACCCAAAAAAATTGATTCTTTGATCTTCAAGTAGAATTCATCAAATTTGTCAAATCCATTATTTTTTTCATGAATTTTAAGGTACCGAAAGGGCATTAGTTGTAATTAATGTAACCAAGTCCCCTGACTCTTAATCTCCGGTTCGCAGAAATAAGATAGTTTTCTCCCGCTATTTTATTTAGGTTTCTAATCGACCTACCGAAAATGATTAGTGGCGACTCCAAATTCAAATCACATTGCATGTTAATCATTCAAACCTTAAGTTGCGATTTGGTATGGACTTGGGAGAGTCCGAGTTAGGTTAGTTAATTAATTAACCTGATAATCCATTAGCCCGAAAAAATATGACTTGTTTATTTTTTTCTTCTAGGTCGCGACAATTGTTGAGTACAATAACGTGAATATTTGTTATTCCTTATTTACAACTCCGAAAATGATATGGATATGTGCCATGCTAGGTTAGGTCATGTTGGCCAATAAAGAATGTTTAGATAAGCCAAAGAAGGCTTATTGGGCAATATTGAAAAAGTCAATTTGCCTATTTGTGAGTATTGCCTCGGGCAGGAAAAATAATGAGAAAACTATTTGGAAAAGGAACAATAGCTAAGTTTCCTTTACAGCTTGATCCATTCGGATATATGTAATTCAATGAATGTAAGAGCAAGGCATGGGCTGTTTATTTCATCACATTTATAGATGATTACACTCAATTCGGGTATGTTATTTTTTATTTCTCATAAATCCGAGGCATAAGTTGTTTTGAGAAATTTCATTTTTAAGCTTTTAAAAAATCATTTTAAAATTAAAAAAAAAAATCCGATCGAGGTCGAGAAATTCTATCCGATCAGTTCAAATATTTATTGAGGAAAATGGAATAGAAAGATAGTTGATTATTTCAACGATTCCTCAACATAATGGAGTTGCAAAGAGGAAATAATGAAAATGTTTAGGTCTATGATGGCGCGAGGCTAATTTTCCTATTACCTTTAAGGGTGAAGTTTTGTTGATTGTTATCTAGATACTTAACCGCATGCTTTCTAAATTAGTTACTTCCACTCCATATGAGTTGTGGGCATGATTGAAAATAAGATTTGAGTTTTCTTAGACCTTGGGGATTTGCTTGCACATACCCACGATTTTCCCACGAGTATGAAAAATTGGGTTCTTGAGATAAATTGAGTATCTTCATGAGATACCGAGAGCACTTGAAAAGGTACATGTTATAAGTGAGCAAGAAAGTGGGAAGTGTAACTAAATATGAATCACGAGATGTCATATTCTTAGTGAATAAATTTTCAAATAAGGGCGAGATAAGTGAAAACTATTCTCTATTTGAAATCTTGGATAGTAATAATGATTTTACTATAAAATCTTATCCAATTGGGAGCAATGTGAGAATTGAAAAATTTATTTCGAACTAGTCTCAATTGCAACCACTTGATGAAAAGATGTTGTCATTATCTAATCCGAAAGGGAGCATAATGAAAAATGATGTACTAAGTGTACAATTCTCAATTTGGTGAATAAGTCGCAAAAGATTTCTCCGTCAACTCGTCGACGTTTAGATATTGAAGATAAAACTTTTACGGTTACTCCACAAGAAGAGAATGAGCCAAGAAATGTAAATGAGACTCCGACTTGCCCCGATAAGGAAAGTGGATATAAGCAATGGAAAAAGAGATGGAATCAATAGGATCAAATCAAGTTTAGAAACTAATTGATCTTCCGCATGGATGCAAAGCCATTGGGAGCAAATGTGTTCTCAAAGTAAAGCCTAAAGCCGATAGCTCGATTAAGATATATAAGGCTCACCTTGTGACGAAATGGTATAATTAATTCACTTCATTCCGCAAGTGATTAGTATGGATCTTGAATTATGTCAAATGGATGTAAAAACTGCTATTTTCAATGGAGAATTAGTAAAAGAAATATATGTGAAACAACCTATTGGGTTTGTTACGTATAGCCAAAAAAAACGTATATCGACTTTGGATATCGATATATGGCCTCAAACGATCTTTGAGATAATGATATATAATTTTTCGTAATACCATAGTGGCATATGATTTTGTAATGACCGACGAGAATCATTGCGTATATATCAAAATATCCAAAGATCAATATGTGATCTTATCATTATATGTTGATGATATACTCATTGTTGGAAACAATATGAAGTTTATTAATACTATCAAGAATTGGTTATGTTTCAATTTTGAGATAAAAGATATGGATAAATTTGCATATATTCTTGAAATTAAGGTTCTCGATATTATTCAAATATATTGTCATCTCTTTCACAAGAGACTTATATAGATAAAATCCTTGAATATTTTTATATGCAAAATTATAAATCCAAAATACTCTTATTGCAAGCGTAAAGGTTTGAGCCGTAAAATGTATCCTAAGACTCCATAAGCAAATGAAGAAATGAAAAATGTTCCATGTACTAGTGCTGTTGGAAGCTTAATGTACGCTATAAAAATGAACTAGGCCTAATACTTGTTATGCAATTGGAATGATAAATGTACCACCCAATCTAGGTCAAGCACATTGGATTGTCATCAAGAGAATCCCCGTGTATTTGAAAGGTACTATCGAGTTTTTCTTTGAGTTATCAAGATAGAGATCTCATGTGCCTTAAAGGCTATACTGATGTTGAATGAGGAAGATGTTTAGATAAGAGGAAATCTACCTTTAAGATTGCATTCTTATTTAGCAAATGGCGCCATATCATGGAGTAATAAAAAGCAAACGTGTATAGTCTTATCCACAATAGAAGCCGATCTGGTGGTATCAACAGCAAAGTACAAGAGAGAATGTTTGACTTAAGAAATTGGATCAATGAGATGTTACCGAGGATCCACTATAACATCAAACATTTAGGCACGAAGAATGACTTTGTGAAAGACATGGTTGTACGAAAAGATGTGAACATACAGTATATATCTACGCATAAAATGATAGCAGATCCTATGACGAAGTTAATTCCTAGAGATATTTTCCTTTGTCATGCGTTGACAAATGGATTAGTTCTATATATTGAAATTTCCGAAAGTGCGTAGAAGTTGAAGTACTTAATATTTATATTTCTCAAAATTCACAATTAATAATATTTGTTATCATTATTGATGCATATGAGTTTGTATGACATTTATGCATATTAATGCTTAGTGCATTATGTTTGAGAAGGTATGTTGGACAAATTAGATATTAACCCACTCACACGGGTAATCGTCTTTATTTACTGTGTGATAGATAGAGATGAAACGATTTTAAGCTTATTATTTAGGTGATAATTGAGAGCTCAAGCTTGAAATTTTAATGTTGCCTTAACAGAGAGTTAAGATGAGGTCATAATATTTATTATGTCCGAAAGTGAAATAGCCTACAAATTTCACTTTATCCGTCTTTAAATGTCAAATTTGAGTTTTAAGAGAGTAGATTTGTGAGCTCAAGTTAGACATTGAGTATGTTTGAATTGTCATTTGTACGGTATTAAGTGGAAAGACATACGCTCTATGGGAAAGGAGAGAATACCGTAATACGTATTTCATACTACATATGCATGAGACGACCAAAAAGAGTTGGCAAGAGTTTTGCTCTCAATTCTATAGCGGTGTGAGACTCTTGAGGATAAGAGTTCCTCAATTTAGTCCCCTAACGACTCTTACTTATTCTCAAGATTTCTTTCGTGTTCGCTATCTTAGGGTGTTACTAATGGTCATGAGATTGATTTGATTTAATTGGACATTTCTAGAAAAGCGAGCTGAATTGAGATTGAGAGGTTTAAGGAAAGAGGAAAGATCAATTTATTTTGATGTCACTTCAATCTTTATATTCATAGGTCGACCAATTGTGATTATTTGAGTTTAATCATGATTGTGGATACAATGTAATGTATTTGAGTACTCAAAGAGATCAAGAGAAATATGATATAAATGTGATCGATTGGTTTAGGTACCGCACACTTGGATCTACTCCGAGTTAATATACCCATATTTGAGCTACTATATACTCCCAACGGATGTATGGCAACGAGCTCTCGTAGTATCGATTGCACGGATTATTTGTCAATATGAATTTTGCGAAAAAGAGAGTCATGTTTAATCCTTCGTGGGTGAATGAGAGTAGTTGACCTCCATGGACAAGTGGGATTTGTCTGCCCTTTATGGGCGAGTGGGAGATGTTGGGGTCCATAAGATTTACGATAGTCCGCCCTTGTAGACAACCACACCCCATACCAATCTGTTGATAAGGCATCATTGAAATAATGTCTTTACGTTTATTTATATGGCCCCTCTCTGTTAGTTTTAAGAATAAAGAACAAGAAAATAGAGAAACACAACGCTCTCCCCCGTTCGTGTTACGAATGTGAAATTGGTAGGAGATGGATTCTCTCGTTGCATTGTAGACATTTAATCCGTGAAAATCGAGGTACGTCCGTTCACGTGATGTATTTCTCCGATCGGTGATTCAATATGATCTATAGCTTGTTAATTCCGTGTCATTCCGCCGCATATGTAATCGGGATCCATTCCCTTCGAAAACTCTTATAAAATAACTTCACGTTGATAAAGATATTTATATACCCACTCACTATTGCATATTTTAGGAATAATGACACAAATGGCGCCCGAATTTTGACCCGATACGCAATGTGATCCCCGAACTTTTAAGTTGACCAATATGGTCCCCGAACTTTAGCCCAATATGCAATGTGATCCCCGAATTTTTAATTTGACCAATATGATCCATAAACTTTTGAAATACGTTCAACTTAATCCCTAAACTATAAAGAATACGTTCAATGTCATCCCTAAACTTGAATATCTTCTTATAGTTTAAGAATTAAGTTAAACATGTTTTAAAATTTCAAGATCACATTGAACAAATTGAAAATAGACATTGACCACATTACACATTGAACTAAAGTTCAAAGACCATATTTGTCAAATTAAAAATTCAAAGACAACATTGCACATTGAGCCAAAATTTCGAGCTCATTTGTGTCATTTTCCCCATATTTTATGATGCGAAATGGTTGGAATGCGCACAAGGGATGGAATCTCAAACCAAGATTCTGGTACCATTGCGGCACCGTACATTTTCTCTTTGCATAGAACATGAGGACTCAAAAACAAGAATCTGTAGTCACGAATAGCACCGACGAAGTCGAGGAAGGCGTCCCGATAAGTCGCTCATATCACAGGCTGTCTCAGAAACCAACCAAATGCAAGTGCTGAAGTGGAAGAAAATGCCATTTGATCTATCTTCCTTGTTGCTCGAGAGAAGTACGATAATCCATGCGAAACTAACAACTTAACTTATGCTTTGAATATTTACATAGGATTCAATGAAATCAGGTACAGAATACACACATTAACAGCTCGATAGACGTAGGTTTGGACTTCCACCAGAATTAAGCATATTCAAGCTCCCCAGAGATACGACATGCACAAGGATCCATTGATGATGCTACTAACATAGGGATGGTCGATTTTAAACTAAATGAGATGAATACTGAACAGGATTTACCCAGAACTGAGAAAACTATTTATCAATAAAGACTCGGTGATTATGGCTGGCGTTGCCTTTCTTCGTCTATCGTGTCATTCTCCTGCATCATATTCATCAGCATGGATATTTGATCCTGAAGCATTGTATTTTCCCTCTCTACTTCCACGCGTTTCCTCTTTTCCTCCAGGAGCTGTAGCTGAAGATGTTCCAATACCCGAGAGTCCTCTTCCAGCTGCTCATTTAGACCATCGATTTCCCGGTCCTGCACGCAGAAATTGCAAGCATGTGATCCTTAGTTCTCTGTTTCAGACTTTCTAATATAATGAACAAGCAAGACCGAGGATAACTCATGAGATAAAGAGGAGTTGCACCTTTCTGTTCATCTCTTGAATGGCAATTCGTCTCATGCTTTCAACAACATCCACATTGACTAGTTTGCGCTTCTTTCCAACAAGCCAGCCGCGTGGATAGCTTGCAGTATCGAAATCTGGTGGCGGGAGCAGGGATTCAGCAGATGGTCTTCGACTGTTGATATCGTTTATCGGTTCTAATGGCTCAAACAGAGCCTTGTGCTTCACTGAAAGGACAGAGAGTGGTGTCGAATCCTGCATCTTCTCATCCATTGTCATCTCCTCTTGTTTAGTAGGTGTATTATCAGCAGTGGTTGCCATGGTCTTGTCTAAATTCCAGGCATTTGCTGTGGAAATCAGGTTATAGCATTCATAGTCCCAAGTAATTGAGAATCAATTCCAACTAGAATCAAGCAACATATAGAGTGCCCATACTATTTGTTACTGGTATACTTTGTGGTACCAAGTATTAACACCATACGTTCTTCTATTTGCGGCATAAGTAAGCAGAGATTTCATCACTGGAACAACCACAGATATGATGTTTGGGCGACCATTCATTACGTACCTAACAATTACCAATGATCCCACTGAGAACACGTGAACATCGACGAAAAATGTCTTCCTTTCACTTTCACATATTTTAAAACAAAAGGACTTTTCTTTGATTTAGATTTCAAAGAATCTACGGGAGATATTGAAGCTTAGAATGGAAGATTGTGCAGCTCGAGATGTAGAGACATGATTAGGTCACGCTCCACTAGGACTCGCAAACAAATAAAAAGGGGTGGGTTCCGTATTCCATTAGGAATACCAGAGCTTTAGTTTTAAAATTGGGCGAAATTTTCACAATCATCAGATTAACGAATCAAGTGAAAGGAGAATAATAAAAAGAGCAAGTGATGAGTAGCCAATCTCCAACTTGTCAATCTCATCCTGCGTTCTGAGGCCTAAATATAATAAAAGAATTACATCATACTGAAGTCATCGCTAAGAAATTGGAGGAGCACCGATAAATTATTACATATTCAACTCCTAGCAAATCCAATGATCTTTCCATCAGAGAAAGGAACAAAGTAGCAGGGCAGCTGCAACTACAGAACTCTCATAATGTATAGACATGACGAAAATATGTTGCGGCACAAAGTAAAAGGAGGATTGCATGTTGCATCATATGTGAAATAGCACTTGAGACGTTGGGATGACTCCAACGACAAGACCGTTAGTGACTTAATGGGATCTGCTATTACACAGCAGATCGAATCAGAGCAAATGCACTAATGAACCATAAGCCGCACAGCAGAACAGACAGAGTCCTAGACATGCACATTTTCAAGCGCCAGCATTTCAGAGAGGAAGAGTAAAAGGTGAGCTAGAAAAAATCTCAGCGAGAGGAGAAGTTCTTCTTCTTTTTTCCATTTTCCTGGTGGATGGAATTTTATGTACTGAGTAATATCATTACCCTCCATCGAGGAAGCAAATGAAGGTGCAATACAATGCACTATTCAAACGGTCTTAACATAATTCAGCTAATAACAAGTAGGAAAACAAGTAAAACTACAATAGAATCCTCCACAAGACCCGATCTTCCGCGATCATGCATAGCCCCATTTGAAAACCCAGATAGGTTCTGGTACAGTTAGTTCCCAAATGAAATCCCCCATCATGCATGCATCCATCAATCATCAGTCTTCTTCAACTTAAACCCATATTCAGAAACAGAGAAGAAACAGAGATAAGTAATTCTATTGCTGAGGCAGTCGATACCTGATCTCTTTCGAGATTTCCAAAGAATTGGGGCATCAGTCACATGAGAGAAGCCTTGCAGAGTCCCGTTCGGACTGTTATTAGACGCTTGCTCCATTTGAAGAGATCGGAGCATTAAAATCAAAGACCCCCTGCTGCTCGACGGAAAAGAGATCATGCCAAAGCGCCAAAAGAAGGGATTTTTATCGTTGCAGCATATTGCTTCCGCATCAGCTTTCTTGGAGTTTCAGCTGCTCTCACCAAAACGAGAGAGAGAGAGAGAGAGAGAGAGAGGACGACGATTGTCGATGTCGTCGTGTCGGGTCCATTTCAAGTCTCCAGAGTAGGAGGGACCAGGCACAGCGACAGCGGGGTTGAATCAACATCAAAATTTAATGTTAGTGTTTGTTTAGTTTTTTTTTTTTTTTTGGTCAAGTGTTTGTTTAGTTAGAAATAAATGATTTGTAAAATATTTTTTTAATCATATTTTTATAAAAATAGATAAAAAAATTATTATTTATGAAAATATTTAGATATGAATTGTTATCGATGATAAAAATATTTTACTAACTAATTATTTTACATAATACAAGTTATCATTTTTTTAAAAATGTTTTCTACGTCACTTATTTTTTGCAAAACAAACGGACATAGAAGTCACGAAACTTTTCACGGATATTCAACCGTGCTCGTGCACAAGATCTTTACATGATCACATAAAAAATTAGTGATAACTTAGGCCTAAAATAAATATATGTATGCTAATTTTAGTATTTATATGTATCTAAAGCATTAGATCCGTCAAAGTGTACAAAAATATTCAATCATAGATTGTAAGTTAGCGAGTATTAGTAGTCACATATTTGATTATCATATTACAAATCTCGTGCTTAAATCACTCATCTCCTGTTAATAATAATGTTAAGAGCCACGCTTCCCACCCTATATGTTTATTACAATATTTTCATATTTGTAATACATGATCAATGTATAGTTGTATACAACCTTAACCAATTATAGACGACAGATAATTGAGTTCCATATATAAGTGGCCATGCACTTTAATAGCTTCGAAGGTAAGCGATTATGCCCATCGATTGGCCTTTGAGTAGAATCATCGACATATCTAAATGGAGCGGTTCGCATGCCATTTTAATATTAATAGTATCGAAGGTTCAGATATTCATATAATTTTTTAACAAAAAAAATCATCATATCCTTGTGCTTGCATTGCCGATCTTTCCCTTCTTTTAGTTGTTGCTTGCAGCAATTCCAAAAATCAAAATTTTTCATTTTGACATTGCTGAACAATAGTAGTCCCCTAGTGAACAATTGCAAAATTAAGAAGTTCTAACACGCGGCAATAGCACTGCGTCCCTCACTCCATTTCGTTTAATTTTTATTTCCTTGTCCCTTTTCATTTAGACACTATAAACTCAGCTTCAAATCAGAAAACTATTGAAGTACATGACATTACTTTTTTACTAACGTAAGTGAAGATGAGCACAGATTTGTAAGTACATGACATTACTTCTACTTATGAAGTTGAATCTCTTTATTGTAATTATACTTATGAATAATAAATCCATTATAAGAAGGAAATGTTAGAAAGTCCAACTCAAAAAAAATTTAAATTTATAGGTGAAATGAGACCACACGAAAAAAGAAGCATTTAGAACACGTTGTCAATAAGAAAAAATGAAAAGAGATTCGGCTTTTCTCTTTTTAAGAAAAAAGTTGTTGAAGTTAGAATGTGCTTGTATGAACGGCTGAAAAAACATTTTAGATTTTCTTTATTATCTCTTCAACATGGTGTGGTAGGGTAAAAAGAGACATTGTTTTTGCTTATGAATAGAGTTATTTTTTAAGTGAAGAAATGCGTTTATACTTTACGTAAGTTGTAAAGTTACTATTAATTTTATCCGGATAAACTTCTTTGACGGTACAACTCACCGAAAAATGTGAAGAAGACAAAAAGAAAAAGGGGAGCGTTTCGGAAATTGAGTTGTAACGGCAATGCCACATTACAACGCCACATTAGTCTGCCGTTATAATATCGATTTCGCAATTGTTACAAAAAAAAATGTAACAATTTGAGTTGGAAAAATGAATCGGAAGGCACCTCTCGGTCTTGCATTCGTGTACGCAGTCGTGCGCTCCACCCAAGTTCCCGAGCTCGTTGAACCGGGATTTGCACCCTACGCCTGTGCGCAAGGCATAATACTTATGTTGTGATAGTTACCACTCAAAGAGAGGATAACCGTCTATAAAGACTTCTAAAGCGCCTTTCTTTTCAATGTGGGACTTAGTGTTTTCCCACTTCCCACTTCCAACTCAAGATTCTTTGAGCATCAATTTCTCATTCATCCACCTTTCAATTTGTCCCATATTTCCAACAATCAACACGCCCAAAATCGAAGGCAGGTCTTAGAACTAAGGACTATGAACGGAGTTTAATAAGCTGAATAATAAGACTCGGCAGAGGGCGGGGATCTTTCTGAATTAATCATATCAAGTCGGCCAAATTCTTCGGTTAAGTGGTGGGTCGAAGGCAATGAATTCCGAGATGGCGGTGGTGATTTGTACGTCCTCTCGGAATTGTTGGTTTGCTGGGATGGGGGTGGAGGTGGTGATCTTGATGGAGCCTCAAAATCGTTGGTCCCTGGTTTCCTTGGGGGTGCTACTTTTGGAGGTGGAGGTGGTGATCTCGATGGCGCCTCAAGATCGTCGGTCCCTGGTTTCTGTGGGGGTGCTACTTTTGGAGGTGGAGGTGGTGATTTTGATGGTGCCTCGAAGCCGAGATCAGTAACCATTGATATGGTTAAATCACCGTCCGAAGGAGGAGAGTTTAAGCTTGTGATTTGGTGGGTCGGTGGAGCTACTTTTGGAGGTGGTGGTGGTGGCGAGTATGCCGCTCCCACAACTTCATCATATCTATAGTTATTTCTCCTCATTGCCGACGCCGCTGCCATTGCAGGCATCTCTATGCATGGCCTCATTACAGGCGGCGATGCTGCATGTCGTAGAGGCAGTGGCCTCAATGACCTTCCAGAGTCTTCAACCATCATTCTCAACCTCTCTGCAGTTCACACGCAATATAATTCTTCAGTTATCGGTTTCAGCTTTTCCAGTGAAAATCAAGACAGTTCATGGAAATCAAATGCGGTTTATTAGCGGCCGAGCCGGCTTTTGATCTTCTTTCTTGTCAATCATATGTGAAAGATGATCTTTTTTTTTCCCAAAAAACTGCATGCAGCAAAAATCTTATGCTAATACCAATTGAAATGACCAGATCGTTGCTAGACTGTGATCTTCTCATGCAATATAAATGCAAGAACTCCTACTAAAATGACAGCATCGTCCAAAAACATTAAACGCGAAATGTGCGGCAAGTGGAAAATCGTGTCGCAGCGAAATGGACAAAGAAGGTCTACCTGCAAGTAGAAGAGGTCTAGCTCGAACTTGAGCAGCAGTGGCTGGAAGGAAGAGGAGGAGGAGAGTAGGGAGAGAGTGAGCAAAAGAATAATGAGAAGCCCTCATGATGGGAACACTTACGTCCCAACGGGGTTGCTCTTGCTTGTGTTTTCTTTGACTCGGTGTGGTTTGGTTTTCCGGGGAGAGTCGTAAAATCGAGCGTGTTGATTTCTCCTTGGCATGGAGGAAGGAGAACCAGTCGACGGAGTTAGGTGCCGAACCACGTGTGAAACTAGCAGCCAGTCGTAGCAGCACGTGGTGCATTCCACACAATATTAATATACTCTCGTGCCACACGTCATGTTTTTCAGATAGGACCGATACTGATTTTTTCGATTGAGAATGCTAATATATATGGATGGTACATAAGAATAGAATACTAAATGATACAACGTTATACGAACGAGTGAGTCCAACATCCTTTACTTCGAACCCACTTCTCAAAATACTTCATTCGCATCAAGCAAACAATGTATAGTCTAATCAACCTTAGAATACTCCGACCCAAAAAAAAAAATAGAATACGATTTTTTCTAGCAAGTTGCATCAAGAACTCTCCCATAGACGAGAACAATTACATATCCATCGTCTCCAAGTGTGAGAAGGTCCAAAACAACAGAGCTCAGGGCTGATGAGGTCGACAGAGAGCAAATGAATCTAGAACCAAATCTATCTACCCCTCCTTAGCCATTAAAGTGGGATTTATGGACCACAAAATCGCCTGATTAGCTAATAAATTAATTTTTTCCCTCAATTATCTTTATCATGGACATTTGAAGCTTTCGTGTGATTCTACTGATGCATTTTGTGTTTGCATCTTCTCCCATTTGCTCCTGGCCATACGCATCAGGACATGGATGTGAAGTCAGTCAGTTGTTAATCACTCTGTAGGTATCTTACTTACATGGACACTACAACAAAGTAAGAACAAAGTGAAAGGAAAAAGAAGGAATAAAAGAAAGAAAAAGGGGGTGAAACCCTAGATTTGACAAGGGTCCCAATTCTCACATCATGGGGAAAAAAAATAATGTAAAGGTATACGGATATTCATTCTCTAAGTTTTCTCTTCATCACATTTTATAAGGACATTTTCGCAATCATTAGGCTTCTCGAAATACAAAAATCACAACCTTTTTTCTTGTAATGATTGATTATAGATCATCATAAGTTCGTAGTAAACATGCATGTCCCATCAAACTCTTCACTACCAGTCCATGTTATGTAAATTTGGACTATTCGCTCGTTTGATTCTCGAAAAAAAAGAATAATTTGAAAAAAAAATTGAAAATATAATCGATTGTATGACTTGAAATAATAAGTTCATAAAACATATTCTCATTATCGACAACAATTTATATCGAAATAATTTCGTGGAGAATATTTTACGTTCGTTCATTTTTGTAAGAAATTTAATCAATCATTTTGTAAAAAATGTTATCCGTGTTAAAATGCACGTGTGAGTTGTGTCAAAAAAGTCACATATCGAAGAATTAATGTGATCTTAAGCATTTAATATATCTTAGTTGGCTCATAACTCATTAATTTAAGCTTTTAAGTGAAGAAAACATGACTAATTGAGTTGTTTATGAAAGAAAACTAGAGAGGACAAAGTTTGCAAATTCATCTATTTGTGCATGGTGGCCGGTGGGGTTACTCCCGCTCAAGCTCCAGTGAAAAGTAAACATCACCAGAAAGTCACTCAGGTCACCAACCTTTCCTTAATCACATGTTATAAATTAATAAATCCATTTTTTTGCTGAAAATTAAATAAGAAAATAGCACATCCCAATGCTCGTAAGGACAGCCTTCCCTTTTCTTTTTCTTTTTTCTCTTATGCTTGCAAGAGTTGGCATATGCGTTTTCGTAAGTGAGTAGGTTACCACCTGTGCATGCATCCGCGTGTTATGTGAAGCAGGAGAGATAGGGTTCGTTCGGCAACAATTCTATTCCCGAGAATAATTTCCGAGCAGAAATAATTTTTTTTTAATTCCGTTATCGAGAACAGAAAGTAAATTTTCTTCTTCTTCTTCTTCTTTTATGTTCTCTAGCTTCTTATCTGTACCCGGGATAGAAAAATTAACTGCCGTTACTAGCGATTTGTGTTGTTTTTCTATTTACGAAAGCAAAAGAACAGGAATTCGATAAACAGGAGTGTTACCAAACAAACCCCGAAGGTTTACTTTCTTTCTTTAGCTTCTCTCGGTGAAAAGATATTACTTATTGACGAATTCGTTGTCAAAATTCAAATATTATCTATATGTCCATATCCGCATATTCGAAAAAACAAACATTAGGTTCCTCCCATCAAATAAAACCAACATTTTGAGAGCCGCAGTTTCCTGAGCTATATTGCCAAGCACATGAAATTTCTGTTAGAGGCGCTCAAGGAAAGATGGTTTACTGTAAAAGTTCAATAACAATTGATGAGAATAATTCGGCATCACCGTTTTCAAAATGGAAATTCAAAAGTATCTTAATCGAAAATTAGATAATTAGCAACGTTATTAAATGTCTTCTTGGGATGTGACACTAAACTCAAGTGCTTAGTTTACATCATACTAATATAGATATTTCAAGTCAGAAATTCAAACTAGAACGCTAGGCAAGATGTGTATATCTGCAGTGATTTGCTATTTGCATCTTCGATTTAGTAACTCTGATACACGATGCCTTTTCGGCTAAAGGAATCGTTCGAAATTCGCGAGTGATGCATAATTTTGCTTTTGGTAATGGTCGGTGTGTAAGAGATCTTGGAGGCATTCGACTCAGCAAATCAGATCACAATTTTGCCCTCTCTGCAGTCGAATGACGACCATGCTTTCACGATCAACCTACGGTTGCTAAATCAAGGGCACCCAATCTCGAGACTTGCGGATGCCAGCAAGAACGTTTGCTGGCTAGTGGAGTGGGACCTAACCATATGATTTCCTAATGGAGTCAATTCAACTGCCCTACAACTATTGTGTCGCATGGATTCTCGTATTCAATCTTGTACGGCGCATGTGGGACTGAGATTCATTCAGAACGTGGGCACCTTAGTTCCCATAAAGTTGCTCCCATGTTGGCCACGTGAATGCGTCTTTTCCTCCTTGGGCCATGAATATCATAGGAACATCAGTCAAATCAAGAGTTGAACCTTGAATTATGACACCAAGAGATGTAGAAAATGTAAGTCTTTCTAGGTCATGAAGGTGGACCATTGCATGGTTTCACCTTTAGAAAAAAAAATATGCAAGTATTTGTCTGACAGAATTGGTAAGTTTTAAAATATAGTTGCAAAAAAAAAAAAAGTTTACTCACAAACTGATTTTTGGGGAACTCGGTGATAACTTACTGATGCCTCCATGGAATTACTAACTTTTTTTTTTGCCAACGCCTCAAACTTACCAGCTCCTATATAAATTTACCGTTAGTGACTCATCATATTTTTAGATAAAATGACCAATTATTTTTTGGGTTTTTAACTTCCGTTCGAGTTATTTACCAACGTTATTTTTACTTCTTTTTTACCAACTTTTGTTTATTTTATCGACTCGTATTTGTTTCCATGATTCATGTCACAAATTTGTCAACTCTTATATAAATATAGTCATCTTTATTTGTGCGACTTACCATTTTCTTCTTTTAGCAACTAGTTTTTATTTGTCAAGTCTCATTTGTATTGCTTAGCAATTTTACAAAAAAAAAATTAAGTTTACCAAATTTTTTATTATCAACTTTTATATGTCTCACATACCAACATGTTACATTCACCAACTCTTTTTAAGATTACCAATTTTTTGTTTGCCTTACAAACAGACAGGTTTTGCGTTACCACCTCGCCATTTGAATTGGTTACTGCGATTTTATTTTTTTACGTATTTTCAACTTCTCTTTTTCTGACAGAATTTGTTTTTCCTTTTCATTGACAATCTTTCTTTACCCTTCTTACTGAGGCGTTCAAAATTAACAATTATAGTATAAAATTACCAACCTTCAATTGAGTGACTTATCACTTTTCTCCTATTAAGTTACTTGGGATACCAACTCTCATTTGATTTGCTTATCGCCAACTGTATTTTTCATTTTTTTAATCGATCAAGTTCTCTATTGAATTGTCACATTATTTGTCTTACTTGCCAAATTTTTAAATATTTTTAACTCTTCTTAGAAGTTACCAAACTCAATTTGAGTGATTGCCAGCTTCTCTAATTAAGTTGCTAACTAATTTTGCACTTTAGCACCTATTTGACTTATTACCAATGTTTATATGTTTTAATATAAATTTCTTGAATCTCTAACAAGGAAAAGACTTATCTCATAATTTACCAATTTTACCAAAGCCCGTAAGATTACCAGCTTTTATTCATCTTTGTTAGTAACACTTTAAATTAGCCAGCCATAATATGAGGTTGGGCAACGTTATTTCCACCCTCATTTTGGCTAAGTCACTCATGTTTTCAATCAATAGACCAAAATAACATTCTCTCTTCAATTTATTATTTTTTTAGGATATATGTGCATTGGAAGTCATAGAACTTGTCACGAAAGTGCAATTGAGATCTAAAACTTACAAAAAGTGCAATTAAATCCTAAAACTTGTTAAATTTGTGCAATCGAGTCCTTCTATTAACTCCGTCCATTTAGGCTAATGAAAATGCTAACGTAGCTTTTTTAATAGCTTCTCTCACCCACGTGGCAATGGCGTGCCTAAAACATGAAACATCATGCTAAATGATATCGCTTTCGCCTAAATTATATTCTTTAACCAAAATATTAATTAACTAAAATTAAACTAAAACATCAAAAGAAGTATAATATAGGAAAAATTGATAATATATAAAAAATTCAAAATGAAAATTGTTAATTCAAAACTATTTTGTAAATTCATCATGTAACACTTCTAAAGCCTTTTTTCTTTTCAATGGGATTAGCGTTTTTCACTTCCCACTTCCAACTCGGGGTGTTCTTGAGCATCAATTTCTATTCATTCACCCTTCAATTTATCCCATATTTTCAACACTAGTCTCACACTACAATGGAGACAGAACGATCAGACACTTGCCTGAGACAAGAAAACCACCAATTCCAATGCCAAAGCATAAGGAAATAAAGCAGCCATTCGCGGTGATCACACGTGACAGATATTTTGAACAACAGGAACATCAAATGAAATGCAATAACGCAGACTGAGGAATTGACGATTGAAAGTAGGTACTTAGATAAGGACGATGCTTTCTCCCTCAATCCCCAATAAATCTTCCACGGTGGAAGGTCTTCCGGCAACATCCGAGCGAAAATTCTCTGGGATAAGGAATTCTCGTCTTCTTTCCGTCCTTGAAAAGAGCGTACCCGAAAACTTGTTGTGAATCAATATCCTTTACACAACGGGAGTGAAACATCCGTTTGACTATCATTGGAAAGTAAATATGAGAAGTTTAATGGCTACTTTGCGAGGGTGCTTTAACTTTTGGCTTAATCTCTCTAGACACCACTCCACTAATTTCAAATAGCCTTCCAGGTTGAAGAAGTTCGTCAGACAATCCCGTCTGGTTCAGACAGGTCTCTTCGATCACACGAACCTGACGCCCATCCTGTAACCAGTAGCAAAGGCCATTAATGGAGCTGAAATGCAGGAAATGTGTTCACATCAAATGCATTGCCGTTCATGCTTTCCGAATTTTGCCTAATGAGACAGTTCGGAAAATTGACATCTAACTCTGTTCATATAACATATTTTTACTACAAAATGTGTGATTTAGATGAATAAAATATCCGGTCACCAAGAAACGAACCCCTGATCTTCATCATTTGAATTTTTTTGGTTATCCTTTGTTAGAATATTACCTCGCCAAGAGGATAAGCAAAGAGCAGAACCAACCACTCCTGGATTAACAATAACGACATCATCCCTCGCAGCAAGGTCCCTGATGTCCTTCCATTCCCATGTATCTGAAACCCAATTGAGCCGCCTTTGCTTCGCCTCTTTCTTCCTGACATTCGCAACGAGAAACTGCATCCTAGTACCAAAAGAGCTACAATTGCTCCACCTATGTACTGTAACTCCATCTCAGGATTAATCAAGATCAAGGAAGATTTCTACTTTCTACTGCGGAAATGACGCAGTTTTGAGCTCAGTTCGCCTCTCAATCGAAGTTGGCGCCTTTTATAGGGGCAATGTACAGCAGGAAATGGTTTGGTTTTGGGATATTCTTGTCATCAAGTTGTACCATTCACCTGACCACCAATGGCATTTTATTCTCTCGAGTAGGGGCAGTCACCCAACACCAGCATATAATAAGGCAGATAGATTAGCCTTCTTCTCTTTTCCCCCCATTTGGGATCACATAAATATCATTATTTCTCATAAAATCTTGACTGCTGTCTCAAAAACCGGAAATAGGAATGACAATTCCCTAAATATCGCCTTTGAAAATCTACTTATCGACATATAAATGATCCTGATTGCCGCAGAATCAGAACTTAACAATGCCTTATTGCCTGAAGTTGTATTCTTGATAGCCATGATAACCAAAAGGATCATACTGGAAGAACTCGTTTTGTCCAGCTAAATCACGAAGAGGAGAAACATAGGAATGTAGTTTGTGGTCAGTAAGAGTTTT
>JAILYA010000129.1:236160-484715 GCA_021437795.1 Rhodamnia rubescens | reverse complement strand
AAATACGTCGGTTACCGGGACATAAATGCATTTCGATTACAACGATATAAGTGCACGTCGGTTACAACGACATTAAATTAGAAAAGACATAACCGCTGTAGAAACTGAAGAGACATGAATGCAATAATGTCTCATTAATGTTGAGCCATTAACACACAAAATTACAACAAGATGCACTAACAAAGCCTCTTGCATGACAACGATTTACTCATTTACGGTCCAAGATTGGCATTTGAGATGGAACGCCTCTCTTGCGGGGATGTATTGAAGAAGCATATCTCAACAGCAAAAAATTTCAAAGATTGCTCTCAATCAGATCAACAGCAAAGCAATTTCAAAGATTGCTCTCAATTAGATCAAGACCAGCCAAGCATTTCTTATACTCTTGACAGGTCCAGCGAGAGTTTCCAAAACTAACAAATACTCGTAAGAAATAAAGTAAAATCATCTTGTCCAATTCTTACACCCTCGAACTCAGTGGCTGAGACCCACGTTGGGGACCGGTGGCACACAGAGGTCGCAGGAGGCATAGAGTTCTTTGAGAGCGCTGGGGTCGATGTGGTTGGGCTTCGTGGAGATGTAAATCGGGATCGACGGGCCGATTGATGGCGGGAGCTGCAGTTTGTGCGGCTTGCGGGTGTTGAGTTTTTCACCCACCTCAGTTCCATGGTTTTGGAAAATATGGGGTGATGGTTCATCAGTTTCGAAGAGGCCACAAACGCTATTTTTACCGATGCAAATCTCCTCCTCTTCTCTCTGTCACATTTACACAGTGAATGCGTTCGCGATCACTTTTCATGGGATCAAAGCCTAGCAGGCCTCGGCTGTCTCGCTTAAGCAAGGCGAGGCCGCCGTTGAGGCCGGCGAGGGCCTGGCCTGGGCGAGCGAGGGCTGCCCTCGCCGGTGCCGGCCTAGTCACCAGGAAGAAGCTTCAGCAGAAACAATGAGGGCAATTCAGGCCCTTATTTGAAATAATGTCCATTTCAGACCTTGTTTGAGAAAACGGGAGCACTTCATGCCATTATTTGGAATTTTCACTAAATTAGATAAATCCTTCAAATTCATGTGCATAATAAAAAAATTATAAGAGTTCCTGTTATTTATAAAGTTGAATTATGAAAAGTGGTGATGAATGCATATTCCCGTTATTGATTAAGATAAATTACAAAAGAAATATATGACAGCGAGTGAATGAAACAAAATTTAATACACGTTAATATTCACATGCTTCGGTCTTTTATTTAGTTCTTTTTCGTTGCTTTTTGTTCCTAACGAGTCCCTATTTGTCTTCTTCTGGTCGTCTTTTCAATAATTTTAGTTAGTCTTCTTCCGGGTATCATAAGAAAATTAGTTTTCTTCTTGCAGACTTCGAATGCCATTTACTTATATCCTAACTAATCCTCATTTGTCTTTTCCGGAGAGACATAAAGTCTAGGTTTTTAATTGTCTCAATGCTACAATGATGATGCTATGCTATGGACACCGTAATTGAAAAAGTTGGTTCCTCATTGTGAGATGATAAGTCAGCCATTGGATCTCGGTCCTAACCATAGGATCCACAAAATGCTGAAGAAATTGCAATTCGAAGCATCTTCAAGCACCTAGGAGAGAAAAAGACTTTTTGAGATTGACCAAAACTTTAAGTTTATTACCAACTCCTCTATACGTAGAGTCCACCGTTCAAAAACCTTCCTCATCTTTAAACCGTCATCTACTTACTCGTTCAAATTTCATCAATCGAGTGCAAATTGGTTTGGGTCCAGATTACTTGCTCAAGCCAAGAACGTGAATTTAACATGTTCATGAGACTTGTAGGGTATTTCGTGAGTCTTCGGATCATTCAATCGCCATTCCTATACCCCCCATATTATATAGCAAACCCCATTTTTTCAGTGTTGTGGGATAGTTTTAGGGGTGAGATTGGCTTTTACGAACAGTGAGATGAAAGTCGGCACTTCTGGCTTGTAAGATCCATTGATTTGGTAAATCTCACATGAATCCAATATAGTTTCACAGATCATGTGCGTTATGAACTTGTGTGATTCAGATACATGTGAAAATTGCTCCACTTCCCAACCACTTGTCAGTTACCTCAATCTCTTGGATTAGCTATGAGAGAATGAAAGAAGATTTAATATACGAGAGCACTTTAGGCCTTTATTTAAAATTTTTCCCAAATTACATAAATCCTCCAACTTCATGTGGGTAATAAAAAAAATGATAAGAGTTCTCATTATTTTTTGGATTAGCTGTCAGAGAATGAAAGAAGATTTAATTTACAAGAGCACTTTAGACCCTTATTTAAAAGTTGTCCTAAATTACGTAAATCCTCCAACTTCATGCGCATAATAAAAAAATTATAAGAGTTCTTGTTATTTATAAAGTTGCATTATAATAAGTGGTGATCAACGCATATTTCCATTATCGATTCAGAGAAATTACAAAAGAAATATATGATAACGAGAGAATGAAAGAAAATTTAATGCACGTTCATATTCACGTTTTTCAGTCTTTTATTTTGTTCCTTTTCGTAGCTTTTTTGTTCCTAACGAGTCCAGATTTGTCTTCCTCTGCTCGTCTTCTCAATAATTTTAATTAGTCTTCTTCTTGGTATATTAATAAAATTAGTTTTCTTCTTGCAGACTTCGAATGTCCATTTACTTATATCTTAACTAATCCTCATTTGTCTTTTTTCAGAGAGACTTAAAGTCTATAGATTTTTCATTATCTCAATGCTTCGATGATGATGCTTGCTAGGGACACCGTAATTGAAAAAAGTTGGTTCCTCATTATGAGATGATGAGTAAGCCGTTGGATCTCGGTACTAAGCATAGGACCCATAAAATGCTGAAGAAATTGCAATTCGAAGCATCTTCTAGCACCTAGGAGAGAAAAAGACTTTTTGAGATTGACAAACACTTTTAAGTTTATTACCAACTCGTATTAGGGTAAAGTCCACCATTCAAGACCTTCCTCATCATTAAACTGTCAACTACTTACTCGTTCAAATTTCATCAATCGTGCGCAAACCGGTCTGGGTCCGGTGCTCAAACCAAGAACCTGAATTTAACATGTTCATGGGACTTGCAAGGTATTTCGTGAGTCTCTAGATCACTCAATCTCCATTCCTAATCCCTACATTATTTATTAACCCATAGGTTAATACCATTTTAAATTGTCAGTACTTGTGGCTTGTAAGATCTGTTGGATTTAAAATAAATAACCTATAGGTTTTCTCTAGATCACTTAATCTCTTTCCTCATCATTAAACTGTCACCCAGTTTTGGTATTAACCCATAGGTTATTTATTTTAAATTGAAAAAGTAAAAAAATGCTAAAGTTTAATTTTAAAAAGTTAAAACTGGAAAGAAGAAGAAGATGGGCAAGGTAGGACCTTGCTGGCGAGGCATGTTTGTCGCCGCCCATCACCAGCCTTGAGTGAGGGTGGCTAGTTCAAGCCAACTCAGGGAAAAAGTCAGTGAGGCTCGCCCAAATTTAGGCAAAGCCAACCCTCACCGGCCCTAGGGCCTAGATATGGGTTGAGAAAACCCCGAGCTAGGCATCACCGCCTCAAGGCCTAGATCTTGGTTGAGGAAACTCAAAACTGGGTGATGTCGACCCTTGTTAGGCCGGGTAGGGCCAGCGTTGCCCGGATCTAGGCAAACCTCAGCCAAGCCTACCGAGGGTGGTTGCCGGCCCTTGCTTGGGGGCCGGCTATGGGCGGAGGCGATTGTGAGGTGGGGCGCTACCTTGCCCTTCCCTTCTTCTTCTTCTTTTTCTAGTTTTAGCTTTTTTAAAATTAAATTTTAGCCTTTTTAGTTTTTTAATTCAATATAAAAATATTTTAAAAAATGTCCTGTCAGTATTTTTGGTTGAATAAAATAACGGTATTAACGGAAAAACTTAATTGCATCATTTTGAAAAATTTTAAATAGTGATTTACACTTTTTGATAGTTTTAGAACTATATTATATTTTCTCGACAAATTTTAAGATTTTTAATTTACTTATCCCATTTATAAAAGTTAAAACCACTACAAGAGCATACAAATGCTAGAAAAGTCAATGCGCGTTCCGAATCACATGCTTTTTTTGTCTTTTCTTTCGTTCCAATTTTGTTTTTTTATAGTTCCTAACAACTCCATATTTGTCTTCTTCCGGTTGACTTTCTCATTTTTTAATTAGCATTTTCTAGGTCTATTAATTTCGTCCCTTTTTAGTAGTCTTTTCCCATGTTTGTTAAAAAAATTCTTCTTCTTCTTCTGGAAGATCGTTTAATTATATCCTAGCTAATAGTTGCATAAATTATAATTAGTGGAATTACCTTTCACGGTTCATCACCTCTGTTGTATTAACGTGACTTTTCATTTCCCCCTGCAGAACACAACATGAACAGATGACAGCGCCAGTACGAGGTCTTGGAACCAATTTATGACAGAAGTCTATTCCATGCCCAAATAATACTCTCAATATATATATTTTTTGGCCAGTAAACTTCAATATCAAGTGTGAAAAATATTGGGGTGCGGTTCATACTCCCTAACAACGAGAAAAGTGCTTTGGGATCCCGCTATAATTATATTTGCTCATCCTTAAATAAGAATTATATTCAGCAGAGGATTTCACTATAATTAGGATTTCGCACCTTTTATTAAATCTCTCAGTTACAAAAGAAAAAAAAATTTATATATAACTTGTGGGTTTTCTTCTCGAGAAAACATGTTTAACTTACCCCAAAAAAAAAATAAAACTTACCAGCATTTTCATGGAATTATTCACAATTTTCATTTGATAGTTTGCACATTACCGACTGTTGTATTAACTTACCAAAATTCATTCGCATAACTGATGAGTACTTCCGATTTACTAACTCTTATATTTTATTATCAATCTAAATTAGAGTGACGTACCAACTTTTGTCAAGTTAAATTGTCAACCAATTTTAGGTTACAGATTTTTATTGGATTTATATATCAACGAGCGATCATTTTTTTAATTTACCAATTTTCTGTTGAGTGACCAATTTTTAGTTATTTTATTTAATAATCCCTTGCATTTACAAACTTTTTAAAGATTATCACCTAGATAAGCATGTACTCACCAGCTTTTCTTCCATTAAATATCACTCAGTATTGGGTTATCAACTCTTTTTTGAGTTACTTAGAAGCACATTCGCTTTTTTTTTAAAAATTTGCCAATTTTTCTTACCGCTTGCAAACTCTTTTTTTTTTGCTATTATTTTTGCATTCTTTAGTGACTGTCTAAAAATTTTCAACTCTTTTTAGAAGTTACTAATCTTAATTAGAGTGATTTACCAACTCTTTTTGAGTAAGTTAGCAAACAATTAGCATTGTCATTTAATTGACTTAGCAAGTAAATTCTTCTTTCAATTACTAACTTTTCTTATCTTTTACCAATTTTTATGAATCTTTTTTAAGTATGCCTTAAATTTGCCAATTATCTACTATATTTAGTTTAAGTGATTTATCAAATTTTCTCCAATTAAACTTATTTACTAGTTTTGATTTAAAAATTAATTCAAATAAGAGTTGGTGATCCAAAACTACTTGTTAACACGAAGGGAGAAAAGCCGGTAAATCATATAAACAAAGGTTGGTATTTCATATAAAAGTTGATAAATTTATGTCATCTGTAGAAGAATAAAAATTGGTAAACCCCAAACAGATGTGTCAAATTAAGAAACCAACAAACGTGGTAATAACTTAAATGAGAATTGGTGATCCAAACTAGTTGATTAGATTTTTTTTTTCTGAATAGTCGGTCACATAGGGGCGAGTAACTTCATGTAAAATTTGATAAATTTAAAAAATTGGAAAGGAAGACTAAAAAAAATGATAAAAATAAGAAAAGATGGTAATTTACAAACTATTAAAAAGATATTTCATAAAAGTTTCTTACGAACAATTAAATGGAAAAACAAGTGAGTGATAAATTTTTTTTACCTTTATTTTATATTTGCCAACTCTTTCATAAATAGCAGCATGGAGAAATAAAATCCATATTTTGAGTAATTGAACAATAGAATAAATGTACTTTTTCTTTTTCTTTTTCTTTTTCTTTCTGCGACTCCCTGAATGGAGAGAAATATGACAAATCTCACGACTTGTTTTGAATGGCCAAAACTACAACAGAAAAAAAAATTATAAATATATTGTGTGGATGTTAATTCAACTTTAAATCTCTCAATTTGGCCAATTTGGTTCTAAACTTTTGGATAGTGAAGTCATTCTTGCCAATTTTTTACAGAGAACCGCTGATATGGACACCACTTGTCCTACATCGCATAGCCGGATGGCCGATGTTGCTGCAAACAATTTTTGCATTTTTATTAATACTTCATGAATTTTTTTACATTTTTTTATTCCCAAAGCAGGCAAGTGAAGCCCTCACTAAGCAAGAATGAGGTAGCCCTCGTAGACCACAGTGGGGGAAAAAAAGAAAATTAAAAATTCTAAAATACATAAAAAAAATTGCAAAAATTGTCAACGTCAATTTTGGCCATGCCACTTAGGATAGACAAGCAATTTTCAGCCAAAATAGGCTGAAAGTACTACATTAATAAATTTTCAAAAGATTTAGAACTGAATTGGCCAAATCGAAAGTTGTAAAACTGAATTGGCATCTATACAACTGATTTATTGGTTTTTTTTTTTTTTTTGAATTACCCCGTTTCCGATGCATATGCCATGAAATGTTTTCCTTTTCAACATAAGCTATCTAATCACCAGAGATATAAGCAGATATACAGAAACCAATAAACTAAAAAACTAATTAACTAGATCAAACGTGATGTTTGACAACAAAAAAAAAATCCATCGTGATGTTTGACCAAAAAAAAAAAAAATCCATCGTGGTGTTTGACCCAAAAAAAAAAATCCAGCCTGATCTGACATGGCTTGCATAAATTAAACATAAAAATAAAAGAAGAAACCCGTTAGCGTGTCATATGACAGTATATATACATGGAACGAACAAGGGGAAGCACCAACATATCCACCATATCTGTAGAAGGGCAAGGTCACTTACCCACCTTCACCATCAATGGGTTCTCTTATTTCCCCCCGTTGTTCCCTTCATTGACTTCAACAACAAGGACTTGAAACAAGGGACAAGCGCATGGGCTTTGGCGATGAAACAAGTGTGCCATGGCCTTGAAGAGTACGGTTGCTTCATAGCTTTGTACAACGGAGTCCCGCCGGAGCTCGATGGTGCAATCTTAAAGGCCACCGAGGAGTTGTTCGCCCTCCCCACGGAGATCAAGAGCCAGAACGTCGTTGACAAGCCTCAGTTCGGCTATGCCGGCCAAATACCCACCATTCCCCTCTTGAAGCCATGGGAATCGATAATGTCACGGATCCGGAAGAAGTCGGCAAGTTCACCGAGCTCATGTGGCCCGATGGGAATCACCACTTCCGGTATCTTGCTAACCGTCGATTGGCTCCGTTTTATGCAAAAATTCCTTTGTGATGTGATTAACTAACGAATTCATTTGTTATGAGTTAAGCGAGGTCGCATACACTTACTCCATGAAAGTCGCGGAGCTAGATCATATGGTGGTGAGGATGATCTTCGAGAATTACGGCTTGGAGAAATGCTACGACTCTCATGTTGCTTCCACTAGCTATCTCCTTCGGATCTTGAAGTATAAGGCGCCCGAGACTAGCGACCAGGGCGACAACGCCTTGCCCCGCCACACCGACAAGACCTTCTTGTCTATACTTAACCAGAACCGCATCAACGGCTTGGAAATCAAGACCAAGGAAGGCGAGTGGATCGGGATTGACCTCCCTCCGAACGCTTTCATAGTCATGGCGGGCGATGTGAGCATGGTAAATAGCTTGGCCATTCACTAGCTAATCATCTAATTGATTCGATGCAACGACTCTAATTCTCCGTGTATCGGCTTTTGACCAGGCATGGAGCAATGACAGGATACGTGCATGTTATCATCGAGTGGCCATGAAGGCAAGCACCACCCGGTACACGCTGGCCTTGTTCTCGTTCCTCAGCGGCATGGTTGAAGTGCCTCGAGAGCTCGTCGACGAGAACCACCCTCTCAAGTATAATCCATTCGACAACGTGGGGTTGATCAGTTTCTACGTGTCCGAGGAGGGTCGCAAGCACGAGTACACGGTCAAGGCCTATTGCGGGATCGAAACCCCTGTCATCTGATTAATCAAAGGCTCAATGAGCCCCTTGTTATTTATGTAATTGTGTGTCGGTGTGTGATTTTGTAATCTTGCTTCAAATCATCTGTCGTTTCTATTTTCTTTGGTGGAATAATCATGTTATGAGGGCTCTCGCAAGTTTGTCATGTCAGAACATTTGGCTTCTTTTGCTTTTGTATTAAAATCTAATTCAGGCGCTGCCGTTGCACGACTTTTTGAATACATCAATATTGTTCGAATAAGCATGTCCATATGGACATAACTTCAATTACTTTTTCATTTCTGTTCTCCGCATTTAATTGAACTTAAGTTCAATTACTTTGTTCCAATACAGCACTTGGCAAAGTCAGCCCATGCGACGTATTTTGTGTTGGAGTTGGCGAATACTTCGGGGACCCTTGTTTCTCACACCGGGTACGCCCACGTGAGCTTAGGGAAACGAAGTGTTACCCAACGACATGTGACCCTTGCGCGCGGGATGCGGGGTTCGGGGGCGCGCCCCACGGTTTCCCGGTGCCCGCTGCCCGGTCGGGGCGGGGGTTCGGGGCGGCGCCTCCCGGCGGGGGTCCGCTGCCCGGTCGCGGATGGCCGCCTGGCCGGTGAGAGCGGGCGGGGGTTCGGGGCGGTGCCTCCCGACGGGGTTCCGCTGCCCGGGGTCGGCGGCCTAGCCTGCCGGTGAGCTGGAGCGGGGTTCGCGCGCGCCCCTAACTCTCTGGGTTTGGGCTTTTATTTAAGCTGGCCCGTATGGTTGGAATTAAGAGGTTTTAGGTTTTTAGCCCGTTTTGGGGCATATATATTTTATTCGGTTTTGTCATTGTAATATACGAATTGCACATGTAACCGAAAAAATATAGTGAAATCTCTTTGCGGGACGTAGCCCTAATCTTGGGGTGAACCCGGGTAATCTCGTGCGTCTTTCAATTCTTCTTGATTCTCTGTGTGATCGTCGATTCGGTTTTCGATAAATCCCTTCAATTGGTATTAGAGCCTTGTGTTCGAGAGATTAGGGTTTATCGGAGATGTCGGGAGGGTCACGGATTGAGATCGAAAAATTCGATGGGACGCGATTCGATCTGTGGAAGATGAAGATGGAGGATCTACTTTGCGATCGAGATCTTTGGTCGGCAATTGAAACGGAAAGGCACGTTCTTTGCGAAGCCTGGTGTCGTGATAAAGGAATCGAGGCAAGGAAGCGGGGAAGGATGACGAGGCGTCTTCCAAAAGGGCGAGATCCAAAGGAGATTGAAGACCGGGATCGGATTGATCGGAAAGCAAAGGGTTTGATTCGGCTTTGTCTCACGAGACTCGATTCGACGAACGTGATGAGCGAACCTACAGCCAAGGATTTGTGGCGAAACTAGAGTCGCTATATCAAAGTAAGTCGTTGGTTAATAAGCTATTTTTGAGAAAAAAGCTGTATAATCTTCGGATGCATGAGGGCGACTCGTTTTACGCACATCTGTATAGCTTTAACACGGTGATTAGTCAACTCGTATCAATCGGTGTTAAGTTTGAGGATGATGATAAGGCGATAACACTTTGCTTTGTTCACCGCCGGATTCATGGGATAACTTGATTGTGGTGATCGGTGGTGGGGATAAGGAATTATCATATGAAAGTGTGTGTTACGCTTTGTTATCGGAGGAGACACGAAGAAAGGGATCGGGAAATTTCGGTAAAGAGGCATTGGCGGCTAGGGGAAGGCCAGCGAGAAGACTACGAATTGGAAAGGGTCCAGGTCCAAATCTCGTGGGCGATCGAAGAGTAGGGAGAGGAGGGTACGGTGCTTGGAGATGTGAAGAATGGGGCCATGTGAAGCGAGGCCGTAAAAACAAGCCGGTTTTTAAGAAAGAAGCTGAATCATCCTCGGGTAAAAAGGAGGTCGATGCGGGAGATATGTATGTGGCTGCTGCATGTATGGCGCATGATCGAGACAAGGATATCCGGTTGATCGATACCGGTGCTTCATACCACATGACGCCTCATAGACACCGATTTTGTGAATATGAGCAATATAATGGTGGGGATGTCATGCTAGGAGATGATCTGCAGTTCGGATTGTCGGGCGTGGCGGGGGTGAAGGCGAGGATGAGTAATGGCACCGTGAAGACTATTCCGGACGTGATGCACATACCCTTGATGAGTAGAAATCTGTTATCGGTCGGTACGATGGGCGATTCGGGGGTTACTTTTAGCTGTGATAAAGATTCGTGCAAGATGACTCGAGGTTCTATTGTGATTGCACGAGGAGTCCGTTACGGGACATTATACAAGCTGCTCGGGGAAACAATGACTATTGGTAGCGGATTTGTTTACGAAAAGGCCAAGGAAGATGGACATGATATGTCCATGTTGTGGCATCGAGGTTAGGGCACATTGGTGAAAAGGGGCTGTCTACCTTAGTTTCGAGTCGGATGGTAGAAGGAGTTCCAAAATGCTCTATGGGTTTTGGGTTACGTGAACACTTGTCTTCATGGAAAACGAACCGAGTTAGCTTCCAACACACCGGTACGAGAGCAGTGAGGTTCTCGAGCCGATTCACGGCGACGTTTTTGGACCTACTCCGACTCCATCTATTGGAGGATCCAGGTACTATGTATCATTCATAGATGATTTTTCGAGATATAGTTGGATTTATTTTATTAAGAGTAAATCGGAGTGTATTCGAGAAATTTCGTGAATTTAAGGCCCTGGTTGAAAATCAATTGGGCGGGAAGATCAAAGTCCTTCGTACGGATAACGGAGGTGAATTTTGTTCGGATAAGTTCGAGCAATTTTGTGTGGATAATGGTATTGCAAGGCGAGAAGACGACTCCATATACGCCTCAACGAGAATGGGGTGGCCGAAAGGTTAAATCGGTCACTCATAGAAAAAGCGAGATGCATCTTGAGTTGGGCGGATTTGGAGCCGAATTTTGGGCGGAAGGCGTAGCCACGGCTTGTTATTTGAAGAACCGGTCACCGACCTCATCGGTGAAGGATCGTACACCATATGAGGCAGCGTTTGGGAAGAAGCCGAATCTGTCACATGTTCGGGTGTTCGGGTGTGATGCATATGTTCATGTACCCAAGGAGAAACGGGGTAAGCTTGACAATAAGTCCGAGAAGAACATATTTGTCGGATACAAGGAAGGGGTCAAGGGCTATAAGGCGTGGAATCCAGAATCAAAGACCATTGTATACGACGGGGATGTCGTCTTTCGTGAATCACAATCCCAGGTTGGCACACGAAAGGGGATGAGCCCAAGAAAGTGGTAGTGCTTGAAGAAAATCCTAAAACTAAAGCTATGGAGATGGTTCCACAAGATACGCCGGTAGAATCGATTCGAATCGGAGCAAGGGGACTCGATTAATGAAGTCGAGGATGTAGATTCGGATGAAGACTCGGATACGAGATAGCATGCCGGCTCTCGGGAGATCGACGGGAAAGAAAGGTACCACTTCGATACTCTCTTAGTGCTTTGAGTACGTTTCATGCTTTGAGCATTACGGGAGTTGATCCTAGTTACGTAAAAGAGGCGAGATCCATGGATGATGCGAATCGGTGGGAGCTCGCAATGATAGATGAGGTGCGATCGCTTGATAAAAATGAAACATGGAGCTTGTGTAAATTGCCTAAGGATAGAAAGGCAATTGGGTGTAAATGGGTGTTCAAGCGAAAGCTGAAACCTAATGGGGCTGTAGAGAAGTACAAGGCTAGGCTTGTAGCCAAGGGGTACTCTCGGATCGAGGGTGTTGACTATGACGAGATTTTCTCTCCCGTGGCGAAGTTGACCTCGATACGATTTGTTACGTCTGTAGCATGTGCATATGATCTTGAGGTAGAACGAGATGGATGTCAAGACGGCTTTCCTTCATGGGGACTTGGAGGAGGAGATATATATGAAGCAACCAGGAAGGTTTTGAAGTAAAAGGAAAAGAAAATCTGGTGTGCAAATTAAAAAAGTCCTTATATGGGCTGAAGCGGTCACCGAGGATGTGGTACCGAGAAGTTTGACACGTATATGCTCCAACTTGATTTTGTGCGTTCAAATTCTAACCATTGTGTTTATGTGAAGAGGGCGAGCAATCGGTTTGTCATTCTCACGCTATATGTTGATGATATGTTGTTGATCGGGAATAGCGTGAAGATGGTGAAGTCCGTGAAGAGTTTGTTGGCTAAAAAGTTCGAAATGAAAGACTTGGGGCCTGCAAATTTTATTTTGGGCATGCAGATTAGTAGGGACCGTGAGAAACGGAAGTTGTGGCTAGGGCGGGGAGAAATACATTAAAGAAATTTTGAAGAAATTCAATATGATAGGCTATGAAACTTGTTGGTACCCCTATACCTTTAGGGACCAAGTTATCTGCGGAACAACTGTCCCAAAACGGATGAGGAAGGCGAGGAGATGGCCCGAGTTCCATACGCGAGTGCGGTGGGTAGCTTGATGTATGCTATGGTGTGCACGCGTCCGGATATAGCCCAAGCGGTGGGAGTCTTGAGCCGATATATGTCTAACCCGGGTAGAGAACACTGGAATGCGATCAAAAGAGTTTTCGGGTATCTTCGTGGAACTTCGAATTTTTCTTTATGTTTTGAAGGTACGGGGAATGAAAACATGCTTGATATCATAGGCCATGTAGATGCAGATTGGGGTGGAGATATTGATAGTAGATGGTCCACTAGCGGGTTTGTTTTCACATTGTTTGGTGCTGCATTGAGTTGGATGAGTAGAAGGCAAAGCGTGGTAGCGCTTTCTTCTACGGAGGTTGAGTATATGGCTCTTACTCATGCTTGGAAAAGAGGCCGTATGGTTACGGCGGTTGTGCTTCGGAGCTTGGTTTTGAGCAAGGTGCTTGTAGATGTGAGATGTGATAATCAAGGGGCTATTTATTTAGCCAAGAATCCGGCGTTTCACTCACGCACAAAGCACATTGATATTCAATATCATTTCATCGGAGAAAAAGTGGAGAAGGCAAAGAGTGGTAGCGCTTTCTTCTAAGAAGGCTGAGTATATGGCTCTTACTCATGTTTGGAAAAAGGCGTATGGTTACGGCGGTTGTGCTCGGAGCTTGGTTTTGAGCAAGGTGCTGTAGATGTGAGATGTGATAATCAAGGGGCTATTTATTTAGCCAAGAATCCGGCGTTTCACTCACGCACAAAGCACATTGATATTCAATATCATTTCATCGGAGAAAAAGTGGAGAAGAATGAGGTTCGACTTGTAAAGGTCGACACGGTAGAAAATAGTTCAGACTTCCTTACTAAAGTCACACAGGTGCGAAGTTTGAATGGTGCTTTCTGCTGCGATTGGATTGAAGAAGAATGATATTGGAATGGCTCTTATTTGCGCAAGTATCCACCAAGTGGGAGAATGTTGGAGTTGGCGAATACTTCGGGGACCCTTGTTTCTCACACCGGGTACGCCCACGTGAGCTTAGGGAAACCGAAGTGTTACCCAACGACATGTGACCCTCGGCGGGATGCGGGGGTTCGGGGGCAGCGCCCGAAACCTCTACGGGTTTGGGCTTTTATTTAAGCTGGCCCGTATGGTTGGAATTAAGAGGTTTTAGGTTTTTAGCCCGTTTTGGGGCATCTATATTTTATTCGGTTTTGTCATTGTAATATACGGAATTGGCTGTAACCGAAAAATATAGTGAAATCTCTTTGCGGGACGTAGTCCTAATCTTGGGGTGAACACTGGGTAATCTCGTGCGTCTTTCAATTCTTCTTGATTCTCCGTGTGATCGTCTCGATTCGGTTTTCGATAAATCCCTTCATTTTGGACATACTTAACGATATACTAATTGGGCTTATCCAACTTAACTGGCCTGGTTAATTTAGATGATGGGACTTGGAAAAGAGTTTACATCCAACTCGAAGCCGTACATCGTTTCAATTTATAGGGCGAAGGGTTTTCATAAAAGCCATCTCCAACGTGAAGAATTTAGTTCATACTCAGCTCTTCGAAATTGTAAATGCCGTTCATCATTTGTTTCTCTCTTGTTTTGGGCGTAGGTGAAAAGAACTTGCGGCTTGTTCGTGAAAGACGATCGAGTGAAAGTTAATGAAAGAGCCCAATGCAAAAAAAAAAAAAAACATGTTGGGTCTTTGAAATAGTTCGAATCATTTTGATAATAATCAGTTTGGTCTATTTTACCGAAAAACGAACCTTTGCACGGACTTTTCAGTTGAATTACTAAGATAGACCATACGAACATCACCAAATCGCTCTACGGTTGAAAAACGGAATAGCTCAATGTAAGGAACTTGCGAAGTAATGGTATATAATAAGAAGTAGCAGAATTCAAACCATTGGCAACACATGTAATAGTTCCTAAGAAATTGTTTTTCTTTTGGCTCCTTAAGCCTCATCAAGTGAGCATATTCCGCTGACCAAACGCTGTATGAAAAATATATCATTCTAACAAGACATTCGCATTCATCCGATCCACCATATTAATATAAACATTGCTAAGGTAAAAGATGTGAGCCACATGTGAGCGTAATGACAAGATTCTATTCTGTGCCCAAATAATGCGCTCTTTTTTTTTTTTTGCGGGTCAACTTCAACATCAAGTGTGAAAAGAACCATCGCCAAAAAATAAGAATGACTAGTGAGTTTCTTCTCCAGAAAACTTATTCGTAACTTTGGAATTATCCACAGTTTTGATATGATAGTTTGCGCATTACCCCCTTTTGTACTAACCTACCGAAAATTCATTCACATGACCGATGAATATTTCGGATTTTCTAACTTTTATGTTATATTACCAATCTAAATTAGAGTGATGTACCAACTGACCGATCTAGATGCCCCTACTATTGACCATAAAACCCAATAGCTTTCCAGACTTTGCCCCAAATACATGCTTAGCAGGATTAAGCGCAACTAGAATTTGCGGAGACATCCGAACAGCTTGCCAAGGATCCCAATGTGGTCCTTGCCTAATCTTGACTTTGTGATCATATCATCTACGTAGACTTTGATGTGCTTGTGCATAATGTCATGGAATAAGGTTACCATGGCTCTCTAGTAGGTGGCACTTGTATTCTACAAACCGAAGGGCATGACCTTTTAACAAAAGGTCCCCATGAGGTTCCGAAGGAAGTCTCGTTTTGTCTTCTTCTCTCTCATCCGAATTTGGTTGTGGCAAAAAAATCGTCTATGAAGGAAAACATCTCAAATTCGGCTGTACTATCAAGTAGCACGTCGATATGCGGGAGCGGGAGGTCATCCTTCGGACTGGCCCAATTTAGGTCACGGTAGTCAACGCACACTCGACTCTCCCATTTTTCTTCATCACAGGCACAATATTTGCTATCGAATCAGCATAATGAGCTACCTCAATGAAGTTGACCTTCGAAGCTTCATTATTTCTTCCTCGAACTTCTTAGACAACTCAAGCTTTGTCCTCCTTAACTGCGGTTTCTTTAGCGGTACATCTGGATTTGCATGATGTATGGATCCAAACTTGGCATATTAGTGCACAACCAGGCGAACACATCCCGAAACTCTCAAAGGAGGCCGATCAATGTGGTAGCTTCTACTTACCGCAATCCTGCCCTAATGTTGACCTCTACGATACGGTCTTCGCAGCCTAAATTCACTTTGTCAATGTCGGCTCAATTGTTAATGGCTTTGAGTCATCATGGCGATTCTATTTGAATTCAGTCCCCTTCGGATCATCACTATCCTTGTCCAGTCCAAGAAATGTCCTCTCGCGAGTCCGAGTCATATGCATTCTTATCATGCATATGAAGAATGTGATGCCTAAGACCCAACGAATAAAGGTTAATTCATTTCAATGATAAATAAAGGGTGCAAAAATTGTGTCCTTCAAAACAATTGGGCAATAATTTTTTTTTTTTAATGAGCAAGCTCCAGGAGATACCCTCTTATCATTAGGCCATCCGGGTTTTGCAAGACTTGAAACTATGAAGTGTATGAAAGTCCAATCCTCGGGATTATACTTGGAATCGTCATGAGACCGATAGTATACTTTCACACATCCTTAATAAACATACGCTAGTTTTATTCAAACCGGGGAGCCACATTATAACATGTCCTATCCTAGGCCAATAGCTCGAGAACTGGGGGCTTCCAAAAATGGTTACCACATCACCTACACACTCCTAGATTCGTGTCGGGCCGGTAAAAGCATATATACATGACAAAAAACTAACAAACCCACGATCCTATTCTAGAGCATTTTTTTACTATCATTTTTTTTGGTTGGATGGAGGGTTGGTTGAACCAACTACGTTCTGCCTTGTCAAATATGATGATGCCTACGAAAGGCTCATCGGGAATCACCTTCTCGGAGTCTGACCGGTCATCCTCATAGAACAACGTGGCTATCTCACCGTAGGATGGAAATACATCCTACTCGTTCTCCCGTCTAGTTTTAGGAGGCTGCGCCTTCGGAATGGCCTTATTTTCATCAGGTGTGATGATGTGTTGGGTGGTTTTAGGTTTCTCTCATCCCAAAAGCTAGCTCAAAGGATGAGGCTTTCCCTCACACTTACAAATCGACCACCAGCCCATTTCACAACCGATGTGGGACAACCCCAACAATCTCCCCCTTACACATCGGGTCATAGGTCGGAAGCAATGACAACCCGTATCTCTTCCTTGTAACTATTGGATCTAGACTTGATTTACCAAACTTCCCATAGTGCTTATATGTTCGAGACACTTGTTCCATCTTTGTACTCCATACGCGACACCTTCTTTATCAAACTTGCTATGTTTTGAGATGTATTCCTCACATATGTCCGCTCCAGATTTCTTCACAAATCATAAGCATTGTCTTCTTCGGTGAAGTTTTCAAAGATGCTTTGATCTAGCCACTTTCGATGGTTGCCACATATCTTTTGTTGAGAATGGTCCATTCGTGTCGCGTCGTCGTCGTCCTCCTCCTCCTCCTCCTCCTCTTCTTCTTCTTCTTCTTTCTTGCTGTCTTCTTTTTCTTTGGCTTTTGCTGATTTAGAGGCTGATGCTTGGAGTCTTATCATGCTCTTTGGAGGTGCTCTTGTCTTGATTGGCCTTTGCAAGCCCTTGATGTAGAGACGATCCTCCATCTTGCATCTCCATATTGCGTAATTCGTAGCCGTGAGCTTGATCATATTATCCTTGTCATCTAACATCTTTTACAACCTTGCTTTGATATTTATTGGGAGCGCGTAGTAGAAGTCCAATACCATTACCAGGGAGACCACCAAGAAGGAGCCCAAGTCCGAGCCCATCAACATATCCAGGTTGGACCCACCTTTACTTAAAAGCTTAAGTCAATGAGTTATGGGCCAACTTGGATATATTAAATGCTCCACACCATGTTAATTCTTCAATATGGGACTTCTCTAACACAACTCACACATGCATCCTAACAATCTCTCCCTTGTGTGTGAGCTCTAGTGTTAAGTTTGCTCCCCCTTAATGAAAGTATCCTTCCACACCAACTTATCTCAACCTCGAATCTCCATTAATGCCCATCGGGCTCCGTTGCTACACCATAATGCCTACTGGCTCGGAAACCACGTTGGCCACCAGATTTCTTCCTTGAGATCCATCCCAACTTGAATCTCCATCAACGTCCATCGGGCCGCGCTGCTACATCACAACAACCAATTGCCCGAGCATTGGCCATCGATTCTTTCCTTGAGATGTTCACTAAACACCGACTACATATTGGGTGTGGGCCATCAATCAACTATCGGTTTTGATACTAGTGTTGGGTGGTCTTGGGCCTCTCTCATCCCAAAAGCTAGCTCAAAGAATAAGGCTTTTCCTTACACTTATAAACCGACCACCAGCTCCTTCCACAATCGATGTGGGATAACCCCAACATGATAATGCCAACAACGGGCTCCTCAAACAGCTGTGCTATCCCCTCTAGGTTGATATCTTCATCATGCAACATTTTGGCGAACCAACGAGGGCGTTGTTAAAATCAAGTGGGGAGAATTCCATGGTCCGACTATTTCCCATTCCATGAAAAAGCATGAAGTAAACTTTGGGATGCAGGGGAAGCATGAGGGATGAGGTTTGAACAACAGAACTTGATCATTGGCCTGGAGTTAGAAATCTACTGATGAAAGGAATATCATGTGAAAAATGTCCGAAGGCGAGGCTAGCCACTTGTGCATTATGCCACTCTCCCGAAGATGACCATGCCAGGCCGAAAAAGGTTGCAAGTGTTGAATCGAGACCCTCAGCCCATGGTCCTCTCAGGAAACAAGATACTCGAGTTAAAAAAGAGACATGATGCGGTCAATCACAATGAGGCGTTACTTAATGCAAGCCATGTGAATAATCCTTAGAAGCAAAGGCTGGCTCACAAGGCATCGCAAGGACCCATGATACTTGGCGTCGAAGGGGAGACGCTAGATATCCCTTCACTTATTCAAATAATTTGGAATAGGATTTCACATACCAATTCACTTGCTTGAAATTGTTCCTTTCATGACTAATTGCATATTCATTGTCTTGTTTTGAATTCATAAACGATCTTCTTTTCTTTGTTTTTTGTCTCCTTTAAATGAACTTCGCATTCCATACTTCAAAAGAAATGCATTTAATGCTAAATAGACTTTTCTGCTTTTATATTTTATCTTAGCATTCCAAGTGCAAATTAAATCACGAATGAAGATTGAAAAGTCATGTCTGATTTTAAATAGAGATTATTTATTGTCTATGGAGTCTTATTTCCACTTTCAAATCCCCATAATATGAAAGAGTTGATCTCGCAGAGAGAGCCGAGCCAGGGCTGTTAAGAAAATTCTTACCTGTTGAGGGTTCCAAATGATCACGAAAGTCTTCCGTGAGAATTCCTTCTAACATTATTTACCCATTCACTGAAACTCAAACACATGATCATTCAAAGCATCTATGCTTCCTAGTTGTACAATTTTGCAAGAATTTTTTTACACTCCTTGCAAGTCCTCCGCAGCATAAAAGTTCATCCAAAATGACTTGCATATGGGAAATTTTTTCCCAAACAAGACTACCAAAAAGTTATCATTTTAGACCGAGCGTCACAAGTTGTTTTTCTTTTCACAACACAGTCGTCGTCATTTGTGGCGCTTGTCTAATGCCACTGTTATGTCTAATATACTTTACATCTATGACTCGAGTCTGCCTCTAGCTTGGACACAGAAGTTGTACTTTGCCTATGACATTATGTTCTGGTTCTCTAAACCAAAACCTAAAATGCCATTGCTATTTGTTTAGGCAAATTGAAAAAAATCAGTTATCTTTCTTCTTTAAATGTCAATAACCTGCCCAACATAGGAGTCACTTGTTTGTGGCTCTCTCCTTGTAAGAACAATCCTAACCATTAGACAGTATCCTTGGTTTTTTCATCCCAAACTCAAGTGCAAGGGAACTAATCCCTTGCTTAGGACAGGGTAAACTCTCCTAATATCAATCAAGACCGTGAGGAAATGCAGATAGGCTCTGCCTCTTGAGATGTGGATATAGGAACACCCTCATCACTAGAACCACCCGATGCGGAGTCATATCAGGAACGCGATGCGTAAAGGAACAACTTGATCATCACATATTGACAGCCCAAAAAGTCAGGAAAGTGCATCAGAATTGTGAGAATTTCCAAGTTCCAACAACAAAATGCGCGAAGACCATGCAATTCATGCGAAGACATAAAAATCTGACTCTATGGACATACAGATTTTATGTATATATTTGACTGACATGTTGTCTAAAATAACATGATAAAGGATCAACCACTTGAGCCCATCTAAGCAATTTTTCTACAAAAAATTGGAAAAAGTAGTCTAGCTAAAACGCAGTTTTTATGCTTTAAGTGAACAATTGGTTCATAGGCTATTTAAAGCCTTTTAGTTTTAACAAAACTGAGCCTTTAAATTCGACCAAGTAGTGGTTGATCCAGACATTCTTTCTTCAGCTATTCTCTTCTTTTCCTTAGCCTCTACTACTTTCTTTTGCTCATCTTTATAGCCCAGTTCCTATTCAATGGAATCAGTGAGAAACCCCAGTTACTATCTCTTGCAGTGAAATTGTGTTCCGTCTCTACAGAATTCAAGAGTCAAGGTGATGAATTTAAAGACTTATTTACAACCCCAGAGCATGACACGTCGAAGAAACATTGGAGACTATGAAGAACTAGAATGCTGTATAGTACGTCAAGCAAAATAGCGACAGAAGAAGAAAACACCTACCCATGATCAGCATAAGCAACAAACTTAACTTCCTAAGTTCCTTGATCAGTGACAACCGCCTTTGAGAGGTTTAACGAATGAGTTGCAGAAAAGCAATTTTCTCTCTCAGCTTAATATCTCTCTCTGTACTTCTTCTCACCTATTCTTTTGTGACCTAAATTCTTTCGTCTTATTCAAGTGACACCCATCATACGCTTATATTAAAAAGAAGAGATTCAGGTAAAAATCAATCCAATTCAAGAACAAACCCTTTCTAATAAAGTGAACATCATTGGTTTAATTGATCACACTCAAGCTGAACTTGGCCTTTCTAGTCCACCCATCCGGCAATGTCGCAGGATTAGGGACATCAAGGTACAGTGACAAATGGCTCGTGTCATTCCCCTTGGGATGGGAAAAGTACGCTAGAAGTACCAAAACTTTTTACGGCGTTCACTTGAGTGCCATAACTTTCAAAATGTTCACTTAAGTGCCATAATTTTCAAAAATTATTCACTTGAGTGCCATGTTGAAGTGGACGCCGGAAATGCTGACGTGGAACGCCGGAAAGTTGACGTGGCATGTCGGAAAATTGACGTGGCTCGCCGGAAAGCTAACGTGGCACGCCGAAAAAGTTGATGTAACAATCAAGTAAACGATTTTGCTCCAATGTGGCACTCAAGTGAACGATTTTTGAAAGTTATGGCACTTAAGTGAATGTTTTGAAGATTATGGCACTCAAGTGAATGCCGTACACAAGTTATGGCACTCATAGTGTACTTATCCCCTTTGGGGTATAAGATAATTCCCCTGCTAAAAAAGGATTGGACGACACAAGGATCACTTGGCAACACGATAAACACTTGCGATCATCGAGAAACAACGAAAAATAGAAAAATAAAAGATTTTGAAATACCATCTACAACCAAAACTATGAATGTTTCGAGTTGTTGACACCTAAATTTTGATTTTTCCTTAATCATGCATTTTACATAATAATGAGAATTAGTTTTAGCTCTTGCCAAAAATAAGTTCTCATGCATATCATATTTAATTTAAGCATGCATTGTATCTTGCATTCATTTAGATCAATGGCGGAGGATTTGAGCTTAAATTGAACAGGCGATCGGATTCTAATTGACGGAAAATTTTCTGCAATTGGGGACAATTGTACCAAAAGTCAAGAAAGATTTGGGTTTATTTAGAGCATATAACACAGGAAAAAGGCTTTAATTAAAATGTCAATTATTTGAATAAAGCCTAGTTCAAGCCCAGAAAAATGTGTTGTGAGCCCATGATGAGGTGAAAAATTCGGCTAAGACTAGCATGAGTGTGTGCCAAATATTCAAGGGGTCTTGGACTTATTCAGCCCGCTTTGATCATTTAAATTCTAAAAAAATTTAATTAATTGATCAATTATTCTATTAAACCTTAAATTGAGCCCGGGATTGCATAATTAAGCTCACAAGCCCACACAAAATTCGGTTGGCCCTTACACCTCCTTGTGGCCAAAAATTTGAAGAGCTTTAGGGGATTGGGGCTCTCCAAGTTCAGAATATTCTAAATTAGGAGACTCAACTCTAACTGGGATTAGGAAACTTGAGCCCTAAGCTAGTAGAATAGCCTGTAAATACATGCTTACACCTTGGGGTTAAGAACACAGAATATTCTACTCACATATTCAGAATTTTTTAGAACAAGTGAGAGAGAGCAAGGAGACAGCGGCAAGAGACTCCCCCTCGTCCGCATGCCGTAGCCGCCGATAGGACCCAACGCTGTCCCGCAGTTGCTCGGCCTGGTCGTCGACGCCGTCCCGCCAAAGCTCCACCACCCAATAGAGCCAACGTCACAGCCGCCTAGCTCCGTCTGCTGCTGCACAGCCCGCTGGCCCACATTATTCAGCCTATTCAGCAGTGGAATCAGCCATTGATCAGCTGCTATTCGGCTACTAATCAGTTCTGTTTTTGTCGCAAATTGAAGTCTAACCTAGCTATTATCTTATGCTAGAATCCCTTGTTGATTCGGGATCCGTTTTGCTGCAAATCAAGTTAAAAAAGGGTGTTGGTTTTGGCAAGTTTCATTGGATATGCAGTGCAAGATTTTGGCCCAATAAAAGGTAATTTTTCTTACCTTTGATTTGCAAATAATAGTCGATTGATTGAAATCTGCATATGTTCATAATCTTTCTTGAATTGACACATCTTTTGCCATGAAAGTTTGAAATATAAACCTTTTGATGAACAAACCTTGATTCTCAAGTTTTTCATAATCAAAGGAAGTAACTTTTTGCAAGATCCATCAAAAGTTCTAATTTCTATTGGAAAATTTTTGAAAAGGGTTGCTTTGAATTGAGGAAAGTTTTCTTTCCTAAAGGGCAACGGATTTCCCAAATTGGACAAGTTTTGTCTGTGAATACTCGGATACGATCCTCCGGTTTAGCAAAAAATAGAAACTAGTCAATCCGATCCATGATCATTTAGATTCGATCCTATTTTCAGTGAGCCAATTTTGGATTGGAAGGTTGTAATTTTTTCGAAAAAAATATGAAGTTGATATCCATGGATGGATCTTGGTTGTTCGCTTTCTTGTTTTATTTGGAACCGTGGACCTTTGATTGATATCTATTTCTTGTTTGGATTCCATATATCCTAGAATTCTAAAGTCTTTAATAACATACGGCTTCTAAAACAAGCTTTACCTCATTGGGTTTATTTGGAATAAATAAAGAAAATTGAATCAGTCATGGACATTATTAATGGCCGAAATTCTCATATTTTCGAGTATCATATTTTTGCATACCATATTTTCGAATATCACCATAATTTGTATACCAAATTTTTTTCAAACATCACTTGTCGCATGGTCACACATTACTTGTCATATTTTTTGCCATGTCATATTCGCTTGTCGTTATGCCATGCCATCTTATGCCATGTCAGTCATGTGTCATATAGAAGTCATATTTAGGTTCATTCATCTTAGGCTAGTTAATTTAATGCTTGAGTCTTTTAAATTGCGTGTCCTTAAATTGAGCATGAAATTTTCACATTTTGTATGGTTCTTGCATGTTTAGTCTAATTGATTACGTATTCACTCATATGTCATTCATGTTATGCACAGCTAGATTATATTGTGTTGAATTAATGTCATATCATCTTGCATGCTTTAATTGGTTAGTTAAATTCGGCATATAGAGAAACAAGACATAATTTTGCATGTCTTGGATTCATATCATCACGTGTCATTTAGTATAGTTTTTATGTCATTTGCATTCATGTCATTCATGCATACATTTAAACAAGTAAAAACATAAAAATCACTCTTTTTGAACATGAAGTGAAATCAATTCAAGTTGAATTGCCAAATTTAGGATTTTCATGAAATTTAAGGTACCGAAAGATCATTAATTTTTCTAATTGGCAAGAAGGAGGAGAGCTTCTTACATTACGGGAGTTGGGAAATTTATGTGGTGCCTCCACATGAGTTCCTCTGTGAACATTGTTGACTCTTCTACTTTTTCTTTGGGAGGGGGTGTTGAAGACTCTTCGACTTCAAAGTGACGGTATGTCGCAGGTCTCGGGCTTTATGGAAGGAAAGAAAGGGGGAAATCAAAAGAAAAAAAAAAAAAAGAAGAAGAAGAAGAAGAAAATCTGACAATCAAAAGGCTTTATATCGAAATAAAAACTTCACAATTGTGATATCTATATATTTTGGTATGTCTTGTAAGGCTGAGTAAATGAATAGGCTTTACTAGTATACCATCTAAATAACAATCCGTTAACACCTAAATTTTGATTTTAAGAAAATCATTCATATAAATATAAAATGAGAATTGATCATAATTCTCGCAAAAAATCATCCTCATGCATTGCATATTTATTTTCCGTCGGTCGCGTCATTTGCATTTAGGGTCAAAGGTAAATCAATTGAGCTTGATTTGACAAGCGGTTGGACTGGACCTAGTCTAAGATTTTCCACTTGAGCCCACAGGGGATGTGCCGAATTTTAATGGGCCAATTGGACATAGTTTTTAGCTCAATTATATACATTCAAGCTTAATTTGATTATTAAGGCTTTCGGTTAAATACTTGTTATCTAGAATGAGCCTCGTTTGAGCCTGGGACTTCAAGACGAGCCCATGATTTGAATGAGAAACTTGACCAAGGCAATTACATGAGGGTGCCGAATTTCCATAGAAATTTGAACCTATGTTCGAATTCAATTCAGCCTGTTTTGCACATTTAAACATGCAAGGCACTTAGTTAATCAGTCATTTAAATAATTAGAGCACGATCTAGGCTTGAGATGTCGCCACGAGCCCACAAGACCATGAAATTTTCAGCCACCATCATCATTCCTATGCCTTGGCTGAATTTTACATAGAGTTCTAGTAGGATTGGACTCTTTTGGTTTCTATTTAATTAAGAGTTTCACCAATTTAGGAGTCTTATCTTAACTAAGAGTTTTACCAGATCAGGAACCTATCTAGCTAGAGTTCTAATGGATGTGAACTCCTACGATCTAATGGCCAATAACGAATCCTACTCCAGCTAGGATTAGCGATCTGACGATCCCTAATGAGTCATGCCCCTACTAGGACTACTTAGATTAAGCTCTATATATACAAGCTTTGGCTCAAGGCTCAGGGGATCAGGCTATTATTAAAATTTTCGGCCAAGCATAGAGAGAGAGCTTCGAGTTGCTTAGTGAGTTCGATTGTCTCCCCAACCAGTCGGGACGATCCTCACCCAGTCCGAAGCTTGTGTCCGCCTAGTTCCGTGCATGTGCCAATTGTCTGCAACCTCCAGCCGTTGTGCGCCACCTTCAGCCGCGGTGCGCCACCTCCAGCCGCTGTGCGCCACCTCCACCATACACCATCTTCACTGTATCCCTTGCTCAAGCCGCTGGTGCCCCCTGGACAAGCTGCCGTCCACCACAGCCTGCACCATCGCTGATCCAGCCTGCGATTCAGCTGTGAACAGCTCCTGTTCGGCCCTTGTTGAAGGTTGATCAGCCCCTGCTTCGTGTTTATTTTAAGCATTAATCATTCCCCTACTTGTGTCAGTTCATCCGGATAGGCTTTGGCGGCGAATTAAGCTCAAAAAGTGCAAGCTTTGGGCGAAAATTTTAGGTTGTGCGTGCTGCAGATTTAGCTTGAAAAATGGTACAAACTTCACATCTTTTGGTTGCAATTCATGCTTATTTTATTTGGAAAACATGCATATATGTTCCATTGTTTCGATGAGCATAATTGACTTGCAAATCAAAGTGAAAATTCAATCCTTTTTACCACTCTATGTCAAGAACCGAAAATTAAGTCTTTTTGTTAAAAAATTCAGATATTTTTCGGATCGATTCAATTTGATTATGAAATTGCTTGAAGTTTTTGAGACTTGATGTAATTTGATTGGAAAAACCCTTTTCTCAAAGTTAAAACTTGTTTGGCATTTTTCTAAGATCAAATTGAATTAAATGAAAAGATCAAATTTTTTGGTAAATTAAAGGTTGGCCATCCGCAAACACACATCCCATAGCCGAACTTGCTATGTGTGATAGGGGGTGATTCTTGCTTTGAGTTTATTAAGGTTGGTTGGTTATCCTATCCGGTAGTTATTTGACATTATCTCATGTTATGGATAAAGTTTGACCTTGTTGTGGATGAATTTCTGATTCCGATGATTATCTATAACATTTGAGTTTGTTGGGTGGATTATTTGATATATATCTTACTTTATCTCTTGCAAATTTTCTCGAACATTTTTAATTTGAGATAAGGTTTGATTGAAAAGACAATATCCGAAATTTTTTAGAATGATCTGAAATTAAATTTTCAAATCGTAAAGATAATTTTCTAAAATTAAAATTTGGATCTTGGATGAGGAAAGGTGACCCCACTTGAGCAATTTTGGCCACCCCTTTTAAATTTTCGAAATTTTCAAATTAATTGGCCCTTTTACATCTTGTCTGGTTGCTCTTACTTCTCATCTGGTTATTGATTGTCATTGATTGTTTATTTTATTGTTTTTATAAATTTTACACAATTTTAAACAAACATGCTCAATAATACATGTTCCCCAATATGCCTTGTCCCGTCGGAAAAATTAAATAGCACGCCTTAATCATAATCTCATGGAATGGGATGGCGGTTTAGTATAGAAATTCGTGTTCTACCCTTTGGCAAAAGGGATGTTGTTTTTATATATGATTATCAAGCATACCGGCTCGAATCTTGGAGGATGTAGCGGATAAAATCTTCCTCTAGCCTAGATCTTTGGGAATGAGAGGATTTATCAAAAAAATTTGAATTAAAAGGTATGCTATGGGAATTTTTGTTTATTTTTGTTCAATTTTTTTGCTTTTTCCTTGTTTTCATTATTTTTGAAAATCCATGAAAAAAATACAAAAAAAAATCATTCTTTTGGCACATAATATATGGTCTCATGTCACATTTTTCCTAAATCAAAATCGTTCAATTCACATCAATCAATCAAAAACGGATTTTTCATGAAGATTGGTATCGAAAGGGCATTAATTTTTCAAATTAATATAACCAAGTCTCCGAACTCATTTTTCTTTGAGTACGCAAAAATAAGATAGTTCTCCCACTATTTTATTAAGGTTTCTAATCAACCTTCCATAAATGATTAGTGGTGGCTCCAATTGAACATTTTTTTTTATGAATAAACCTAAGTTGCGATTTGGTAGGATTTGGGAGGGTCCGAATTAGGTTAGTTAATTTAATTAACCTGATAATCCATTAGCCTAATTTTAGATCGCAACACAATCATCAATCAATGATATGCACAATCAAAAAGAGATATGGAGAATATCCTAAATTTATGCACGATGACGAGAGATATAGAAAATCATGGGAAATATCTTACGTAAATTAGCGGGTTTGGATTGAGAATAATTGTGCCCAAGTCAATTTCGTGTCAACCTTGAGACGAATTTATAATTGTCGTGTTCTTGTCCAACCAACAAACAGGCAACTGACCAGTATAACCCATTTTAATTGACAGGTTGGTATTGACACGATCTAAATGTGTCTTGTTTAGACATGAGTAACTAAAAGATTATCTGTTCGTGATCTTCACTATTAAGATTTTAAATTGATGAATTCCATTGGTTATTTGCGTATTCTTTATCTTGACTGGATACGACTTTCTATTCACTCGTGGGATCCAGGCAATGTCTAGGATTGGGCTAGGAGGGTCTGTCTCTTAACACCTTCCCAGAAGAAGAGGGAAGGAATTTTTACCAAGAAGCCGATCTGAGGAGAGGCCGATGAGGATGGGATGCAAGGTAAGGCGAACGAGAAGGGGAGGTAGCGAGCTGAGGGCCTAAGGCGAGTGAGAACTACAAGGCAAGCGAGAAGGTGAGCAGGCAATAGAACCACGCGGGGAAGCAACCTTGAGGCGAGGCGGCGAGCTAAGGGCCTAAGGTGAAGGGAGGCAGCGAGTCGCAACACAGAGCCAAGAAGTGAGAACGCGAGAGGGAGAAGTGAGAACGCGAGATAGAGAGAAGTAGAAAATTAGGTCAGTCTTTTTAATGTTGACTCACATCCAGCGGTATCCGGCCGTATCATCGCCAGGCGAATCGGACATGCCAAAATTTTTCGAGAAGGCATGTCCGTGTAACATAGTTTCCATACAGTTGCAGGAATTTACTACTGAGAACTGTTTCATTCTTAACTTAAGACAACAGATGGGGTAGACAATTAAAGTCCTCATGTTATCTTTCCCCTCTATGTAGCAAATGTGTTCAAGCGTTGCCTCTATGTAACAAATTGACATTTGAAAGATTAAGCGAGATTTGTTTTTCTCACCAAATACTTGATTAATTACATAATGAAAAGATATTATTGATAGCTATATACAATAACTTCAATAATATGATTGAAATTTTGTTAGGAAAGCTGCTATGAGATTAAAAAAATGTGAATCTTATAACAGAGAAAGTGAGATGAAATAAAACAATAAAAGTACGCATTTTTTCCATGGACACATTGTTTGGAAATACGATACACGCATGGAAACGAAAAGGAATCAAACTCCATGGCATGATAACTCTCTATTTCAAGAATTATTTTTCCCACAATGTTTATAATGGTTATCAATAAAGATTCTTCAGGATACAACGAGAGTTTCATAGCAATTCAAATATTTCTCTAAAAACTCTATAGGGAAACAATGGGGACAAAAGGGTGTGCTTCTCTTATTTGGAAAGAAAGGAAAATTAGGAGCAGAAGAACTCAAGGGAATATTGAACATAATGGCTCAATATATACTAGAGAAATGAACACAAGCTTTCATGCTCTTTTGAACTAAACACAACTTTTTGTGTTTGAAAATAGCTGTAACTCGGACACAACACAACTCTACTCTTCATGTCCAAAAACAGTTATTTCCAACGCAACTTTTCGTTTCTGAAACTCACAACTATGAACACAACTCTTCATGTTCGAAAATTGTCATGTTTGAATAGGTACAACCATTGGACATAATTAGTTAGTTAATAAAAATAACTACAACTCCCATGTGAACAACAGTTAATTTATCACTATAAATTTTGACAAAAGATAATTGTTCATTTTATCTACGACCATGTAAGTATACTTAGTGCGTCAATAATTACCGCTCACACATGGGTTTAGTGAGGTCTAACCCACTTGCTTATTTTTTTTTTATTTGAAAGACTATAATAGCCTTCTAATTAATGAAGTGTTTGGCATTTTCCCTTCCATCCTTTGTGGGACGAAGAAAAGGCTCTTTTTGTTTGTCTTACAAACAAACTTCAACACACGGTAATCATAAAAAAAAAGTACTTAGATATATTCCCCTCTTTTGTTGAAATTGACCTTTAGGGTATGTTGGAGTTTAAACCCCTTATCAGGACTGGAGATGCATGGAATTTTTTTTTTTTTTTTGGGTCTAATTCTATCTTATTTTATTCTATTATACAAGCCACATTGTGTGCGTTTTATGCCTTGTGCAGGTTGCGGAACCCTGCTCCCCCACTTTCTTGTCCTCATCTCCAATCCCCCCTAAGAAGGTGGGGAATCGAACTCTCCACCTCCCTCTTCTCAAGTGAGTAGGGTGGCCATTGGGGTAAACACCTAGTAATTCTCGGACTTCCTTCAGATACAGAAACTTTTGAGAATCTTCTTAAGCAATGGAAATGTTCTTCTTGTTCCCTGTTTGGACTATTACGGTATTACCTATGTTTCTCCAATAGCTTAAAAGCTACAGGTATCAAGTAATTTTCTAGCCTTTGTTTTTAATATTCTAAAGGATTGTTGATGGTTCATTCATACAATATAATGTGCTCTAATTGTCTTTTCTGCTCGTCTGGGGGCTTTTTTACAACCTGTGTCCATTTCATCTTCTTCCTGCTGGCGTGCACATGTTAATGACCCCCACGATCTCAAAGACGCGAAGCTTTGGCGGGTTCTAGTGAAAATTTATCACAAAATTGAGTCCAGAAAGAAAGTATGATCTAAGCGGTGTTTTTAGTTGGAGTTGGATTTCTAATTTGAGTGGGCTTTCTACATCGGATCCGAATCTTGTCTATACAAAACAAGTGAGTCTTTTTTGCGAAGATTATCTTCTTCTTTTTTTGTCGAAATTGCAAAGAGTAACTAAGAGACTGCCTTTTCGTGAGTTAAAGCCAATTAAATTTTATGGTTAAGATTTGAGAATTCGTTGATGAAATTAAAATATTATTTCGTGAAAAATTATGAGAGCTAAAAATTATATGAGCTAATGGATGTCGTTGGAGATTGGGAAACACTGAAAGTATTTGAGTAACTCGAGTGTGGTTGTAATATCTTTTATATTGTTCGACATACAATAGAATTATGATCAGGAATATACCAAGCAACAGCTGAAATACACAAGATCAGGACTATCGATGAAGGAAAGGATTCAGAGCAACAACTGAGTAACCTAGTGGCCTTGGAAGTTGCTACCATCTATGGTTAAGATAAATGTGAGAATTGGAAGCTTAGAATCTTTGTAGAATGGTTGTAATCACTTAGAGTGACTGCCAACGTACGATTGCAATTAGTAGGTTATATAAATGGTGGCATGTGTTGGTGCTAGCGTTATCACCTAGATGGGGTAAATAGATAATTTCAATGAACTTTAGAAATTAATTCAGAATTTAAACGGATAAGCTTAGAGCTTAGTTCTGATTATGATAGCTAACATTCCTTTTGAAAGCTGTTAGAAGTTTCCCAATTTTCCTATAATGAGATTGCTTTCTCGTGATTGGTTGCATGATCTTTCCAAAATCAAAAGGATCCTCTTTCCTTGCATGCATAGTTTACATTAGTACGTTGTATATTGAAATTTTCCAAACTTTTTCTGACCAAAAGAAAATTCTAGATTTTTTGTTAGCAAGTGCAATGAATATGACTTTTAAGGGGTAAGATGTGCCTTTATCTTATTTTTTGAGAAAATCTCACTTTTACTATTAAGCTCCATTTGTTTCCCATAAAATGTAATGTTTCTAGAAAATATTTGCGAAGAAGTCATTCCAGGAAAATGACAGGTATATTTCGGTGTTTGGTTGAAACCCGAAAATGAACTACAAAATATTTTGCGCTATTTAGTGTGGAAAATCTGATTTTTCTCTATGCACTCCTTTTTACTAATTTCTATTTTCATTTTATTCTTTTTTATTTTCTTTTTTAATATTCATTTTTTAAATTCTTTTTCTTTCTTTTCCTTTTCCTTCTTCTTCGACCATTGGCTACTGTGGCTAGCGACTAGCCATAGACAAGCTTGGGCCTCACCAGAGGTCGAGGAGTTTTACTACATTTTGGACGAAGGAAGTATACGATGGAGAAGGGAATACACAATTGATTGTGAAGAATACAGCGTGAAGAAAAATAGCGTAGTACAAGATGGAGAAGAAGAGCATGAAAAGACGCATTCTATTGGCAAGGTTTGGCCATTCATATAAGACATAGAGAGAGACTCCATGATGGTTGGGAGAATCCAAGGAAGCGATAGAACAACCCGCAACAAGGGTGTTCATTGAAATCAAGTGGGAGAGAATTCCATAGTCGAACTATTCTCCACTCCGAGAAAGAGAGTGGAAGCAAACTTTTTAATATAGGGAAAAGCATGAGGGATGAGATTCGAACCACACAACTTAATGGTGGATGTGGTGTGAGAGACTTTTGTGTTAGAAATCTAAAGTCGTCCGGAAGGCGGGGCTAGCCACCTATGCATTGTGCTACTCTCCTAAATATGACCATGGCAGCTAAATCGATTGTTGTGTTGAATCGAGATGCCTACCCCTCTTAGGACACGAGATACCCGAGTTAAAAAGAAGACACGGTATAGTTGATCACAATGACGCATTTCATCATTCAAGCCATGGGAACAATCCTTAGAAGTAAAAGGCTAGCTCACCGGGCACTACACGGTCCAATGCCCGAGACTAATTAAACCAGACCATTACACTCGTTCGAGAGGGAGGATCCTATTAGATATATTGTACATATTAGGTTTGGGATTTTTCTCTTTAGTGTATGTATTTACGTTTATACCCTTCCTTGTATGTATATTTATATCGGCCTTGTGCCTAATTGTAATTAAGCATTCCATTATCTACGTCTCCAAATCTATCACGGTATCGAGCAAGGGTTTGCTTCGCTCGTTTTCTTCATTGCGCCTTCGTCTCGCGCTAGCCGCCCAACAATTGTCTTCATCGCTCGACTTTGTCTCGGCCAATCCTCTTCGTCTTCTCGCCTTGTTCTCGCGATCGACCTCGGGTTCTGTCTCCTTCACTCATATATATATTTGCTTTCGCTTTGATTTATTGATCTCGGAGTCATGTTTGATGGTAGTGATCGGATTGATCAAATTGATATTAATTTGGATGGCTCTAATTATTTTATTTGGAAATCCTCGGTGATGGCTGCTCTTGTTTATCGTGATTTATATGAACATGTTGATGGTATTCGCTCTTGTCTTACACCTTTGTTCGATACGTTTGAGCCCAAACACGGTATTGATCGGATTACGCAATGTAAATATGAAATTAGGGCTTGGCATGTTGCCGATTGGAAAGCATGGGCAATCTTATTTGGTTCTATTAGCCCTAATCTTCGTCCCCAATTTACTCAAATTGCTGGTGTGAAAGGGTTATGGGATCAAATTCTTTGAGATGTTTACACGCACGGGTTCTATTCGTGTCTATAAACTTATGCAGGAACTTCGTCGTGCCACTCAAGGTACACGATCCGTTCATGATTTCTATAATTATATGACATCTCTTGGGTCCCAACTTGATGTGGTGGCTCGTCCAAAGCATTTCACACGTGTGTTGTTGCACTATTTGTGCTGCATTTAAGCTTGAAGATCGAACAAGAATTGTCTTTACAAATTCTTAATGCAACTCTCACCAGATTTTGAGGGAGTTTGAAGTCGATTCTCTACCATTATCCTGTACCATCTATTTCGATGCGGTGAAGGAACATCAGGCCGAGAAAACTAGACGAGGAGTTCTTAGTGCTCATCCATCTCTAGATCCGTCCGTAGTCTGGCCACCCCATAGCCTGATTTCTAGTTTAGCTCCTCTCAACGATGGTTTTCGGTCGATTATTCTCAACGTGGTTTCTAGTCCGGCTATTCGCAACATGGTTCTCAAAGTGGTTACGTGCGTAGTTCCCAGAGTGTCTATTCTCAGCAAGGTTCGCATTTTTATTGTAACTACCATAAGCACACTTGGACATTCGAAGATCGATGTTTCCGGAAGAGGCGTACTTTTCCCGATGCAACCTTGCGCTCAATTGCACCTATCTCTGCTCTATCTACGGACCATGCCATTTCATCATCGTTTTCGATCGTCTTGCTAATATTGAGGCTCGGCTTTCTCATTTAGCTCAGCTTTATCTTGGTTCTTCTAGTGCATCTTCCTCTGTTGCTACCGCAGCAGTTGGAAATCCTTAGGTGATAATTCTTCTCGAATTCTTGACTCCGGGGCTGCTCATTACATGACTACCTCTGCTCATCATCTCACTCAAAGACTACACACAAAAATCTAGAAGGGTTCTTTACGATCGATAGATCCTCTATCACCGCTACAATGCAAAGCCATCTTACTTTCACGGGTAACCTTAATGTGCCTAATGTGTTGCATATACCAAATTTTGCCCTTAATCATATTATCCGTTGGGCAACTTGTTGATATGGGTTATATGGTAACATTTACTATTGATTCTTGTGTTATGCAAAATTGTATGAGTGGCTAGACGATTGGCGGGGATAGTTGACATGGAGGATTGTATTCGATGCAATCTTCAGCTTCCCTCATCTCAACCTCGTTCTCGCCATCTTCGACCTTGACCGTTGGCTCCAATGTGCCGGGTCATATATCCGCATCCCGTTTGTCTTTTATGCGTCAATAGGGTGTACTTGGGCATGTTTCAACTAATGTTATGCGTCCTTGTACTAGTTGCCCTTTAGCTAAACAACCTGCACCTCCTTTTTCCCGTTAGCTCTTCCGTTTCCACTACGTGCTTTGATTTAGTACATTTAGATGTTTGGGGTCCCGGCCCCAACTATCTAAAAGTGGTTTCAAGTATTATGTATCATTTATTGATGATTATTCTCGTTATACTTGGGTTTATTCATGCGTTCTCGTGATGAGTTTTTCTCCATCTTTAAAAACTTTATAGCCATGGTCTCTACTCAATTCTCTAGCCAAAAGAGTAAAAGAAGTGTCAAAATTTGTGTACGGTGCTCACTTGAGCGTCAATTTTTTGTCGGCTTACTTAAGTGCCAAATAAAAAAAACGATCACTTAAGTATCAAATCGGAGATATTCTGACCAAACCGACTACGTAGCATTTATTATTGAATTTTCGATACTACGTAGCATTTATTATTGAATTTTCGATACTACGTGGCAATTTTAAAAATTCAGTCCTTTTGGACTTCTAAACTTTTAAAAAATTTAATATGAATTTAAGAATAAGCTAAAAAATAAATAAATAATTTGGGCTTGCCATGGCAAAGACTAAGCCCTCTCCGCTTGCCGCCCACCATCACCGGCGGTGGCAAGTGAGATTGGGGGATGGCCAGGGCTTAGTGGGCAAAGGTGTCGAAAAACTCCTGCTATTGTATTGGTGCCAAGCAATTCTTTTTTATGCCAATTTAGTCGTAAACCATTTGCATTGATGCTAATTTTAGTCCTAAATCTTTTGTATTCCTAATTGACCAAATTGACTCAATTGGCAAAAATACAAAAGGTTTTAGAACTGGACTGGCACCAATGTAAAAGGTTTAAGACTAAATTGGCATCAATAAAAGGTTTAGGATTGAATTGGCACAAATGTAAAGGTTTAGGATTGAATTGGCACCAATAAAATGTTTAGGATTGAATTGGCACCAATGCAATATGTTTAGGACTTTTTCGATACTTCTTCCGTACTTTTTTCTTCGGGGCACTTCGCATCACATGCCTAATGCTTCTCCCACTAATAAAGTGTTTATTTCATGTGTTGAGGGAAGAAGCAAACAGAATGGTTGAACTGGATCATGAGAGTTCTGTTAGAGAGTATATGTTAGGAGTTGATTGACGAAAGGAATGTCACATGAAAGATGTCCGAAAACAGGATTGCCCACTTATGCACAACCGATCAAGATCTAATGCCGCTCTCCTAATGATGGTCAAATAATTGGAAACTAGTTGATGTTGAATCGAGACACGTGCCTTTGCTCGGGATGGTGAGGTGTCCAAACCGATCAAGAGCCAATCTTGCTCTCCCTTTTAACTTGGATGTGATATGCATGATACAATTGGATCATGGAAACTAGTTGTTATGTTTGCATACCTTGTTCGAGATGGTGAGGTGGCCAAGTTGACGGGGGATATTGAATGATTGGTCACAATGAGGCATTCCATGATGCAAGTCATAGGAGCGATCCTTCGAAAGGAAGGCTGGCCTAATGAATTTGCATGCTAGACGCCGCACCATCACATGGTCGACAGGATTCCCAAGTTGTATGTGCATTTCATTAAAATCTATCTCGAGTTTGACTTTGTCAAATAAAACTCTGGTCGAATTAAAGTTGTTGAATTAACCCCTCACATAAAAATGAAGTACATGGACACCTATTGTGGAAATTGAAAAGAAATGAGCACTTTAGCTACTAGAGTCTATGAAGCACTGATATTCTCCGGGGGCTTCGGTGTTGTGTTGTATCGTATCCGATACTCCCACACTCTCGACATGCAACCGACATATGATCGATGCTTCGACACGCCACCTACATGTAAATCCAATATCCCCACACGCCATTTCGACACGCACGGGGTCAATTTAAATATTTTCAATAAATTAGGGGTCAAAATGTAAATTTATCAAAAATATATATGCTTAAGTCATATAACCAGCCACTTCAAAATTAAATTTACCTAGCCATAAAAAAAAAATAATCGGGACTGATAATGTTATATATACATGACAATTTACCACGCATATATAAAACTATACATTTAATACATGGCGTATCTCAACGTGCCGAAATTCTTTACTTTTTTTAGAAATGACTTGTCGGCATATCCTATCATGTTGTGTCGTATATCCGTGTCGGTGCTATTTAGATTAGAATAGGCCAAGTAATAAAGAAGATATAAAAGAGTCATATCCCCACTTTCCTCATTCATGTTGAAGTCTCGGTCAAGAAAAGTGAAAGTCCAAACTCGTAATTAGTTCCACCGAATCACACGGATTTCCTTATCCACGTAGAAATCAGCCAAATCATCCCTTTTTGACAATATACATTGGGCCGCCGCTTTTTTCATTTCTCGTTTGGCTGAGACACTCCTTATCATAATGTTTTGACCATATTGTACCTCATGTGTCCCACTTTTCAGCATTATTCTTCCCTTTTCATTTTGTCAAATAAGATCTTCTTTTTCTCTCCTTTGCTTTCGTCGTGGGTCCCACTTTCATCCTCCTCCGTCTACTCATCTTTCCACGCCTTTAGTCCTGCCAACCATACTTACCCCTCTCTATTTCCTTTTGCCCCCCATTCTGTCTTTGGAGTCCGTTAATTGATTGAAGAGCCGATTCAGCTAGTGCTTGGCAGTGGTTATCTTCACGGTGTTTAGTTCGGGGAATTGCACAAAAATTTATGCTGAAGTCGATTGAATCTTGTCGCAACATTTATTAATTTCATTGTGAAATCGAAAAAATTAGTTCGTGAGAAGATGTGGAACTAAACGTTGTGTGAATTATTGATGAAATTGGGAGTGTGAAATACTGAGAGTATTTGAGTGACTCAAGTGTGATTGTAATCTCCATTGTATTGCTTGATCTATAGAGAAGGTCTTTGCTACTCTCCCAATGAATGTACGTCATATCGACCAGGCTATGTAAATCCAATGTCCTGTTCCATCTATTTTAATATTTGATCATTTGCTTTCCACAACACCTAAGTCTTTTATCACCATGTTTCGGGTATGACTGATAGAGACAATGCTTTTTGCAACACGGATGTCTTTGCATTAAAAATCTACCGATGAAAGTAATATCATGCGAAAAATGTCTGAAGGCAAGGCTAACCACCAATGCATTTTGCTACTTTCCTAAGATGACCATGGCAGGTTGAAACCACTTGCTGTATTGAATCAAGACTTATGCCTCTCTAGGGACAAGAGACACCCGACTTAAAAGAGAGACGTGGTATAATCGATCACAATGAGGCATTCCATAATACAGCCATGGGAACAATTCTTAGAAGCGAAGGCTGGCTCAGCAGGCTTTGCATGGTCCCATATCGATACCAATCGGCCCAAACCATGACACCGGCTCCGGAGGGGAGGTGCTACTTATCCTTCCACTTATTCGAGTCATCTGAAACAGGATTTCACATAGTAATTCACTTGCTTGAAATTGTTTCTCTCGTGACTTCCTTATACGTTAGTTATTTTGTTTTTCATAAACCATTCTCTCTCTCTCTCTCTCTCTCTCTCTCTCTGGTTTTGAAACACTCCATACTTCATAATACTGGGAGCCAAGCCAGGGCTATCAAAGGAAATGCTTACGTGTTAAGGGCTTCCAAATGATCACTAAAGTCTTCTGTGAGAATTCCATTTATCATTCTTTACTGATCCTCTAAAACTCATAACCCACTATCGCAACGTTTCACTTTCCCAGGAATCCAAAAGCATCTAATTTTCCTGGTTGAACAATTTTACAAGAAATATCCTTCATACTAGTCCTCCGTAGAGTTCATTCAAAACAGACTCCATATGAGAACTTTTTCCCAGAGCAAGGCTGTCAAAAAGTTATCTATGCGGTTAGATCAAATGTCACTCTTTTACGACATAGGTCCTCATTTATGGCGCTCGTCGAATGCCACGGTTACGTACAATGATTCATAGGAGTGTATGACTCGAGTCTACCTCCAGCTTGGACACAAAAGTCTGAGAATCAAAGGTCCCAAAATGAAATGAGATAACTACCAATTTGAGATTGTGTTCTAGTTCTCTCAACCAAGACCTGAACTGTAAATATCAATAACCTGCCCAACACAAGAGCCACTTGTTTGGGGGCTCTCTCCTTGTAAGAACACTCCTCCTAACCATTAGACAGTATCCTTGTTTAGATCATTCCAAACTCAATTGCAAGGCAACAAATCCCTTACTTAGAACAGGGTAGACTCTCCTAAAACAAATCAAGACTGCAATGAAATGCATCTAGGCTCCGCCTCTTCTTGAGATGTGGTTACCGGAACACCCTCATCACAGGAGCCACCTAATGCAGAGTCATATCAAGAAGGCCATACGTGAAGGAACAACTTGATCATCACATATTGACATAACAGTCAGGGAAGCGCATCCGGATTGTGAGAATTTTCAAGCTCCAAGAGCAAACTGCGCGAAGACGATGCAATTCATATGAAGACATCAAAAACTGACTCTATAGACATACATATGAATGTGTATGTTTGACCAATGTGCTGTCTAAAATAACATAATAGAGGATTAACCACTTGAGTCCCTATGAGCAATTGCACCTTCGAAATTGGAAAAAGTAGTCGAGCCAAAATGCAGTTTCATGCTTTAAGTGAGCAATTGGCTCATAGCCTATTTGAAACCTTAAAAGTTTTAACCGAATTGAGCCTTCAAATTCGACCAAGCAGTGGTTGATCTAGACATTCTTTCTTCAGCTATTCTCTTCTTTTCCTCAGCCTCTGCTACTTTCTTCTGCTCATCTTGGTATCCCAACTTTTCTTCTTCAGACTCGACCAGCAAGATCTCCCAGTCTGAGAGAAGCTTGTCCCTCTTAGACTTCATTTCCTCCATCTTTCTCTTGAGCTCTTCCTCTTCTTTGACGAGGTCAGCCATTAACTGATTATAAAAGATGTGAGTCTCTTGGCTCTTCTTCATAGCAGAGAACCTTTGATCCTTTTGGAGTTTATGCAGCTCAAACTCAGCATTGTCCTGCTCAAATGCTAAGAAGTCGTAAATGAAATCATTAAAATTGGCATGAAATGTATCAATTGCTGTTTGTTGCTCCGGCGATAATCCAGTTTCAGCTGAGCTTAAAGTTGATAGTGCCTCAGATAGCCTCTCTTTCATATTCAATTTAAAGAGATCCGACAGGCATTCCTTCAAAGACTGCTTAGCCTTCTCAACTTCTTCTAAGTTAGGAATTTCAGCCGTCAAAGCACCATTGTGGTCGCACGAGCTTGATCCTACACAAACGCTATTAGTCTCAGCAGCATTGACGAATTCCTCCAGACCAGTAAAATAGGAGTTGAACTTATCGGTTGGTGTAGCTGGCGGAATGTTCACCGGAGGAGTAACTGTTAAGACGCAAACTTCGGTTTTAATCAACAAAGTGTCATTTGCTAGGTATCCCCCGGTACAATTATGAAGCTCAGTCAATGGAATGAAATTTGCAAAACCCCAGCCTCTCTCTCTTGCAGTGAAATCATGTTGTGCCTCTGCAGAATTCAGGAGACAGGGCGACGAATTCAAAAACTTGTATACAACACCGGAGCATGACTGGTGGAAGAAACATTGGAAACCATCAAGAACTAGAATTTTGTACTGTTCATCAAGCAAAATATTGGCAACAGAAGAAGCAAACGCCTCCCCATGATCAGCTTAAGAACCAAATGTCGCGACCTAAAAAAAAAAAAAAAAAAAGTCATCTTTTTCGGGCTAATGGATTATCAGGTTAATTAATTAACTAACCTAACTCGGACTCTCCCAAGTCCATACCAAATCGCAACTTAAGGTTCGAATGATTAACATGCAATGTGATTTGAATTTGGAGTCGCCACTAATCATTTTCGGTAGGTCGATTAGAAACCTAAATAAAATAGCGGGAGAAAACTATCTTATTTCTGCGAACCGGAGATTAAAAGTCCGGGGACTTGGTTACATTAATTACAACTAATGCCCTTTCGGTACCTTAAAATTCATGAAACAAATAATGGATTTGACAAATTTGATGAATTCTACTTGAAGATCAAAGAATCAATTTTTTGATTTTTCTTCCCATGACATTTTTTGAAATAAAAAAATTACATGAAATTAGGATGAAATAGGTTCAAGGTTACTCCCCAATTTGAACTCGTGCACCAAACTTGTGCTTCGGGCTTGTCTTAACCATTGGACCGATTTGGTGACTCGTTAGACCGAGAAATCTCTTGGTCCTATCTCTCCTTCACGCTTCTTTCTCAACTCGCTAGAATTTCATGAGACCGCAATCCGGGCGTTGATATTTTTCCCTTTTGCTCTCCTCCTATTCTCGTACCATTGATGTCTCATCGTTGATATGCAAGTTATTTAACATAAAAACGTAGAGAGAAAAAATCAGTGTAGAAAATCCGAGCTAATTTGTATTCGAAATTAAAGAAAGTTAGGGAATCACTTAACTTTCTTTTTCTTTCGGCGAGCTTGAACGATGGGGATGGATCAATAGCTTGTGTTGATCGGTGCAAAAATTGGCAATAGTAGTATCGGGCTTCAAAACTCTCATACCCTCTCAAAACTCTTTTCAAATTTTTTCTCAAGAGCTCTCTCTATTCTCCTCCTCCAAAAAAACTCTCAATTCTCTTTTCCTCCCCAAAAAAAAACTCTCTCTCAATTCTCTCTTACTCCCCCAAAAAAACTCTCATATCTCTTCAAGAACTCTTCTTCTTTTATAGGCAAAGTTCTTCATCCTTCATTCTTCATTTTCATTTCCTCACCTTCCATTTTCATCTTCTTTTCTTCATCTTCATCTTCTCTTCTTCATCTTCATTTCCCCACCTTCCATTTTCATCTTCTCTTCTCCATCCTCATCTTCTCTTCTTCATCTTCATCTTCTCTTCTCCACCTTCATTTCTTCATCTTCCATTTTCATCTTCTCTTCTTCATCTTCATCTTCCTTTCTTCATCTTCCATTTTCATCTTCTCTTCTTCATCTTCCTTTCACCATCTTCCTTTCCCCATCTTCTTTCGGTATTTGCAATGCAGATCCCTGAAGTTTCAAGTATTTGCAATACGGTCCCCGAAGTTTTGAGTATTTGCAATACAATCCCCGAAGTTCGAGTATTTGCAATACGAGTCCCCGAGAAAATATTTCTTTCAAGCCCGAATCTTCTCGGTGCATTTTTTCATCCCATGCCTAGTCCAGGATGCCTGTTAAATTAAGCTCAAATTATATGCCAATGCTAAATGAATATGTGAGATGATTTTTGTTTAGAACTAAAATTAGTTCTAATTTTTATGCAATATATATATTAGTCAAAATTTAGGCGTCAACAGCTGCCCCTCTTTGAGTGGAGGCTCGTAGAGGTTCCGCTCAAAGACAAAATTGAATCCCGAATTTTGACGATGCAAATTATGGATGAACTTTTTTTGGCGGGAGTTTTAATCCCATTTTTTGTAATGAAGTGATGAATGATATGCAAGACTCGTAAATAACATGTGTCATAATTTCTCTTTTCCATGTTAGAGAAACCTACACATGGATCGCATACGAGAATACCTGTTTTACCAAATACCTCATAAGCTGGTGATTCCCTTAATTTCCAAGTTTCTTGCAAACACGAGGACCTTAAGGTATTTGGCCTATCTGTTATCGGAGACTTCTCCCTAATGCGAGACAGCGCAAGATATGTGTATCCTTCCGGATCACAAGAGCTACGTCGTTGTGAGTCGAAAGAAGTAGAATCAAGTTCACAAGAGCTACGTCGTTGTGAGTTGATTAAATGTCGAAATCGCCGATGCATATGTCTTCACGATTCGACAAAGGAGAACCGAAATCTTAAGAGCTACGTCGTTATGATTTGGTTTGGATCAAAATCACGGGTGCTTATGTCTTCGTGATTTGATAAAGGAGTCGAGAATCATAAGAGCTATGTCATTATGAGCCGACTAAAGGTCAAGATCACCGGTGCATATGTCTTCGTGATCGACAAAGGGGAACCAAAATCTTAAGAGCTATGTCGTTATGATTTGGTTTGGATCAAAATCACGGGTGCTTATGTCTTCGTGATTTGATAAAGGAGCCGAGAATCATAAGAGCTATGTCATTATGAGCCGACCAAAGGTCAAGATCACCGAGCATATGTCTTCGTGATTCGAGACCGAAATCATAAGAGCTACGTCGTCATGATTTGATAAGATGTCAAAATCGCCGGTGCATATGTCTACACGACCTGACGGGAGAGGCATATTGCCTGAATTGAGTCGTAACAACTATCATCGGAGGAGTTGTTAATTTGAAAATGGGTTCGAGAAAACTTACCTGGGTTCTCCGAACGATTAATCAAAGAACGAAACAGATCGCTCGTATCGTACATGGTAGGCATTTGCCAGGAGAACTTGCTCATTCAATAATCCTTGGATGAATTTCGAGACCTTGAGAGGGACATCGAACATCGGGAATGTATTACCCATCATAGAATGTCCGAGGTAACATGCGCAAACATATTCAACATGTGCATAATGCAATCACTCACACTATGGTTTATGCATAACCATTCTATCAAGTTTGCATTATCAATCCTGTCCGGGGATGTTCTCACATTATGAATACCTCGAATGTGAGCTGAATGGGAGGGACTTCAGTCCGAAAGGGTTTTCTCTCACTCTCAAGAAAAGTTATTTATCCTGTCTGCAGGGATTCAAAAGAAATCACTCAATCTTTCCATCATCGCATTCGATAAGGATCCGAGTAATCTCGCAATTGATACGACCGAGCCGATCTGGGAGGTCTTGATTAGGACCGTAATGAGGGCTAGGTCAAAGGTTTACAAAGGGGACTCTAGTTGAGTCAAGGCTGCTGAAATGAATTCCTTCGTCATCTCTCTGGGTTTACAAGTCAAGAACCCCGCAAAAAATAGAGAGAAGTAATCTTGCTCGAACTTCTTCGAGTGATGCTTAAAATCATTGAACTCCACATTAATTCAAGTGCCCTAACCAGGAAAAGGCTTTTAAAGGGTTGTAATGGAAGTAATGATTTGGGGACCGAGAAACGAAAGGGTTCGTTTTGGCTTAGAAGATGTTTGAGAAGGAGCTTGATGTTGGTGATCATTACAATCTTGTCACCGATCGTGGCCTTCTATGATACCATCATTGCTCGAGGATGGTATGAACCGAAGATTGTATTTGCAATTTGACACTTCATGGAGATTTTTCTCTCAACCCTTTTAGGATATACAGGAAAATTGTGCATTCAAGTTCAGAAATATTCTACAAATGAACAATGAATTGAAATGGCATTGGCCTTGCTTTTGGTAGGCACTTTGCTTTTTAAATGCCCAGGGAGTTTTTTTGTGGAATCAGCTTTTCCTCTTTCTTCTTTTTTTTTTTTTTTACTCCCAACTCTCTTTTACGATTGTATCTTGATGAGTTCATTGGGAGATTTTCTATGGATCCAGCTTTTCGTGTCCTTCTACTCAAAGATGGGCCATATTTGCTTTGGGACAACAATGATCACCAATAAGGGCTTTTAGAAACGAATTTGCGAGGCTCAAATGGGTTGTGCAAATGGATATAGATGTGTGGGATAGAAAAAGAAATGCTTTTCGTCACCCTAAGGCACTTGAATTAAAGCGTAAGTACAATGCAAAGAACCACCCGAAGATTGATGTTAGTCCAAGCAAGAAGATTTCTAACCATTTGTCTCGTGATGCTTGATGGAATTACCTCTGTTTTGCCCCAATGTGGGGTGGTTCTTGACAGGGGTTATGGAAGTGAAATCTCCGCTCAAATGGGTTGATCAACGGATAACTTGCAGTGTTTAGGGTAGAGAAATGAATGCCTCCATCACTTCGGTTATCGTACCTTTCGCGAGAAAACTCTTTACCTCGGGGAATGCAGAATTTTGCCACCGTTCATCTCGCCTTGAAAAAATTGGACGTGTTTGGGAAAGGATTGCCTTTCATCATCCTGTCATGCCCCCTTCCGTACATTCGATGTATCTTATGTAGTTCATGTTCCTTATTCGAGTTGGTAAATTAAACATGAGGAACAATCATGTGCAAACTATGCGGTGTATGAGTGTTTTCGAACATATAAAATGCAGCAACTTTTTATCTTGGCGGACAAAGTTCGCAAGTACATAAAAAATTTCTTAGGGGCGTAGATCGTGAGTTGCCCCTGCTCATGCAAATGTATTGCAAAACTTCATTATCTCGCTTCGAGACATGAGATTGTCAAAGGCTCCAGGAATTTCTCATTTCATTAATTTTTTCGGGGAGAACGGATGCTTCTCTATTTGGATAGGCGGTGACCCCTGTAAAAATCAAAAGGGAAAGCATCAATGTACGTCCTCATGTTCTAAAAGAGTTGAAACGATACCACTTTACTCATGTACGTATTCCTTGCGAACTTTGAATTGAAAAGATCGATTCATCCGGATCGGATTGTATGTCCGGGATGTTATCTCTCCGGGTTCTATGACCGTCCAGGGCTGAGCCTCGGTGCGAGAAGCAAAAAAGTTTTTATTAATCTTTGTACATTGATGCCAAATCTCGGGATCGACCCCGGGACGCCTCGGACCACTGTCATTCCCCCAACCACTATGCTTGCGGTGTTGTTGGCGTCCACGGGTGGTTCGCTTTTGTTATATTGTTCTCAAAGCGGTTGGCAATCCCCATCGAGAATAAAATAAGCTTAACTTAGAGTTTGAAACAGTGAGAATCAATCGGGACGATACGGAGTTACCCATCTTTGAGCTTGTTTGGTCTTTTACTTGCATTCTCCCAAGTAAGGCTATTCGGAATCTCTCTTTACGGGCGTTCGGGAGCGTCGTCCATAAATTGATTTGCTACAGGCCTAGCTTAATAAGGAACTTACGCATTTGATAAGAGAGGAGAAAATTCGCCCTTTAACTCTAGGCAAATTCTAGACAACTAGAAAGTAAAAGTATCCCACGCAGGGGAACTATACATGGAATTAAAGGAGTATTCATGCGAGATTGGTTCCACCTCTTTTCTTGGGCTATTCCAATGATTGGCTGATTTTATCTTGGATCATACACCAACGATCATTGTTTGAGGATCCATGATCACTTGCTTCGGATCACAACTCGGAGGTCTTTCGGCTCCGAACCGGCTGACCAAGGCGGTGAGCTCATCATCAAAGTAACTTTTTGATTTTTCGGGCAATTGATACTCGAATTGGGCATTGCTACTTGCTAACACCGGCGACGTGATTTTCCACTTTGTTTTTACCGTGAACGGTCGACTCCTTGAGCTTGAGCCTCCGCCGTCACTCCGGGGAACTCGTAGGGATGATCGGCGGGTCCGCTGCTAGAACCACCAGCGGAAGGTCGGTATGGCCGATATTCTTGATTGGGAAGTGGTCGGGTACTTTTTGCTCTCGTAGGTTTTCCCGGGATTGATCTTCCGATCAACTTTGCTCCGGTCACCTTGGTTCCAAGCTACATCGTGCTTCTTGACTTATCTCTAAATGCAGTGAAGGTGATTTGTGACACTTCGTAGGGTGAGTCCGTCTATATTCATCATTTTGAGTACAGCCATTGGTCGTCTTGAATTGATTCCTAGGCTGTCGAACCGCATTGATGAATATAGAATGAAGCTCGGCGGACCAAAGGGGCCTTTTCTTTCCGACAAAATCGTCGTAGGCAGCTTGGCCATAGTTCTTTTGTTCGAGTAATTGCTTCTTTACAGCATGCTGCCATATGTTTTGGAGCACTCGAACGCAAACCGGCTTCTTTAGGATGCCACGAGCACCATGCAATGTGGCCCTCGTTATGAACTGCTGATCATCACTTGCTGATGTAACGATGACCGGTATATTCAACTCGAGAATCAATGATCTTTAAGAGACTAAGACCGTCCATATCGATCCCTACCATGGCTGTGACGACGATGTCAAAATCATATTTGTACTTGTCTCGGCTCCTCTAAGGCTTCCGTTGCTTTCATATAAGCTGAAATCCTATACATGCACTTTCTCGGCATGGCAACGAGGATCGAGAGGGAAACGGGATTGCCATCAATGGCCATGACTCGCAGATCCTCGGGATAGGAGGCTTCCCATACTTCCGCCCGGAATGTACGCAGACTTATTTTCCTTTCAAAACCTTCCATATGTAGACCGAAAAATGGGTGTTTGGACTAGAGACTGGGCTTTAGATGTTCTTTGGACTTGCAAAGACAAAAGCGACGATGGCCTTTTGTGACGAGTTACGGAGGTGCATGGAGACTTCAAGTTCTTTATAAACTTTTTCTGATCCGTTAGTCTCTGAGACAGCTTTTCTCTCCTTTTCGGTCCTAGTGCCTTGGATCCGTTTCGTAATAACTCTTACCTCTCGCTCAATCCGTCGTTCTTTTTACTTTTCGATATGGAGGAGCCCTCAAATCTTTTCACTTTTTCTACGAACGAGGCGGTTATTTCCTTCCTCAAATCTTTTCGCTTCCTCCTACGAACAGGCGATTATTTGCCCTCCTCAAATCTTTTGCTTTCTCCTACGAACGAGGCGGTTATTTGCCCTCCTCAAATCTTTTCGCTTTCTCCACTAACGAGGCGATTATTTCCCTCCTCAAATCTTTTCGCATTTACTTACGTGAAGGTTTTCAATGCTTAGTCAAATCAGCGAGGAATTCACACCTTTAAACATGATGATGTTCGTGGATAATCTTGTTCTTTGCCCTGGATTAAAATAAGAATGTCTCACATGGGGATTTTGTAACAAATAGTACATTCATTCATACATGTCACTACTTCTCTTGAGGATTCGTAAGGGCTGGCTAGTAATGTTCAAAGAAGCGATGTTTTGAGCCCATAATAAAAAACTAAAGCTTCATGTAGGCCACACATTCGGAGTTCCATCGAGCGTTGAATTGGCTGGTCGTGACATCAAGGAAACTCCAATTGTAGTGATGCATGTCTCTTCCCTCGAAGGGCATCGGTTACGCCTCTCGCAAGACCGACTTTCCGGGATGTATCTCCAACGAAATCGAATTGTACGAGAACTTGCTCTGGGGGATGAACTGGTGAATGAGCATTATCAATGCTCGGAGTGTGGCTCATCGAGGGACATGTCACCAAAGGAGATGGGGCCGCTACGGACATGGCAAACAGCGGTGTTGATAGCATCCCTATACCTCTTGTTCTCTGCTCGAAGCTTTTCACTTTCTTCCCTCGAAACGTAAGTTCATGACTTTCATTTTTAACCTTCAATCGGGTCCGCTTGTTTTGAAACCAAAACTTGACCTTCAAGGGCTCCATTCCTATCATCCGGCTTAATTCATTTTTGCGTCTCCTATTCACGTAAGAGCACTCCTTGAAGGCGGCTTCGAGCACTTTGATTTGATATTTTCTTTTAAGGGTTGATTGCATTGCCGCTGCCATTGTTGTTGCTTTGTCGAAATCTTGAATTTCACCTGCCAAGAGAGTTGGGTTTTACGGCTTCAGCGTTGGATGCGGTCTCGAAATCCAGCAGTTCGCTTTCGGGGATGTCTAGGTTGGTTGCCTCCGGTAAGTGCTGATGGCCTCTAAACATGTTGGATTGAAATACCCCTTACCGCCTTTTGTTCACTCTATTCTCCGATGTATGCTTACTCTCTCCAAATTCTTTCGAGTAATCGGGTATGTTCCAAAGCCTCCCTTTTAACGCGGATGAAAATCACTAAGCCGACGTTTTTTTCAAGATTTCGTGTTTCCCGCTTTGTCTTATTTTTTCAACGTGATGGGACCCCAAATCCACTCGCACCGATTTTCTTTTCTTGATAACCATGCTTGTCTTCCACTCGGTTTTCAATCAATGGGACTCCAACTCCTTTCGTAGCTTTTCGGATTTGTGGGGCTCGAGATCACGGATTGACGATAGATCCAGGATCCAATGAATGAAACACCCGTAGTTTCACCCGAGTAACTAACGTGGCTCGCAAGATTTTTTTCAACGTGATGGGACCCCGAATCCACTCGCACCGATTTTCTTTTCTTGATAACCATGCTTGTCTCCCACTCGGTTTTCAATCAATGGGACTCCAACTCCTTTCGTAGCTTTTCGGATTTGTGGGGCTCGAGATCACGGATTGAATAGATCCAGGATCCAATGAATGAAACACCTGTAGTTTCACCCGAGTAACTAACGTGGCTCTGCAAGAATTGCTGTTTCTTCTCTCGGAAAATATGCTTGTCTCCCACTCGGTTTTCAACATGGTGGGGTCCTCAAATCCTTTCGTAACTTTTTCGGATTTGTGAGGCTCGAGATGGTAGATCCGTGATTCACGGACGAAACGTCTGTAGTTTTGCCCGGATAATTAATTCGGCTCTGCAAGAATTGCTATTTTTTCTGCCCTTTAAATTGGGATTTAATGCCGAGACAATTATCACTTTCATATCTTCATCTCCAACCTTCTAAGCACTCTTTTGCATCCACTCTTTTTTAGCCCCTTCAACAACAATGGCTTCCCTTCCCGCACATGCCTTCTCGCCTGAAGTTTTGGCCAAATGGGAGAAACTTTATAATCTCTTGGGCCAGGGCTATTCTTATATAGCCAACCATCCGGAGGCCGAAACCGAAATTCGCCTTATGTTTAGGGATATGGACACTGCTTCTATTGAAGGTACCAAGTTAGAAGAGGAATACGAGGATCTTCCCCACCCTCTTCACTAACTTCCCGGGAGGCTTACCATGTTGCTCATCAAGATGTTACTTTGGCCCACCTTGTGAAGGCACGCTATCGGGATCGGTCGGACAGCTTGGTGTTGGCCGGTCTTGTAGGCCGACAATTATAAGAAGGCCCTCGACTACGGCAATGAACAAGTCTCCTGGCTTGATTCGTGAGAGGGGAAACTTGGTGGGGTGTTTGGCCATGTCCCGGACCATTTTCGAGCGCGATCCGCTCAATATTGTTTTAAAATTTCAATGCACATGGCTGGAAGAAAGGCTGGACGATCGACCCTGGATATAGCCAGCGGGAGAATGCTGATCCATGACCTGGAATTTCTTGCCGAGCATCACGAGGACAAGGTAGCCAAGCTCAAAGAGAAATGTGAGCTCCTCCTCTTTAAGCTGGCGGATCTCGATTCTCGGGCGATCGGTGTAGGCGGAGCATCAACCGTATGGAGAGTCGATTAAACTCTTTTGTGATGCTCATTAGGGCTCGGTTTGGCTTTACATTCCCACCCCGTTGATCTATTTGTAAGGACTTTCCGATGAATGAAATGAATGCAAGTTTTTACTCATTTCATCTTGGTCGTCATATTTTTTCGCAAGATAACCCCTTTTACTCTGCGAATAAGTAAATCTCACGCTCCGATGGTCAATCCAATTGGGCCGAGAGGCTCCCCCATTCGAAACAATCTCTCAAAGAAAGATTAGTAGCGAGAAAACAAACGAATGCTCAAATGTGAACAACTTGTGAATCAGTATTAATATTATAACTCGATTATGAAAAATCGAGTGAATCAAGCATAATATTTCTTTACGGCGTCGAATTGACTGGATTGGTAAAGACACGACCATCCATCTCGGCCGAATCAAAGCACCACCAGGGAGCACCTTCTTTACTATATATGGACCACCATAGTTTGGAGCGAATTTCCCTTCCGGGAGTGGGACTATTGGCAATAATTTTCTCAAGACCAGGTCATTGATCCGAAAATATCGAGGCCGAACTTTTTTGTTGAATGATTTAGCAACTCTCTGCTGATAACACCGGCCATGACATACAGCCTTAAGTCTTTTTTCGTCGATCGATTCAATTGGCTTGCTCTCTGCTGGATCCATTCAGCTTCCGTCGCCTTAGCTTGAGACAAGTATACGTAAGGAAGGAATTTCCACTTCAACTGGTAGAACAGCCTCCATTCCATATACAAGAGAATACGGGGTTGCCCCGAGTAGATGTCCGGATTGAGGTCCGATATGCCATAAGTGCGAATGGCAACCTCTCATGCCAATCGCGATAATTTTCAGCCGTCTTCGCTAAAATTTTCTTAATATTCTTATTGGCGGCTTCTCTTTGCTCCATTCATCCGAGGGCGATATGGGGAAGAGTTCGGATGCTTGATCTTGAATTCCTTAAACAATTCGCCCATTAGTTTGTTGTTTAAGTTCGAGCCATTGTCGGTGATTATGGCTTCAGGTGTGAACCGTATCGAGCAATGATATCTCGGCGGATAAATTTTGCGATATTTCGTGCCGTAACCGCTAAATAGGATGCGGCCTCGATCCATTTGGAGAAATAGTCAATCGCCACCAAGATGAATCGATGCCCATTAGATGCTTTAGGGTTGATAGGACCGATAACATCAATGCCCCACATAGAAAACGGCCATGGTTCGGATAATCGATGCAACTCATTTGGAGGGACATTAATCTTGTCACCATGAATTTGACATTTGTGACAGCTCCGGACATGCTGAATACAATCTCTTTCGAGCGTGAGCCAATAATAACCCAACCTCATAATCTTCTTAGCTAACAAGTGGCCGTTCATGTGTGGACCACAGATCCCTTCATGTACTTCCATTATTAGACGAACCGCTTCGGTCGAGTCAACGCATCTTAGTAGGACGAGAATCGAATGACCGCTTGTACAAATTCTCTCCATTCAAGAAGAACTTCGAGGCCATTTTCCTTATGTACTTTTGGTCGAGATACGGTACTTTTTTCAGGGAACTCCTCGCTTTCCGAATATAAGTCTTGATGTCATGGTACCATGGTTTACCATCGGGTTCATTGATCACGGCCATACAATATGCCGATTTTTTTAATACCTCGATCTTCGATGGGTCAACCTCAAGTCCATTGGCGACTTGTAACATTGAAGACAAGGTAGCCAATGCATCGGCCGAATCGATTATGAGTCTGGGCGAGATACTCAAATGAGATATCCTCAAATTCTTCTACCAATTCATCCAGATACTCATGGTAGGGTAGCAATTTGGCATCTCTCGTCTTCCACTTTCCAACGGTCTGAAGGATAATCAAAGCGGAATCTCCGAACACCTTGAGTCGGGCTATCCCCATTTCAATTGCGGCTGCCTGGACCGAGGATGCATGCCTCATATTCTGCTATGTTATTTGTGCAAGGGAATACCAATTTCGCTGCTACGGGATAATGCTGACCACCGGAGATATAAGAACCGCGCCCGTGCACGATCCCGATAAATTGACAGCTCCGTCAAAATACATAGTCCAGATGTAATCCTCCACCGACATGATTCGATCCTCGGAATGATAGGCATCATCATCTTGCCCCGAATTTTCAGCTAGGACATCTGCTATAGCTCGTCCCTTGATTGACTTTTGGGACATATATTGAACGTCAAACTCGGAGATGAGGATTTGCCATTTAGCAAGTCTACCAATCAAGGCGGGTTGATTAAGCAAATATTTGATGGGATTGCATTCCGTCACCGAAGTACTTGGTAATGCAAGGTATATTGCCGAAGCACGTGCGGTACCCGGACTAACGCCGCACATGTTTTCTCTACTTGGAGTACCTCATTTCCGAAGTTGTGAATTTCTTGCTCGAGATAATAAATGGCTTGTTCTCTTCCGTCCTCCTCGCTTCTCTTGGGCTAGCATAGCACCCAAGGATTCACTAAGGATTGTGAGGTAGAGGATTAAAGGTTGCTCCGGTGTTGGAGGAACAAGCACGGGTGGATTCATGAGATCTTTGCTTCGATCTTCCAAAAGCTTCTTCACATTCGCTATCCCATTGGACTAGCGCATTCTTCTTTAATAGCTTGAGGAATGGCTTAGCGGTTTCGATAACCGAGAGATGAATCGAGCAATATAGTTTAGCCTACCCATCAAACTTCGAACTTCTTTAACCGTCGTCGGTGGCTTAAGCTCACGAATAGCCTTAACTTTCGAAGGGTCGACTTCAATGCCCTTACTGCTTACCACGAATCCAAGTAGCTTGCCCGAGCTGGTCCCAAAGACACACTTGGCGGGGTTGAGGCGTAACTTATACTTTCGGAGTCCGTCGAACAATTTTTTTCAGCGTTTTGACGTGATCTTCTCCATGCCTTGTTTTTGCTATCATGTCATCGACGTAAACCTCAATCTCATTATGCATCATGTCATGGAAAAGGGCAACCATGGCTCGTTGGTAAGTGGCTCCAGCGCTTTCGAGACCGAACGGCATTACCCGGTAATGGAACATTCCCCATGGTGTGGTGAAAGTGGTTTTCAACTTGTCATTGACATTCATCGGGATCTGATTGTACCCGGAGAAACCATCCATGAATGAAAACAATTCAAACCCTGCAGATCGTCACAACAAGTACGTCGATATGCGGGAGGGGGAAATCATCTTTAGGACTGGCCTTGTTCAAGTCTCGATAGTCGACACAAACCCGAATGCGGCCGTCTTTCTTCATGACAGGGACTATGTTAGCGACCCAATCGGAATATTCCGTAGTCTCAATGAATCCTACATCGAGAAGCTTTATGACCTCCTCTTTGATCTTACGCACTAATTCATGGTCCGGCCCTCCTTGACTTTTGCACCACCGGCTTAGCCAAAGGATCGATCGGCAAACAATGTTCGACAATGGAACGGTCAAGACCAGGCATATCTGCATAGGACCAAGCGAAAATGTCCCGGTAATCCTTTAGGAGCTTAATCAAGCGCTCGACATCTCTTTGGAAAGGTTTGCCCCGATCTTAACTTCTTTAGAGTTTTCCGCATCGCCTAGGTTGATCGAGATAGCTTGTTCACCGGTCAAGGGCTTGATCTCCTCATGTCGTTCGAAATCTTGACGAACTTCCTCATAATCTGGACTGAATTCATCTAGGTCGTATACTTCGAATCCACTAGATTTCCCTCCTCATGTGTCCCCCATGATGACAAACTTGTTGGTCGTTGGTTATCGTCATCGGGTTGGTTTGGGAGATTGGGACTACAAGCGGCGTGCTCGAGCCCACGCCCGTGAAGATCACATCTTCCAGGCGGCGTTGTCGATAGAGAGCAATTTCCACGGCTTTACTTGGAGTTGTCCGTAGGAGGGATTAGAGCGAGGAATGGCTAGCGGCAGGTTGGAGGTGGATGATTGAAGTTTGGCGGAGAAGGCGGCCATCATTTCCTCCATCTTTCGGGACATCATCTCTTCAAAGCGCTCGATCAAGGAGCCAAGTTTCTCGTCCAGGGCAAGACACGGCGGTGGCGTTAATGTCGGCCATCCTCTTCGCGATCGATCGAGCAATATGTAGAGGATCCGTGAAAAATTACCCGTACGCAGTAACAAACCAAAAATGAGTACAGGGAGCGAGAATAGCGAGCCGGCCCATGGCATCCCTCTAGACTCAAACGAACAAAGTGATTATGACCAAAGAATTGAAACATGTAATTTTCAGTTTGTCCGCTTACGAAAAAATCCGTATTAATTCGCACGTTGGTCAAAATACATCCAAATTGTACGAGCTTATAGTTGAGAAGATGATGAACAACTTTTATATTGACCGATCGGACTAGAAATGAGCAGATCAAATCAGTTTAATGTGTCTTTCCGAAAAATCGCATTCAGAAAACTGTTATAACCGCAGGTAGTTAAAAAAACGAAAGGCCATCTTGAATTATGAATTTAATTCTGAAATTTTGTAGGATATTAGTTGAAACATAGGTCTACAACTTTCATGTTTGGCACTTACTCAAAGCTTGATCATAGAATTTAGTAAAAATCGTACAACAGGAACAAGCCAAATCAGAATTGAGGACAACCGATGAAATTGTAAAAACTATGGAAGCAAAGTGTGAAATTGGAAACAAGACAATGAGATTCATAAACAATCAACCTAAACCATGGACCAGCCCAAAATAAAAATGAGATAACAGGGCGTAAGAGACAGGAAATTACCGCTCATAGGAAGAAAATGTCAATCACAAAGACATGCGCATGAATCGTGGATTCAGATTTTAGTTCTTTTAGCAAAATGAAATGAAGGACGAACGACATGTCGCAGCCTCGCGCACGTTCATCATGACTAGTTGCCGCCTCGCATACATAGTCATGACTAGTCGGGTCCAATCATCTCGGCTTGGTTCGGTCGACAAGGGCAACTCTCATGCATCATAGCCTCACGTGCATGAGAACAACCCTTGAGCCATTTTTTGAAGAACTCGGGATCCAAGTGGGATAACCTTTAGCGAAGCCTTACCGCCAAGGTTAAAGAACCACATAAATACCATCCTAAAACTATCGGGTGACCCGGGTTCGGTCACAAGTCAAGGTGGTGTAGTGCAATTATATTAGGGGCATGCACGACATTTTAAAGGCAATCAAGCACTCCGATAGTTCAAAAAATTAAAATTCTCATCACCAAGCCTCGCAAAACGAGGTTAGTCACGACTCCTCCCCTTATAACTCCCTTCCTACAAAACCATTTAACACTCGGGGATTAAAATTCAACAAAAATTGCCAAACCAAGTGATTTTCCTTTTCATGAACTTATCCGGCTTAAGTCCTCTTTGAGTCCCCAAATGAGTCGCTAAGTCGTCGCGACCTAAAAAAAAAAAAAAAACAAAGTCATCTTTTTCGGGCTAATGGATTATCAGGTTAATTAATTAACTAACCTAACTCGGACTCTCCCAAGTCCATACCAAATCGCAACTTAAGGTTCGAATGATTAACATGCAATGTGATTTGAATTTGGAGTCGCCACTAATCATTTTCGGTAGGTCGATTAGAAACCTAAATAAAATAGCGGGAGAAAACTATCTTATTTCCACGAACCGGAGATTAAAAGTCCGGGACTTGGTTACATTAATTACAACTAATGCCCTTTCGGTACCTTAAAATTCATGAAACAAATAATGGATTTGACAAATTTGATGAATTCTACTTGAAGATCAAAGAATCAATTTTTTTGATTTTTCTTCCCATGACATTTTTTGAAATAAAAAAATTACATGAAATTAGGATGAAATAGGTTCAAGGTTACTCCCCAATTTGAACTCGTGCACCAAACTTGTGCTTCGGGCTTGTCTTAACCATTGGACCGATTTGGTGACTCGTTAGACCGAGAAATCTCTTGGTCCTATCTCTCCTTCACGCTTCTTTCTCAACTCGCTAGAATTTCATGAGACCGCAATCCGGGCGTTGATATTTTTCCCTTTTGCTCTCCTCCTATTCTCGTACCATTGATGTCTCATCGTTGATATGCAACTGTTATTTAACATAAAAACGTAGAGAGAAAAAATCGATGTAGAAAATCGAGCTAATTTGTATTCGAAATTAAAGAAAGTTAGGGAATCACTTAACTTTCTTTTGTCATGCGAGCTTGAACGATGGGGATGGATCAATAGCTTGTGTTGATCGGTGCAAAAATTGGCAATAGTAGTATCGGGCTTCAAAACTCTCATACCCTCTCAAAACTCTTTTCAAATTTTTTCTCAAGAGCTCTCTCTATTCTCCTCCTCCAAAAAACTCTCAATTCTCTTTTCCTCCCCAAAAAAAACTCTCTCTCAATTCTCTCTTACTCCCCCAAAAAAACTCTCATATCTCTTCAAGAACTCTTCTTCTTTTATAGGCAAAGTTCTTCATCCTTCATTCTTCATTTTCATTTCCTCACCTTCCATTTTCATCTTCTTTTCTTCATCTTCATCTTCTCTTCTTCATCTTCATTTCCCCACCTTCCATTTTCATCTTCTCTTCTCCATCCTCATCTTCTCTTCTTCATCTTCATCTTCTCTTCTCCACCTTCATTTCTTCATCTTCCATTTTCATCTTCTCTTCTTCATCTTCATCTTCCTTTCTTCATCTTCCATTTTCATCTTCTCTTCTTCATCTTCCTTTCACCATCTTCCTTTCCCCATCTTCTTTCGGTATTTGCAATGCAATCCCGAAGTTTCAAGTATTTGCACTACAGTCCCCGAAGTTTTGAGTATTTGCAATACAATCCCCGAAGTTCGAGTATTTGCAATACGGTCCCCGAGAAAATATTTCTTTCAAGCCCGAATCTTCTCGGTGCATTTTTTCATCCCATGCCTAGTCCAGATGCCCTGTTAAATTAAGCTCAAATTATATGCCAATGCTAAATGAATATGTGAGATGATTTTGTTTAGAACTAAAATTAGTTCTAATTTTTATGCAATATATATATTAGTCAAAATTTAGGCGTCAACACCAAATCCCTACAAAAAGATAAAACTGACAATCCGCAACATTTTTAAGACCTCCAGACGTAACCATCCTACAACTTAAATTGTGGGTCCTCCCTTTTTTGTTTTCTGGACCAACATATGGATCAGGCAACTTAAATTGCCCCAACTCCTCCATCCATTGTACCAGTTGCTTACAAACTTAACTTGCTAAATTCCTTAATCAGTAACAACCGCCGTTCAGAGGTTTAACGAATGAGATACAGAAAAGCTATTTTCTCTTTCCACTTCTTCTCACCTGTTGTTTTGTTCTTCTTCTTATTCAAGTCATAGCGCCGATATCTTTTAAAATCTAGATGCACAATCAGTCAGGTAGAAACCTATCATACACTCACATTAAAAAAAAGACATTCCAAGAAAAATCCACCCAATTCAAGAACAGACCCTTTCTAATAGTGCGATCCTCATTGATTTGATCGATCACACTGAGGCTGAACTTAGCGTTTCTGGTCCACCCGTTCGACAACGTCGCAGAATCAGGAACATCAAGGTACACCTCCAAATGGTTCGTCAAGTCACTTCCTTTGGGGTATACCAGAATTCTCCTGCTCAAAAAGGATCGACACGATGAACGCGCGACCATCAAGAGACAAGGCAAAAATAGAAAAAGCAAACATTTTGAAATACCATTTGCAACCAGAAACTGTAAATGCTTCAGAGTAAAGCTTTTTTGCATCCTGCTCAGAGAAATAGCTTATCTTCCACGTGAATTCTCCCCGATTCACATCATTTTGCGCATCCATTCTTCTTATATTGCACTGCTGCTTCTCCAAGATCAACTTTCGCAAACAACAGAGATGTTTTTTTTTTCAGACGACACTCTCAACTAATTGCGAAGGAGGAGGAGGAGGAGGAGGAGAAGAAGGAGGAGAGTTTCTTGCATTACAGGAGTTGGGAAATTTATATGGTACTCCACAGTCCACACGAGTGCTTCTATCCAAAGTTGTTGACTCTTCGACTTCAAGGTGACCTGACGGTATGTCGCGAGTCTCGGGCTCTAATAAAACGAGGAAAAGCCAAAAAGAGAGAGAGAGAGAGAGAGAGAAAAAAAAACTTGCCCGTGAAGAGAAAAAATAAGAAGAAGAACTTGATGGGCAAGTTATCTCCTCTTAAACTTAAAGTGTCGCGTAGAATTTTTAACTCAAATAAAACTCATTGGCTTTCTTTATGCCCACCAAAAGTGCTGGCGAATGACGCGCATTTTTTCAATATGCCAGCCAAAACTGATTGGATGGACAGTGATTGTGCCCGGGTCAATTTCGAGTCAATCTCAAGACCCGAATTATAGTCCTTGTGTCCTTGACCAACCGCCCGGACACCCAATTGACCCGGATAATCAACGGGTTGGTATTGACACGGCTTGTAAGTGGGTCGTTTAGACACGATTAACTACAAGATTATCCGTGCATGCTCTTCATTGTTAAGATTTTAAAATGACGAATTCCATTGGTTATTTTCTTGCTTTTTAATTTAATTTGGTGATATTTTGTTGATGGATTATTGCAATTCGTAAATAGATTTTACAAAAAATTAAGGATATTTTGTGTCACGGTGGTGGGTTGATTTTGTGTGAGCGAGTTCATTCCGTGTCATACAGGCCATATTCTCGAAGCCCATTAAAACAAGAGAGCATATATAATTAATGGATTAGAGCACTCTGATCTGAAGTTCCGAAACAGTAACACCCAAAGAAACAGAGCACTCCGTTCCCAAGTTCCTAGAGCAAACAAAAGAAAAATTGCAACCACCCCGCAATTCATCTAAAGATAATTAGAAACTGACTATAAATGCAAATATTGGCCTAATACCATGTTTAAATTAACATAATCCGCCAAATTTTTTGCCATAACACAGTCTAAATACTCGAAAACGAATGACCACTAAATTTTTTAACAAAATAGGGGCTTCTAGTAGGACCAAGTTCCCCGGCTATTCTCTTCTTTTCCTATGCCTCCGCTACTATCTTCTGCTCCTTCTCATAGCCCGACTTCGCTTCTTCCGACTCGACCGACAAAATCTCCCCGTTCCGCGAGGAGCTTGTCCTTCCTACACTTCGCTTTCTCCATCTTTCTTGTGAGCTCTCTCTTCCTTGGCGATGTCCTCCATCGACTGCTCATACAAGATGGGAGTTTCGCGGACCTACTTTTAAATCCTCCTACTTTGAATTGATGGATTTGATCTCTCAGAAAGAGCCGAGCCGCGGCTGTTAAAGAATTCCTCATATCAATTCTTTACCCATTCTTCAAAACTCGTAAGACATGATGGTTTCATTTTAATTGCTCAGGATCACCATCCAAACCATCTACTTGTCTTAGTTGTGCAATTTCACGAGCATGTGTGACAAGAAAGTTCTCATCCTCCTTAAAAATCCTCCTCATAGCGACAGTTCATTCACAGTGGACTCCATATTGTCATCAGTGTGTGGCGTTGGTCGAATGCCACTGTCATGTATACTATTGATTTTACATTGAGTAAGGGTGTCAATGGGCCGAGTCGGACCGGGTCTCGGCCCGGCTCGAGTCGGCCCGGAAATAAACAGTACCTAGCTCAGCTCGGAGCCCGAGCCCGAATTATATATGTCCCAACACTTCGGGTCGGGGCGGGTCGGGCCTGTTTCCCCCTTCTTCTGCCCCCCCCCTCTCTCTCTCTCTCTCTCATCTACGTCTGTTATTATTTTCAACCAAAAATCACCATTTGCCCAGCAAAAGAACAGAATTTCATCCTCTGTTCATTAGTCAACACGGAGGAGTGAGCAAGAACAAAGGATTAAGGCACATCACACGTTGAGGGGTCAACAAGATCTATTTTACTGCAGGACCATTTAGATTAACTCTCTCACACACAGAGAGTCTCTTAAACGAGCACTAATTGCTGGCTTTCAATTTCTTAACAACCGACAAAGTCCCCTAAACAAGTATCTGAATGGGAACTAAAGTTTGCTGCGACGTGGAAGAAGAGAGATTGCAGTACATAGTGCAAGCTTTAACCTCCAATTTCAAGAATCTTAGAGAACCCAAATCAGAAATAGAGAACCCAAAAAAGAGTATACTAAAAAAAGGAACTTCTTTTATAAAATCCACAAATCCATAGCAACTACAAGAAGAAGACCCATATCAGGAACTGAAGAAGAAAGCAGGTTCCCAGAGTATTGGCGAACTAGAGCGACTTGAGCGAGTTCTTGAGCGGCTTCCACATCTCTCTCCTACTTCTTCTCCACAAATTCCCATTCAACGAAGGAAAAGAACACCAAAGCCAAACCCTCGCGCTAACAGCAGCACTCCCCGTGCTCCATCATCTCGACGGGCATACCCACAAACGATGAATCATCGGACAACCATCGCCTCTTCGTCGAGGAATCGTAAGACCGCCACCAACGCTTCTTCCTCCTTTTCTCCTTCCTCCTGACCCATTTGCCAAATCCGACGCCGTCGCCGTTGTCTCGAGGACCGTAGCCAAATCCACCAGGTCCTCGATTCCCGGCATTGGAGTCCCACTTGCCGTACTTGGCCACAAGGACCGAGTCGACTCTCCTTCGGAGATGGAAGAAGAGGAGGGTCGAGTTTGGGGGTAGATGGGAAGCGAGGTTTCTGGACTCCCATGGTGAGAGTGGCGGAGGTGCGAGTCTTCGTTACGAAGGAGCGAGGATCTGAAAGTGCAGGAGCGAGGGTTTCTAATTTCGGGTACTTCTAGCTTGGACACAAAAATTTATTTTGGCCAAAACCTCTAAGAATAAAAGGCGCCATGTGCTTTAGTTCCTTCATTATCCTCGTTAAAAAAAGTAAATATCTCACAACGAAATTAGAGCTCGATTGCATTTGATTATGCAGTTCCAAACTCCAAAGTTCCTAACCCAACGATTTTGTTGTGCCCAAAAACACCAAAAGGAAAAACCATGGATCAGCTGAGGACAAGATGAAAATCCAGGTAGCAAAAGCCCTTTTTTCCAAAGAACCATGGATATAACATTAGAAGTGTGGATATAACCTTATGTACTGTACCTCACAACCAAAACCTAAGATGTCTTTCATTGCTAATTGTTTGGAGAAATTGAAAGCGTCAATTGTTTTTCTTCTGTGGTTACGGATGACATCCCCAACACTAGAGCCACCTGTCTGTGGCTCTTTCCTTGTACGAACCATCAGATAGATATCCTTGTTTTGTCATTCCAAACTCAATTGCAACGGGAAAATCCCTTTCTAAGGACAGGGTAGACTCTCCTAATACAAGTCCCCCAGACTGTAATGACACCATAGGCTCCGCCTTATGGGAACAGAACATCCTTATCACCGGAGCCACCCAATGCGGAGTAATATCAAGAAGGTTCTATGTGAAGGAACAAGTGAATCATAACATATAAACAGCACAATAGTCGGGAAAGCGCATCAGAATTGTGAGAATTTCTAAGCTCCCAGAGCAAAAAGCACGATCACGACGCAATTCATGCGGGGACATCAAAAACTGACTCGACGACATACGTATATATGTACATATTTGACCCACATGCTAACTAAACTAACCTGCTGTAGTATCAATCGCATAAGCCAGTATGAGCAATTGTTCTGCCGACAATTGGCCAAGCTAAAACACAGTTTCCATACTTAAGTGAACAATTGCTCATAGCCGATTAGAAACCTTAAAGTTTTAACCGAATTGGGCCTTGAAATTTGACCAGGCAGTGGTTGATCTAGATATTCTTTTCTCAGCTAGTCTCTTATCTTCCTCTGCCTCTGCTACTTTCTTCTGCTTATCTTTATAGCCTGACTACGCTTCTTCGGACTCAACCCACAAGATCTCCCAGTCTGAGAGGAGCTTGTCCCTCTTAGAATTCACTTCCTCCATCTTTCTCTTGAGCTTTCCTCTTCCTTGGCTAGGTCATCCATTAATTGGTTATACAAGAGATGAATGTCATGGCATTTCTTCACAGCGGATAACCTTTGATTCTTTTGTAGTTTTTGTAGATCAAACTCAACATTGTCCCTCTCAAATGTTAAGAAGTCGGAGGTGAAATCATTGAAATTAGCCTGAAATGTCTCAATTGCTATTTGTTGCCCACTCGATAATCCAGTTCTGGCTGCGCTTAAAATGGATAGTGCCTCAGATAGCCTCTCTTTCATATTCAATTTAAAGAGATCCGAAAGGCACTCCTTCAAAGACTGCTTAGCCTTCTCAACTTCTTCTAAGCTAGGAATTTCAGCTGTCAAAGCACCATCTTGGTTGCGCAAACTTGATCCTACAACAGCGCCATGAGTCTCATAAGCAATAATGAGTTCCTCCAAACCAGTAAAATAGGTGTCAAAGCCGGTTGGTCTAGCAGGCTGAATATTCACCGGAGGAGTAACTGCTAAGAGGCAAACTTCAGCTTTAATCACCAAAGTGTCATTGCGCAGAGATCAGTTTTTTTTTTTTAAAATAGTAGAAAAGAAAAGAAACAAAAAAAAAGCTAATCTATGCGAAAATTTGCTATGCCCCCCACCCGCTGACGTGGCACCCGTAGCACTTTCTGATTGGTTGGGGAGTACAGTGACATGGTGTCTCAGGACTAACTGCCAACCGGTCCTCTCATTTCCATACATTAGGAAATTGTTCCAGCCACGAATGACAACCATTCTCTTCCCCAGCTCTATTTCTAGCTAGAAGTATATTTTTTTTTAATTTCTATTCTCTAGATAAGTTTTTGAGAAAAATTCTTATTTTTGTTCTGTTCCAGAGATAGAAAAGTATAAAATTTATACTTCTCATTTATGTTCCAAACCTATTTCTCATATAAAAATTTGTTCGGAAATAGAAAAATGAAATTGCGTTGCCAAACCAATTTCTATTCCAAACATCTTGGAATAGAAAAATAGTAAAACATGAAAATAAAAATATTGTTATGGGTGCCCTGATGAACCGGCATGGTCCTCCAATTTGGTTAATCTAACTTCTAGTTCACATCTAGCATGTCTAGCTAGTCTCGGGTAAGGAAGGGCAGACTGCGCGGCCGCGCGAAAACACCAAGCACGCATTTTTGTTCATTGGGTTCATCTGAAATCTGGAGGGAAGTGAGCTAACAAATCAGTATTAATCATGTAAGGAAATCATGCCAGAAAGATATCGGGAAGCCTCGTTTCGTAAGTCGGACAGTTTATGAGTTAGGGGATCAGCCGACACCCTCTTGAGCAAAGCCAAGACTGGAATGCTACACTTGGAGCCAGCACGCTATCGATGTACCAATAAAAAATAGACTGAAAGACCGATCATCGTGGTACCTGGCTCACATTTTTTCAAGCTTGTTTGGATCATGCAACAAGCAAGAGGAGCTAGGCCTTGATTGGTCCTCGAGCTCCGGCTATTTGGTCAATCAAAATTCTCGCTATCAGCCCCAACATGTTAAAACTTATAATGTCTAAGCGCAGAAGAAGTGTAACGAGGAAGATGAGTTCATGGTGATGTTATGTTGACTAACTTTGCGAAACGCACGGGTGATCCCTCACTCTCAGATTGGGTCTGAAATAATAAACTATAATGTCTCTAGTTTCTAAATGCGGAAAAATGGTATATAATAAAGGAATGCAACATGGTGCTGTGTGCATCCATATTCATAAGATCTGGTCCTAGGATCAAGTCGAAAACAAAAAATAATCTTTCTATGTAGACGTGAAGTAAAACAAATTTAAAAAAAATGAAAAAATATACTTTTCTAAATGCGTTATTTCTAGGAAACTCTTTAAATCATCTAGTGGAGCAATTATAAAACCATCGAGTAGCTAACAGTAATTTATAAAAAAATAAGATTCAAATGGTGCGGCGTAGTTTCATTCATTATCCATGAACTAAAGACAAATATCGTTTTAAATTGAACAGAGATCATGTTACAATTGGTCTGAGACGTTACTCCATGGAGAAATGTGCAACACAAACACAAGCAAGTAATAAAGAACAACACGCACTCATAGAAAGAAAGAGAACAGTACAACATGAACGACCACTGTTTTCATCCCCGGAATTGAAAGAGATTGAAAGAAAGATTAGCTGAGTACACCTTCAAGTCTTTGCGGAGATCCACATGGCGTGGCAAATAGATCATGGGAGTTCATCTGCGCTCAAAAGAAGGACAAAAGACGGAAAGAGTTCAGAGCAAATGCAACTTTATATTAAAGCATTTGTTGTGGTGTCATGTGAATTTGTCATTCTTAGGTATTCTATTTCCCAAGATATTGGTTGCCACAAAAATGAAGTGTCCATTTTAGCGACTAACTTATGTGTTATGACTTACATATTTGGTTAATCAAGTCAACTGAAATTTTCACAAGTAAATGTTGGCACACATATTTCATTATCTTTATAGATTATCAAATAATAGTCTAAATTTAAACGGAAATGCAAAAAAAAAAAACATTTTTACATTTGCTTAATACAAAATAAACGTGCCCCCAAAAACTTGAGTTAAGGACCTATTACTATCCTAATTCCACTTTTTTGGGCTCTATTTATCTTCGGCTAGGGTTTTTTGTTTTCATTTTATGAGGATTTTCTTTACACGAGAGACTTGTGAGCCATGTGGTTTTGTTCGATCGATAAGACCGACTTCCGTAATATGTACTTTGTTTTTATTAGAGTGGAATTCTGTTTTATCTCGTCCGTGGACATAGATCACCTTGATCGAACCACGTAAATCCTTGTGTTCCGTGTTTGCTTTTCGCATTTGTTACAACATGTCTTTTCCCCAAACATCTGACATATTCATGAATGAGTAAGACTATCGCGTACGTACCACATCATTGTTAGCACTCCGTCCAGTAAGATTGAACAGATCTTTCTTAGCAGAAATTCTAGATAATTTCTCCCTTATCTCCTTGACTTTATGATTGAGTTTTGCATTATTAGTAGATTATAGAGTGAAAAGAAGCGGCATACCTTCCCGTTGATGCCCCTGTAGTGACTTATCACCTGATTCCTTAAGGCTTCAGACTCGAGTCCATCGAGTACATGCTCCGCATCATATAACACATCTTGAAGCCAATGAAACCACACCAGACTAGGGTTCTTCGCCTGCTGATTCTCTGCACCTAACAATACTGCCTTGATGGCAGTCAACCTATCTCTAAGCTCATTGATCTAGTTCTCGACACCATAAATGGCAATGGCTTCTTGGAGGGCACGGGAGGCTGTCTTCCCAAGCACCCCCTCTACGACGCTAAAGAAGTCCACCATGTTTTTACAGGAGGGAATAGGCCAAAAATATGGAGGAAATTGAATCTTCGCCATTTGGCTTGAGAATTGGATGATCCTAACACCAGTCCATTTTATGATGGATGATTCCACGTCAATGGTTGTAGCAACTGGAAGATATATATTATAAATTGCTAATCGTTTATTGTTAATCATCGACCATCTAGTGATGCCTTGTCGTGATTATATTGTAATAAATTGAGAGAGAGAGGGGGGGACGGAGGGAGAAAAAGAGGGAAAAGAGAGAGAAAGAGGAAGAAGAAAAGGGTGAAAAGAAAACAAAGAGAGAAGAAAGGAGAGACGTGTGAAAGAGGGAAAGGGAGGAAGAAGAAAATGAAAGAGAAGGGTAAGAATAAGGGAAAGGGGGAGAGAGAAAGAGAAGGAAGAGGAGAGTGAGAATTTAGGAATTTCCTACTAGAATTGTTTTGTTCTTGATTTAAGCCAACAAATGGGGTAGGCAATTGGGGTCATCATGTCATCATTCCCCCTCACTAGCTCATGAGTTGTGTGCGCACAACAAGTTGATATTCAAAAGATTAAGCAAGATTATTTTTTCACACTATATTCAAAGTATTAATAATGAAAAGAGATTATTGATAAATACACACAATACGAACAATGCGTACAAACATCGAACGAGAAAAGCCGTTATAGGATAGAAAATATTTAGATCTTTTAGGGGGTGCATGAAAACCATTCGGAAATAGAATTTATGTTCCAAACCTATTTCTGAACAGAAACTCATTTGGTAACGTAATTTTATTTTTCTATTTCTGAAATAAAAAGTTGTTTCAGAAATAGATTTGAAGGAGAAATGAGAAATAATAATTTTCTACTTTTCCGAGAAACGAAATAAAAATCTCACTTTCACTCAAATACCCGCCGTCGCCGACCACCACCCGCCCCCCGCCGGTCTCCGGCCATCGCCCCTAGCCGACAGCCGCAACCTCTGGTCACCGTAGCCGCTGCCGTCGGTCGCCGCTGCTACAACCGGTTGTCGGTCTCCCCCAGCGTCGCCACCGTTCACCGCCACCCTAGCCGGCCGTCGCCATAGCCGTTTGCTGTCACCTTCCCGTCGTCGGTGGCCGACGCATTTTCTAGAAGTAGAAATTTTCAACAATTGTCAAAGAAATTTCTATTTTAGAAGTAAAAATTTTATGTAGTTATGAAATGCATTTTTTTGTTCGGAAACTCATCCAGAACCAGAAATAGAAAAAATTATTTCTAACCAAAAATCTATTTCTGGAACAGAATGGTTATCATTCATCCCCTTATAATACTAACAAAGAGAGATAGAGAGAGTCTCCCAAAAGTGGCTCCACTATCCTCCTCGATTTCTCTCCAGCCTCAAAGAACGGATGACACATGCCTCCTTGATTTCTCTCCGCTATCAGAATAGAAATCTTCGAAAACCAAAGGGCTCTTGCTCCCATTGGTTCATTCATATGATAGAGAGAGGGGTCCAACTTTTTAGTTTCTGTCGTAAATAAATCGATCTGATGATTAATTTCTTAGGCCGCTTTTCCACGTAATTGCCCCTTTAAAAGTGTTCAGCTTCTAGTTAATGATGCGTTGATATTATACTGTAGAATATGAAGGGACTGAAGGTGCGTGGCGAGAGTATAAAAAGCGTTTCTTCGCTGTTGAAACAAGCATTTTCTTTGACGTCCCTCGATCTCCATAAAGCCACATTGTGAGGCAACTCCGTCTCACTCTTTCGTTCTTTTGGCATACCCATATTGGATTGAGGTTCGCAATAGAAGACTGATCTGGCTGGTATCTACGTTGAAGGTATGTTCAAGTAGTATATTTGAACTCGAACCATCGCGTCAAATTGATCATCGAGGACTTTGTCACCATCTTTATTTTCAGTCGTATGCCTTCGTGCACTTTCTCAGGTTGGTTTACTTACGTGACAAAAATGAGATAGCAAATTCTCATACAGATCTGCTACGTATCTTCAGGTGACCCATTTACGTCTACATAGAAGGAATAGTAATCGACCCTACCATCTGTCTCTGGCCTTGAGCAAGAAGGTTAGAAAGTAGTGGTAATGCGTTTTTCAGAATTCGAACTAGTGACCTCCGTGCATGTGTACTTGTAAAATTTTGGCCCTTGGATTTGACGTCTCCCCACGAGTGGCACTTCTAGTAAACCATGCAATTTAGGAAATTCCAAGAGAGAGCGAAAGCTGATTTCTGATGCCATTGGATGCGGAGGGTACATTTTCTTTATTGCAATTTTTATTTATTTCCTTATCTTATTGTATTACAAATTAAGTTGCGATATTAGGTGATTTCTCTTAAATTTTGATTAGCCATCCATTTAGATTTTTAATGTGATATCCTGTAATTTGGCTCGTTTTGAAGCCTTGAATAAATGAAAAGTCTCATCGATGTATTTCGAGCGAACCTAACTCGGAGTGGATCCCTCTCGAGCGACTAACCAAATGGGAATGGCTAGCTAGGAAATTCAAGTACGTGGACCTAAGAACTTGAACCTGGATGACTCTTTGGCCATGAAAATTGTCGAGGGAATATTTTGGACCAATATAGGCCGATCCTAGAATGCTTAAGGAACGATTTGGATAATACTCTACGCTTGGATCACGGGTGATTCCGTTTGACCTCGTATGGGTTCCGAACGTCCCCGAAATTATTTCTAACGATCGTGTCCATTGGGACTAGTGATTGACCATCGCAATTGAATGACAACCAAAGTCGCCATGGCTCGAGTAATTCTTAAACGTGATTTTATCACGGGTCGATACGCGTAACTCCTAAAAGCCGCCCGTTAGTTTGAGATACGCCAAGAATTCTATCGATCGAGATTGATCGCGAACCGTGCTTGGAATTTGAAGTCGGACCTTCGGGGTTTCCAATAAATAAAATTTTTTTGGACGTTTCCTCATCCAATGTACGAATCCTTCGCGGTTCGCCCCAAAGAGGTTCAAGAAAAGTATATTTGGACCTGGAATTGGGAAAGGACCCATTTGCCCTCAAAAAATACCCCATTTTTCACTTGGAACGAAGGGTATTTTGGTCATTTTTCCCTTTGACCGAGATTGATTAGTCCAAGTAAGGGGAAATTACCATTTTACCCCTCTTGGATTCAAAACCAATTATTTCTTGGACTACTCATTGTCTTCCTCATTTCTACCAATTTGTGACAACTTTTCCTCTCCTCCATCACCTTGGCCGAACACCCATCTTTGCCGCCGCTGTCGCCGAGAAAAATTTTGTTGAGCCGCCGCCGACTCGATTTTGACTCACGGAGGTCGTGAGCTACCGTGGGCCGCTAGAATCGCCACTAGATTCAAGTTTTCTCAACCGTTCAACGGAGGTTTTTGCTAAATTTTGAGGTAGGATTACCTCTAAACCTAAATTAGGTGGTTAGGTTGCTAAGAGACTTTGAATTGGTGAATTTTTTATGAAGAAATGGATGGATTTGAGCTTGGATGAGGGTGGCGAAAATGCAAGAAGAAGAAGGAAAAAAAATGGTGTCTTGCATGAATAGTAAAATCAAGAGAGAGAGTGTGTGGTCAAAGTTTGACCATAGTTACTTTTTGGCTAATATTTTAACCATGGTTAGGTTATTGATTAACTCTAGTTACTTTTAAACTATGGTTAGGTTATATGTTAACTACGGATTACTTTTTATGTGACATTATTTCGTTATGCCACAGTGCTTATTTATATGTGACTAAATGTTGTTATGCCACGGTATTTAATTAGACGTGGTATTACTATAGTTTAATACTATATTTGTGAATTTATTTGTACATTAGAAATTAATATTTGTTTGGACACGATAAATTCCTACGTTAGTACAATATTAATTGTACGTTAATTATTCATTGCTACGTTAGTGTATTATGGACGTATGGTGTGGATTGGAATTGTGGTAGCGTGAATTAGTCGGGTAGTCTGATTTATTAATACACTAACGTGAGTGAATCACGTGATCTCTATCTATTCTAAGAAAGTATAATGGTCCTATTCAATCAAGTCGTCCCGAGGCCAAAGTGAGCCGTATTCGACGATTGTGCGAGACCGAGAAAGTTTGATGGTCGTATTCAATCAAGTCGTGCGAGGCCAAAGTGAGCCGTATTCGTCGATTGTCCGAGACCGAGAAAGTTCGGTGGTCGTATTCAATCAAGTCGTTTGAGGCCAAAGTGAGCCGTATTCGACCGATTGTTTGAGACCGAGAAAGTTTGAAAGTCGTGTTCAATTAAGTCGTCCGAGACCAAAGTGAGTCGTGTTCGACTAATTGTCCGAAACTTAATCCGGTCATGTTCCTATGTGTCCGAGACCGTGATTTTCGGGTTGTATTCCTATGTGTCTAAGACCCCGATATATATATATTTATGGAGCCGTGTTTTAGAAAGGTCCGAGGCTCGAGTGTTATGGACTCGTATGATGTCGTGGAGTCACGTGGAATATTCCCGGAGTGACGTAGAATATTTCTGGAGTAACGTGGAATTTTCGGAGTAACGTAGAATTTTATACGATAGCCTGAGGCGTGGAACGCGGGCTTTAGAGCAATGTAGGTTATTGTTATTCCAGTTTGAGACGTGAAATATCAAAATGAGGGTAACGTAGAATATTTGAGAAGGTGTGAGAATTTTGGAACAAGAATGAAATATTCCAGGATTTATTAGTGGAATTATTGAGAAGAAGGAGGATGTGTCGAGAATCATTGTTTTAAAATTTGTCTAGAGGCACTAGCAACCTGAGTTAGGGTTAGAGGTTTTCCTACCGAGATTTTATCTCACCCCGTCGTGGGTCCTATTTTTCAGGTATCGGGCGATGGAACATCAAGTCTGCTAAGGATTAGCATTTGAGAAATATGTGGGTCGAATGAATATTAAATATTTTGTGGCCTTATAGATTAAGATTGAACCATTGGTATTTGACCGCTATATCAATTGAAGTGTAATATACGAGATGTATGATGTATACCACTTTTGTCCTAAGTCATTCGTTTGAATTGATGTATGGAGATATTTACCGCTTCCGCTTGTTTTATGGATTTTTATGAAATTGTAGGCCGAAGGATCCCGGAAGCCAATCTAAAATAGAAACGGTTAGATGGGATGTCGACGGCTCGCAGGGGTTCGGGACGCGACATCCCCGTTTGGAGTGGTATCGAGCAAGGTCAGCTCGATCCAATGTGATTGAGATTTGGAGTGATTAGGAGTGATGACTTGGGGACAATTAGATAGTGTGACCTTTAGGATTAAACATTAATCGCTGAATCTTGAGGATTATAGGCTTGAACTTGTGTGGTATTCTAATGATCCTAGTGTCAACTTTAATGGATGATCTTGAGTGATGTTGTGATTGAGGTTTAAGTGGAAGCAAGTTGGAGTTAAAGAGACATAAGCATGGATTTGAAGTAGTAATTGTGCTTGAGTTTAATAGAGAATTGCTTATGAATGAGCGGTCAATTAGACTACATGATTTTGACCGTGGTTAGTCAATGACCCAACTTGAGGAATATGAGCTATAAAGAGACGATTGGTATTAGTAACTTCAGACTTGAATTGCGTTATATCATGATGACTTTAGTTATCGGGTGTTATTGACAACCTTGGATGATATGAGATGAAATGTATACAAGGAAGGGGACAAGGACTATAGGGATTAAAGGCCAGTTGTGATTGAACGTATATGGATTCGACTCGAATAGCGACTAGACTTGAGGTATATGCTGGAATATAGGTAATTAATCTATGAGATGTGACGGTCATTGGTGGAATTAGAGATCTTACGTGGATAAGAGTTGATCCGGAAACGATTGTGGTATGACAAGTGGTGAGAAAAAAAAACATGCTATGCATGTGTTTGTGGATATGAAATAAAAGTTGATGAGGGTGTATACATGAGCTTATCACTTTTAGACTTAATAAACTATCACTTGGTATGGGACAAGTTGATGGGATACCTAAAAATCGTGATGAAGCATGGTATGGGACGTGTGGAACGGGGCTTCCTTCGTAGATGTATGACTTGGGACAACCTGCAATGATCGAGTCTAATGAGGGCGGGGAGTGATCGCCGGGACGAGAGAGGTCCGGACAAGGAGCGGCTCCGACGAGGCTTCTAAGATAATAAGGAGGTAGGAATGACCCAAGTCATAAATTGAAAGGGAAAGCCTCGGTATCGGGTTGAGTCCGATTGTAGTGAAGAGATGTATGACACGGGATTAATTCGCAAGTGAATGTTTGAAAGTGGCATGACATTTGTAATGACACCTGTGATTGGCATGGTTGGAAGCTTCGTGCTTAGCAATGGATGCCGTTTGAAAGGAAAAGTGATATTTGCGACGGCCTATTGGGCGTATTTTGTAATTGGCATCGTGTGACCGTTATGGTTAATGTCTAACTAAGAGATTAGATAGTGTGAGGAGCTTATACTCCATTAATCGATGCCTGTTGAAATTGAGATAGCCTGTTGTGACTATGCTAGAGTGATAGATACCTCTAGATTTATGGCATGAGCGAATGAAATGGCACTTTGAGTATTTGCTTGGTGCTGACCTCGTTGTGTTTTAGCCTAGTTAAGGCTTGCCTAGTAATGGGCTATTAACTGAGAAGTTGCCTCGTGAAGCTTGCTTGATGTGTGGTCGTTGCTTAAGGATGATTTGGAATCCTTAGATAATGGACAACTAGCCGAGAGTTGTTTGAGAACCAATGGATGGTTACTTGCTGGCGATGAATGATGAGGTGAGCAATCAAAACTGCTAGGCTTGAATAGATGACTTAAGTCTTTGATGCCTAGAGGTAATCACGAGTGGTTCAAGTGACATGAGAACCTAATGAGGTTGATCGACCAAAGTACGGTCGCTAGAGGAGCACTTAGCTCATTTATGTGAGATATGAAAAGATCCAAGAACTGAGATGGATTACGAGAATTGAGTAAAGATAAACGACTGGAGTATAAGTACTAGAAGTGAATATGGCTCGATTTGTTAATTATGTGAGACCCAAGTGTAATAAGGGGTCACGAGAATTTTAAACGGAAATGAGAAAAAAAATTGATGGGTAGGCAAACTCGAGGAGGAGCTGCCATTGTGCCTAAGTCACTATGGTGACAGATATTAGTGCTGATGAGTTAAGTGATGGAAGTCACGAGAAAGGTGACTATGAGTTATTCATTTCGAATTGAAGGTGTGGGAAGAACCACGAGGGCTTTGAATAGCTTGTGAGGTGGACCACGAGGCTGAGGTCAACTAAGGTTTGATAGAGAAAGTGAATTTGAAACTGCCCCTCCGGATTGAGAGTTTGTGAGAAAATCTTAGAAGTTTTGGGTGCACTAAAGAAAGAAAGTGACCCTGGCAGTTATTAGCCTTAAGAGGCTATTGATGACCGCCTTCATTGAGTGTTTAATGAAAGTACTTTCCTAGGATTGCATGAGAGCAAAGATTGTGTAGATCCTAATAATCTTATAAGGATCCGAGGACGATCGACCAAGTGTGAGACAGAGTTCTCAAAGTCATTTAAGCATATGTTAAAGCTGGTCAAGGATCCTTTGTATAAGACATGAAGTCCCCGAGTAGATTTGAATCGAAAGCCTTATGGCTAGTTGTTATTCCCCGAGTCCGAGGAATCGTAATGAATTTTAATGAAGGGAGCGGATGATTGGAAGACATATGAATAAGAGAACCCTTGCTCATGGATTTCGAGCAAATAAATGTTCATTATGGAACATGGAACGTGCCTGCGAGAAACGGCTATTACCTTGCCGTAAGACTCGTAATGAGAGATTGATGTTTTGTTTCTTCCGTCGTGAGGAAAATTAAGGAAGAAGTTATGTCAATTGTTTGATCTTGTTGAATAAAATAGGATTGATTGAGGATGAATAGGGACCACTAGAAGTGACATTGTGTGTTATTACCCCTAAAGAGTAGGATGTCGTTCTTAAAGGGCGATCGGACCATGAGATGGTCGTTGAAGGAAAGGAAAGCAAATAGACTTGATAGTCCTAGTTGTTTGTAATTTTATTGAATGGTTGAGTAAGTGAACAGAACGTCTAGAGTGTAATTACAAAGTGACTTGAGGAAGTCAAATTGCATGTTCAAGTGTGGATTTATGGTGATTAAGGACGAACCTCGATTCCTTGAAACCTTATCACCCGAGGTGACCGAGCCTCTGGAAGAAGAATGCCGAGTATGGTGGCATCTAAATCCTAGAATACAAACTCTGCAGTTTGGCATAGACTCCAAGATTGACGTCCTATGGAATGGGAAAGACGAGGACGATTCGAAGTAAGAGAATGCCACTGAAGTGTATAGTTTCCTTCATAGGAAAAGAGCCCTAGAGTAGAAGGAAGAGAAAATACTAACTGTCTTAATATTAAGATTGAGTGTCGAACCGAGAAAGAAGACGCAAAACTTGGATGATTCCCGAAGGAGAAGTCCGAGAAACCGCCCTATAGACAGATTGAATCCCAGGACATGTGGATGTCTAGTTGAATGAATGAAATCGAGATAGGGTTGCATTAGTTGGTTGTGAAACCAAGAGCGCAAGGCAATAAAGCTTCCCGAGGAAAGAATGACAAAAATGAACAAAATGTTGTATGGTCCAAGTGGAGACACTTGACAACAGAGGGCCAAGGTTTGAACTCTTAAGTGAGACGTATGAAGGACAGTTTGAACGGTTCTACGCCTAGTGACAAGAAACCGATGATAATCAACTTGAGTATCCATGAAATAATTGGATTGGTTGTTACCGTATTGAGAGACGATGAATGGGCTCATTTAATGAGTCATAAGAAACATGAACAACTTTTAAGAGTATCCTATGGACTCTAAGGAGATGCTCGTTGAATGCTAAATGTGAAGAACATGAGTTGTGGACCTGATGAGGTAAGATTCCTCATCCGCGAAATTTGTGGAAAATGAAATCCCTGTGAAGCCTATGAGGATTGGAATGAGTGATGAATCGACTAGGGTCGATGTGAGTCGTCGAAACTTGAAGTTTCCTAGACTTGATGGATTGTTATAGACGGATTATGGGAGGATTCCCCACGAGAGCTGTCCCTATTGATGAAATGGGCTAAGGACGAGATGTAACGCGACTAGATGAATGAATGTGAAAAGAGTCTTTGAGGACTTGAGTCAAGTTGATGATTAAGCGGTTAATGGCGTTATCGTTTGAATCAAAGGGATCAAGAGAATTATAATGAAGTGATGTGGAAGGGAGAAATTGAGGCGTAACAAGGCAATCCGAAGAGGATTGTACGAATGCGCTTTGACAATAAGACCTTATGAGTTGGAATGCTCAGTATATGACTGGAGTTGGTTTGCTAATGTCCTCGTGACAAAGTTTGGGAAACATTGTTTGGTTGGAAAAAGATTTTGAATCTATATCTACCACAAGAAAATAAGATAGTAGGTTCCCGAGAGGAATTGAACGAAAGGCAACGCTGATGTATGAAATTGGTTATGGATATGAGAGCGTTGCTTGTGTAAAGAAAAACCTCAACGTTATGTGAACTATAAGAGGTTGAGAGCACTTGGCTGCGTAAAAGGGGAATTGAAGTATTATTGCTGTGATACCCATATCACTAAGGAAGGACAGATTAATTAGCGGATGCTTATAATTGAGAATTGAGCAATGTGTAATTGGGGATTGAGGGACAGATCTTCCTCCGAGAAATAAGAGATTCAACTTCTAAATTGGAAGTTTTTCAATTGGCTAGTTTGATGGCTACACGAAGCATCAAGCCTAAAGGTCGAAAGGAAAGTGAGATGTTAGAATGAACGGACCACGATATCTAAGGGATTAAGAAAGTAAATAGAGCAGGAAGAAAATCCAGACTTCCGGATGCTTAGGAAAGAAACTTTGAAGTTGAGAATAGAACCCTTGAGGTCCCATGGATGAAAGTATGAGCCTAATATTGAAGATGAACTTAAAGAAATGACCTCGTTGGAACTTCGAAGGGAGAATGATGGTGTCCCTTGGGGTGGCACAAAGGTGTGCCAAGATTTGCCTTAATACTATCGATGGTTTGAATTGAAAATTTGGGTTAGTCCAACGGATGGTCAAGTATTAGATATATCGATAAGAAAAAGTGCATTCTTGCGATGGGTTAGTGATGATGGTGATGGGCATGGAACTTGAGTTTAATATGATGCTCCGAAAAGGTCTTCAATCAAGAATGCTATGGAAGTACCAATTGATGAAAAGAGTTACTTTGAAAAGCAAGGTAGCGATGAGGTGCCGATACCCCAAAAGATTGGATGGTTAAAGGTTGTAAATTTCGAGGACGAAATTTCTTTAAGGGGGAAGAATTGTGACATCCTGTAATTTGGTTCGTTTTGAAGCCTTGAATAAATGAAAAGTCTCATCGATGTATGTCGGGCGAACCTCACTCGGAGTGGATCCTCTCGAGCGACTAACCAAATGGGAATGGCTAGCTAGGAAATTCAAGTACGTGGACTTAAGAACTTGAACCCTGGCGACTCTTTGGCCATGAAAATTGTCGAGGGAATATTTTGGACCAATATAGGCTGACCCTAAAATGATTAAGGAACGATTTGGATAATACCCTACGCTTAGATCACGGGTGATTCCGTTTGACCTCGTATGGGTTCCGAACGTCCCCGAAATTATTTCTAACGATCGTGTCCATCGGGACTAGTGATTGACCATCGCAATTGAATGACAACCAAAGTCGCCATGGCTCGAGTAATTCTTAAACGTGATTTTATCACGGGTCGATACGCGTAACTCCTAAAAGCCGCCCGTTAGTTTGAGATACGCTCGAAATTCTATTGATCGAGATTGATCGCAAACCGAGCTTCGGAATTTGACGTCGGACTTTCGGGGTTTCCAATAAATAAAATTTTTTTGGACGTTTCCTCATCCAAAGGTACGAATCCTTCGCGGTTCGCCCCAAAGAGGTTCAAGAAAAGTATATTTGGACCGGAATTGGGAAAAGACCCATTTGCCCTCAAAAAATACCCCATTTTTCACTTGGAACGAAGGGTATTTTAGTCATTTTCCCCCTTTGGCCGAGATTGACTAGTCCAAGTAAGGGGAAATTACCATTTTACCCCTCTTGCATTCAAAATCAATTATTTCTTGGACAACTCATTGTCTTCCTCATTTCTACCAATTTGTGACAACTTTTCCTCTCCTCCATCACCTTGGCCGAACACCCATCTTTGCCGCCGCCGTCACCGAAAAAATTTTGTTGAGCCGCCGCCGACTCGATTTTGAAGCACGGAGGTCGTGAGCTACCGTGAACAGCCGAATCGCTACTAGATTCAAGTTTTCTCAACCGTTCAACGGAGGTTTTTGCTAAATTTTGAGGTAGGCTTACTTCTAAACCTAAATTAGGTGGTTAGGTTGCGAAGAGACTTTGAATTGGTGAATTTTTTATGAAGAAATGGATGAATTTGAGCTTGGATGAGGGTGGCCGAAAATGCAAGAAGAAGAAGGAAAAAGAAATGGTGTCTTGCATGAATAGTAAAATCAAGAGAGAGAGTGTGTGGTCAAAGTTTGACCATAGTTACTTTTTGGCTAATATTTTAACCATGGTTAGGTTATTGATTAACTCTAGTTACTTTTAAACTATGGTTAGGTTATATGTTAACTACGATTACTTTTTATGTGACATTATTTCGTTATGCCACGTGCTTATTTATATGTGACTAAATGTTGTTATGCCACGGTATTTAATTAGACGTGGTATTACTATAGTTTAATACTATAGTTGTGAATTTATTTGTAAGTTAGAAATTAATATTTGTTTGACCACGATAAATTACTACGTTAGTACGGTATTAATTGTACGTTAATTATTCATTGCTACGTTAGTGTATTATGGACGTATGGTGTGGATTGGAATTGTGGTAGCGTGAATTAGTCGGGTAGTCCGATTTATTAATACACTAACGTGAGTGAATCACGTGATCTCTATCTATTCTAAGAAAGTATAATGGTCCTATTCAATCAAGTCAGTTCGAGGCCAAAGTGAGCCGTATTCGACGATTGTTTGAGACCGAGAAAGTTTGATGGTCGTATTCAATCAAGTCGTATGAGGCCAAAGTGAGCCGTATTCTTCTAATTGTCCCAAACCGAGAAAGTTTGATGGTCGTATTCAATCAAGTCAGTCCGAGACCAAAGTGAGCCGTATTCGACCGATTGTCCGAGACCGAGAAAGTTTGAAAGTCGTGTTCAATTAAGTCGTCCGAGACCAAAGTGAGTCGTGTTCGACTAATTGTCCGAGACTTAATCCGGTCTTGTTCCTATGTGTCCGAGACCGTGATTTTCGGGTTGTATTCCTATGTATCCGAGACCCGATATATATATATATATATATATATATATATATATATATATATATATATATATTTATTTATTTATGGAGCCGTGTTCTATAAAGGTCCGAGGCTCAGTATTATGGACTCGTATGATGTCGTGGAGTCACGTGGAATATTCTCGAAGTGACGTAGAATATTTCTGGAGTAACGTGAAATTTTCGGAGTAACGTAGAATTTTATACGATAGCCTGAGGCGTGGAACGCGGGCTTTAGAGCAATGTAGGCTATTGTTATTCCGATCTCGAGACGTGAAATATCAAAATGAGGGTAAAGTAGAATATTTGAGAAGGTGTGAGAATTTTCGGAACAAGAATGGAATATTCCGGGATTTATTAGTGGAATTATTGAGAAGAAGGAGGATGTGTCGAGAATCGTTGTTTTAAAATTTGTCTGGAGGCACTAGCGACCTGAGTTAGGGTTAGAGGTTTTCCTACTGAGATTTTATCTCACCCCGTCGTGGGTCCTATTTTTCGGGTATCGGGCGATGGAACATCAAGTCTGCTAAGGATTAGCATTCGAGAAATATGTGAGTCGAATGAATATAAAATATTTTGTGGCCTTATGGATTAAGATTGAACCATTGATATTTGACCGCTATATCAATTGAAGTGTAATATACATATGTATGATGTATACCACTTTTGTCCTAAGTCATTCATTTGAATTGATGTATGGAGATGTTTACCCGCTTCCGCCTGCTTTATGGATTTTTATGAAATTGTGGGCCGAAAGATCCTGGAAGCCAATCTAAAACAGAAACGGCTGGATGGGATGTCGACGGCTCGCTGGATTCGGGACGTGACATTTAAGATCTAATGGGTTATGTTTTCTTGTTTGTTTGTATGTTTCCTGTTTTAAACTTAGAATTTCATTAGGGTTTTCCTAATTTATTTGGGTCTACACATTTCAGCTGAGTCACTATTTGTTGGAAATTCCAGGGCATCCCAGATGAAAAAGAGAAAAATGAAAGAATCGGATGAGATAAGCCACTTATCGAGGCGCATAACTGACCAAATCCTTTCGCTTGCCGATTAAGGATGCAGTCAGAACTAATTTTTGTCGAGAAAGTGGAGGTACAAATGGTCCTCTGTTCCACAACTTGTGTTTGATGACCAATGTACCAGCGTCGGGGAGTTCCGAGCTAACAAATCAATGTTGATCATGTAAGGAAAATCGTGTTAAACAGATATCGGGAAGCCCCGTTTTGGTGGCCTAAGTTGGATAGATTACGAGTTAAGGCCTCTTGAGAAAAGCCAAGTCTGGAAAGCTACACTTAGAATCACTACACGAGCCACATAATAATTATAAAAAAAAATAGACTCAAAGATCGATCATCGTGGTGCCTGGCTCGAACTCTTTCAAGTTTTGTTTGGATCATGAAACAAGCAAGAGAAGTTAGGCTAGAATCAACCCCTCACCGCTCGATTTTCCACTGATTTCCGGCCTTGATTGGTCCCTGAGCTCCGGCTACTTGTTCAATCGAAATTCTCGCTATCAGGTCCAAAATGTCAAACTTATGATGTCTCTAGTTGCTAAGTGCATGATGATGTTATGTTGGCGTTTGCAATTAAGGGTGTGATTAGTCCTTTGCAAAATGCACGAGTGATCCCTCACTCTCAATATGGTGCAGCATTGATTTTTGTGCTAGGGGCCGGATTCCGCTGTCATTTGAGAATTCGATTGCCCGTAAGTTTTATAAAATGCATGGATGGTCTATGGGGAGGGAAACTCAAATATCGACAAACTGCCATGTCTCTAGTTTCTAAATGCAGAAGGAATGTAATAGGAAAAATGAATGCAAAATCGATGCTTTTGCTTAGGGGTTAAATTTAAATTCGGTCGTTTGACAGTGAATTTAATCCCTAAATTTTCCGATTGCGTGAATGATCTTCCCGGAGAAAATTTATGTGTCAACAAAACTCTAATCATGCCTTGACTTGTTGCATCTCTCAAGACTTTCAAGAACTTCCTTTAGATCAAAATAGCCGGAAACGCAAGTCCAAATTTTAAAATCAAACTTTCTTGGACCTTTTTGTGGTTGTACAAGATCTTCATAAGAACAGTTTGGCCTAAACATCCCAGCCAAATTATGGGAGGGCATGTGACTTGAGCTGACTTAGCACACTCTCTACGACACCGAAAAGGATTGCTTCGGCCATGTTTTTCTTGCTATTGAAAAAGCGGAGACTAAAATTCCCAAAGGCTTTAAGCACGTAATAAGAATTTACTGTTCATGCAATTACCCTGTGTGCATCCATATTCATAAGATCTGGTCCTAGGAACAAGACGAAAACAAGAAATAATCTTTCTATGTAGGTGCGAAAACATATCATTTCCTAAACGCATTATATCTAGGGAACTCTTTAAATGGTCTAGCGGAACAATTACAAAACTATCGAGTAACTAACATTAATTCATCAAAAATAAGATTCAAATGGTGCGGCATGATTTCATTCATTATCCACGAACCGAAGACGAATATTGTTTTACATTAAACAAAGATAATGTCACAATAGGTCTCCAACGTTACGACTAAAGCATTTTCTCCATAGAGAAATGTGCAACACAAACACGAACAAACACAAGCCCACACAAACAAATAATAAAGAACAGCACGCACTCAAGGAAGGAAAGAGAAAAGTACAATATACAACGACCATTGTTTTCATCCCTGGAATTGAAAGAGATGTGACGAAAGATTAGCTGAGTACACCTTCAAATCTTTGCGGAGATCCACATGGCGTGGCAAATAGATCATGGGAGTTCATCTGCACTCAAAAGAAGAAAAAAGACGGAAAGAGTTCAGAGTAAATGCAACTTTATATCAAAGCATTTATTGTGGTGCCATGTGAATTTGTCATTCTTAGGTATTCTATCATACAAAAAGCACGTCCTATGCCAATTTCCAAGAAAGGAGGACGCGAGATTCCATCGTAGGCAATCAAATTTTACATTCAATGCGCTGCATGAAATTGGGAAATTGGGATTTGTCAAATGTTGTCCAAACATAATGCATTATTTTCTTATTCTAATTTTCGCCAACTGAGGAAGGTTAAGGAAAAAAAAAGATAAGGAGGGAATCTCAATATATATGAATATATCTCATCTAAGAACGTAAAAGAAATGAAGGGAGTAGCAGATTGGTGCGTACCTAATCATCCATCCATTGTACTTCTATCAAATCAAGTTGGATTCGAGGAATGTGGGCAATTATGTTCCAATCCTCGCCAATTTCAGGCTCACATCTTTCGCTCGAGTTCACCACGATGCTCGATGCATAATTCTTTGAGGGCAGTGAGGGACCGGATTCCTTCCGGCATGGACGATAAGTTGGGACACCGGATCAACCAAATTGATTTGAGACGTGTATGATTGGACAGCCATTCGGGAACAACTGTCAAGCCAGGGCAGTCAAAGACAGAAAAGGACTCCAAAGTACAGGCTAATCCTTCGAGACATTGGAGCATCTCCATCACTTGTTCGCAATTATCGATTACCAGAATACGGAGACTCAACGGAAAGTTGGACTTACTCTCCAAGGTCAAAGCAAGCTTGGAACGAGCAATGTTCAAGGACTCTAGGGCGGCTAATTCCCCAAAAGGCAAAGATATTGGTCCCCTACAATTTCTAATCTCCAACTGTCGAAGGCAAGTCAATCGGCAAGTACCTTCAAACAAAACTTGGAGGTTTTCGCATGCCTCGATTCCCAAAAAATGCAGGTTTTCTAGATACTGTATTCCGGTTTCTTGCAAGCTTTTCTTCTTTGTTGTTATGTATAGAAATCTAAGACTGACAAGCTTGTTCATATTTTTCGGTAACTCGCCTAGCTCCAAGCAACCACAAACGTCCAAGCGTAGCAAATTCTGCAACTCATAAATGGTATTCGGAAGCTTCTTCAACTGCTTGTTCCTAGCGAGATTTAATGATCTCAATTGCTTCAAGTTGCATATGGATCTTGGCAGCTCCTCAAGGCTACCATATGCCAAATCGAGATACCGTAAGTGTTTACACTTGGAGATGAGTGTCCTAGCAAATTTTCTAGTAATAATTCCATCACGATCTTTGTATTGAAATACAAATGCACGTAACCTCTTTGAAGTTTTCTTTCTCATAAAAGGTGGGACTCCATTGTAATTTGATATTTTCTCTATCGAAGTGGTAGGAGTTGAAATGTATCGAACTCTTTCTGAAATCCCTGGAGTATCTAAGTCAACAGTAGAACAATAATTTTGTCCCACACTCGTTGCAAGAGAATGGACCAAATCGTGCACTTTAAAGAATAATATTGCTCCTTGCTGCTCAACATCTTGGATCAAAGATCTCCTCCACAACTCTTTGACATACTCAACACCAATGTCTTCCGGTGCTACTTTTTCCTTTGTTGGACTAATGAGTCCTAAAGCCATCCATAGCCCAATCAAAAGCCAGGCCTGGTATTGAACTCCTCTGGGAAAAAGTGACAAGATAGGAAAACATTGTTTTAAGTGAGATGGTAAATGAACATAGCTAAGCTTAAGAACCGGTAAAATGTCCTTTGTCGCTTCCGCTAACTCCCATGTTTCACTATCCCTTATACGAATCCAATCCCCAACATCATCCTTTGAATTCAGTAGGTTCCCAAGAGTTTCCACAAGGAGAGGAACTCCTTGACATTTTGTGACAATGTCTTTTCCAATCTCAAGGAGTTCAGGATGTGGTTCCTTTTTTGTCGAAGGCGCATATTTGGAACAAGACAACAGAGTCTTCATAAGAAAGGCCTTTTAGACGATGCGCCGGATGGGTGCCCATTACAGAAACCCCTTCCAAGCTGCGTGTTGTCACAATTATTTTGCTTTCACTAGCTCCTTCACTGAGCAAATCTCTCAATTTTTTCCATTTCCTGTGGTCATTACTCCATACATCATCCAAGACAAGTAGATATTTCTTGTCTTTGATGGTGTCTAGCAAATGAGTTTGTAGCTGCTGCATATCAAAGCTACTCAAATTTTGACCGGTTGCATTTTTAATGATCTCTACAATAATTTTCTTCAAATCGAAATCCTCGGGCACACACACCTAGATTCGCAACTTAAATTGCTCTTTCACCATGTCGTCGTTGTAAACTAATTTGGTTAGGGTCGTCTTGCCCAAACCTCCTATTCCAACAATGGGAATCACCGAAATGTTTTGATCGTCTACTGACGGAAACAACATGTCAATTATCTTTTTCTTATCAATATCTCTTCCAACGACATTCGATTTCTTTACAAACGGGTCAGTGACCTCTCGTGTTGGCCTACGTGCCTCATGATTGTCAGCGCTCCTGCAAAGACCAAATTGATCTTTGTCCATGGAAATTCTGGATAATCTCTCCCGAATATCCTTGATTTGATGACTGATTTTCGCACGGAACATGAGTGGGTTAGAGAGGGAAAAGAAGCGGCATACCTTCCCTTTGATGCCCACGTAGTGACTTATCACCTTCTTCCGTAAGGCTTCACACTTGAGTTCATCGAGCACGTCCTCCGCATCAAATAACACATCTTGAAGCCGATCCAACCACACTTGCAGGCTGTGGTTCTTCGCCTGCTGCTCCTCCGCATCTAACAGCACTACCTTAATGGCAGTCAACGTCTCTCTAAGCTCGCCGATCTGGTCCTCGACACCATAAATCGCGACGGCTTCTTGGAGGGCGCGGGAGGCTACCTTCCCAACCACCCCCTCTGCTATGCCAAAGAGGTCTGCCATGTTTTTCCAAGAAGGAAATGGGGCTACAAAGGTGGAGGAAATTAGTTCTCGGCTATGTGACTCGAGAATTTGATGGTCTAAACAAGAATGTCTCAATGTCCACGTAAATGATGGTAGCAACCCGAATATGATCCCCGGTAGGTTGCTAATTATTATCGGTCAAGCAAGGGATATAAATTTCGTACTTCATAAGAATATGTTACCGATGGTATATTGTTATTACTTGCATTACAAGTTGCACAAGTGCCATTAATTTCAAGGACAAAGGAAATATATTCTTTTCGTGAGTTAGTTGCTGCGATGATAACTTTCTTACAACAGGATGAAAGGGATGTTCTTTCCTTAGGAGCGCCTCGCATAATGATTGGCTATGAAATTCCATAGATTTGAATTCGTTACGACAATTTTATGATGAATTATTGTTGGAATTATACACTAGTATCAGTCTTGCAATCAAACTACACTATTTGGTTTTATGTTTGATCTCTCGACCTGACTAGTCTTTACAACATTAGTTCTCAAACCTTTTCTGCACGCATTGTTTTCTGCCTTGCATATTAGGTTGCTTTTGGCTTCTCCACCCCGGCTCACATTATGCTAAATTTCCGGACAAGCAATCATTTGGCAAGAATCTTTAAAAAGATTCAGGTGCAGTCGGGAAGCGGTTAACCGCTGTCCAAATGAAGAGCTTCCCAACATGGTGGTTGTGGCATAGCGTCAATGACGGGTGGAACCGCGGTGGCCGTGGCGAGTCTGGCAACGGCTGAGCAGGGGGAGAGATGTACATAAATGGATGATTAATGACTCAATAAATGCTAAATGGCAATGGCTTCTTGGAGGGCACGGGAGGCTGTCTTCCCAAGCACCCCCTCTACGACGCTAAAGAAGTCCACCATGTTTTTACAGGAGGGAATGGGCCAAAAATATGGAGGAAATTGAATCTTCGCCATTTGGCTTGAGAATTGGATGATCCTAACACCAGTCCATTTTATGATGGAAGATTCCACGTCAATGGTTGTAGCAACTGGAAGATATATATTATAAATTGCTAATCATTTATTGTTAATCATCGACCATCTAGTGATGCCTTGTCGTGATTATATTGTAATAAATTGAGAGAGAGAGGGGGGACGGAGGGAGAAAAATAGGGAAAAGAGAGAGAAAGAGGAAGAAGAAAAGGGTGAAAAGAAAACAAAGAGAGAAGAAAGGAGAGACGTGTGAAAGAGGGAAAGGGAGGAAGAAGAAAAGGAAAGAGAAGGGTAAGAATAAGGGAAAGGGGGAGAGAGAAAGAGAAGGAAGAGGAGAGTGAGAATTTAGGAATTTCCTACTAGAATTGTTTTGTTCTTGATTTAAGCCAACAAATGGGGTAGGCAATTGGGGTCATCATGTCATCATTCCCCCTCACTAGCTCATGAGTTGTGTGCGCACAACAAGTTGATATTCAAAAGATTAAGCAAGATTATTTTTTCACACTATATTCAAAGTATTAATAATGAAAAGAGATTATTGATAAATACACACAATACGAACAACGCGTACAAACATCGAACGAGAAAAGCCGTTATAGGATAGAAAATATTTAGATCTTTTAGGGGGTGCATGAAAACCATTCAGAAATAGAATTTATGTTCCAAACCTATTTACGAACGAAACTCATTTGGTAACGTAATTTTATTTTTTTATTTCTGAAATAAAAAGTTGTTTTGAAATAGATTTGAAGGAGAAATGAGAAATAATAATTTTCTACTTTTCCGAGAAACGAAAATAAAAATCTCACTTTCACTCAAATACCCGCCGTCGCCGACCACCACCCGCCCCCGCCGGTCTCCGGCCATCGCCCCTTGCCGACCGGCCGCAACCTCCGGTCACCGTAGCCGCTGCCGTCGGTCACCGCTACCTACAACGGTTGTCGGTCTCCCCCAGCGCCGCCACCGTTCGCCGCCACCCTAGCCGGCCGTCGCCATAGCCGTTTCTTCTGTCACCTTCCCGTCGTCGGCTGGCCGACGCATTTTTTTAGAAGTAGAAATTTTCAACAATTGTCAAAGAAATTTCTATTTTAGAAGTAAAAATTTTATGTAGTTATGAAATGCATTTTTTTGTTCAGAAACTCATCCAGAAACAGAAATAGAAAAAACTATTTCTAACCAAAAATCTATTTCTGGAACAGAATGGTTATCATTCACCACTTATAATACTAACAAAGAGAGATAGAGAGAGTCTCCCAAAAGTGGCTCCACTATCCTCCTCGATTTTTCTCCAGCCTCAAAGAACGGATGACACATGCCTCCCTGATTTCTCTCCGCTATCAGAATAGAAATCTTGGAAAACCGAAGGGCTCTTGCTCTCATTGGTTCATTCATATGATAGAGAGAGGGGTCCAACTTTTTAGTTTCTGTCATAAATAAATCGATCTCATGATTAATTTCTTAGGTAGCTTTTGCACGTAATTGCCCCTTTAAAAGTGTTCAGCTTCTAGTTAATGATGCATTGATATTATACTGTAGAATATGAAGGGACTGAAGGTGCGTGGCGAGAGTATAAAAAGCGTTTCTTCGCTGTTGAAACAAGCATTTTCTTTGACGTCCCTCGATCTCCATAAAGCCACATTGTGAGGCAACTCCGTCTCACTCTTTCGTTCTTTTGGCATACTCATATTGGATTGAGGTTCGCAATAGAAGACTGATCTGGCTGGTATCTACGTTGAAGGTATGTTCAAGTAGTATATTTGAACTCGAACCCTCGCTTCAAACTGATCATCGAGGACTTTGTCACCATCTTTATTTTCAGTCGTATGCCTTCGCGCACTTTCTCAGGTTGGTTTACTTACGAGACAATAATGAGATAGCAAATTCTCATACAGATCTGCTACATATCTTCAGGTGACCCATTTACGTCTACATAGAAGGAATATTAATCGACCCTAGCATCTGTCTCTGGCCTTGAGCAAGAAGGTTAGAAAGTAGTGGTAATGCGTTTTTCAGAATTCGAACTAGTGACCTCCGTGCATGTGCACTTGTAAAATTTTGGCCCTTGGATTTGGCGTCTCCCCACGAGTGGCACTTCTAGTAAACCATGCAATTTAGGAAATTCCAAGAGAGAGCAAAAGCTGATTTCTGATGCCATTGGATGCGGAGGGTACATTTTCTTTATTGTAATTTTTATTTATTTCCTTATCTTATTGTATTACAAATTAAGTTGCGATATTAGGTGATTTCTCTTAAATTTTGATTAGCCATCCATTTAGATTTTTAAGATCTAATGGGTTATGTTTTCTTGTTTGTTTGTATGTTTCCTGTTTTAAACTTAGAATTCCATTAGGATTTTCCTAATTTATTTGGGTCTACACATTTCAGCTGCGTCACTATTTGTTGGAAATTCCAGGGCATCCCAGATGAAAAAGAGAAAAATGAAAGAATCGGATGAGATAAGCCACTTATCGAGGCGCATAACTGACCAAATCCTTTCGCGCTTGCCGATTAAGGATGCAGTCAGAACTAATTTTTGTCGAGAAAGTGGAGGTACAAATGGTCCTCTGTTCCACAACTTGTGTTTGATGACCAATGTACCAGCGTCAGGGGTGTTCCTTCTCTTCAATTATCTCTGCATGAAAGCTTGGTGAAGATAATCGACATGGACCTCTTGTTAATATTTGTCCTTGGGCCATTTTGATATAACAGGTTGTCAAATGGCCCACTCGCTGATGTGCACACGTGACAATTTCTGACTGGTTGGGGAGTACGGTGACGTGGGACTAGCTGCCAACCGGTCTCTCTCATTTCCAGATACCGGGGAATTTGGTTGGCCGAAGAAACCCGTATGGTCATCGACCCCAAAATGAACCGGTATGGTCCTCCAATTTGGTTCGTGACTAGTTAGTCTTTAGTTAGTGGTGGCCGGTTGGATGGTTTATAAAATAGGTCGGAGAAGGAACAAAAAAAAAAAGTGAAGTCCAACTCGGGTAAGGAAGGACAGTCCATGAGTACGCATTTGTAGTTCATCCGGTTCATCTGAAATTTGGTGGGAAGTGAGCTAACAAATCAATGTTGATCATGTAAGGAAAATCGTGTTAAACAGAAATCGGGAAGCCCCGTTTTGGTGGCCTAAGTCGGATAGATTACGAGTTAAGGCCTCTTGAGAAAAGCCAAGTCTGGAAAGCTACACTTAGAATCACTACACGAGCCACATAATAATTAAAAAAAAATAGACTCAAAGATCAATCATCGTGGTGCCTGGCTCGAACTCTTTCAAGTTTTGTTTGGAATTCATGAAACCAGAATTATCAGCAACTCCTCGACCCTCAACCTTTAAATGCACGAGGGTTTCCTCAACTCTCAGCTATGGGTCTAAAATGATAAACTTATAATACCTCTAGTTTCTAAATGCATGAAGATTATGGTGAAAGGTAAGGGAATCCGACATGGTGCTGGATTGATTTTTGTTATAGGGGCCGGATTCCGTTGTTATTTGAGAATTCGATTGCCCGTAAGTTTTATAAAATGCATGGATGGTCTATGGGGAGGGAAACTCAAATATCGACAAACTACCATGTCTCTAGTTTCTAAATGCAGAAGGAATGTAATAGGAAAAATGAATGCAAAATCGATGCTTTTGCTTAGGGGTTAAATTTAAATTCGGTCGTTTGACAGTGAATTTAATCCCTAAATTTTCCGATTGCGTGAATGATCTTCCCGGAGAAAATTTATGTGTCAACAAAACTCTAATCATGCCTTGACTTGTTGCATCTCTCAAGACTTTCAAGAACTTCCTTTAGATCAAAATAGCCGGAAACGCAAGTCCAAATTCTAAAATCAAACTTTCTTGGACCTTTTTGTGGTTGTACAAGATCTTCATAAGAACAGTTTGGCCTAAACATCCCAGCCAAATTATGGGAGGGCATGTGACTTGAGCTGACTTAGCACACTCTCTACGACACCGAAAAGGATTGCTTCGGCCATGTTTTTCTTGCTATTGAAAAAGCGGAGACTAAAATTCCCAAAGGCTTTAAGCACGTAATAAGAATTTACTGTTCATGCAATTACCCTGTGTGCATCCATATTCATAAGATCTGGTCCTAGGAACAAGACGAAAACAAGAAATAATCTTTCTATGTAGGTGCGAAAACATATCATTTCCTAAACGCATTATATCTAGGGAACTCTTTAAATGGTCTAGCGGAACAATTACAAAACTATCGAGTAACTAACATTAATTCATTAAAAATAAGATTCAAATGGTGCGGCATGATTTCATTCATTATCCACGAACCGAAGACGAATATTGTTTTACATTAAACAAAGATAATGTCACAATAGGTCTCCAACGTTACGACTAAAGCATTTTCTCCATAGAGAAATGTGCAACACAAACACGAACAAACACAAGCCCACACAAACAAATAATAAAGAACAGCACGCACTCAAGGAAGGAAAGAGAAAAGTACAATATAAAACGACCATTGTTTTCATCCCTGGAATTGAAAGAGATGTGACGAAAGATTAGCTGAGTACACCTTCAAATCTTTGCGGAGATCCACATGGCGCGGCAAATAGATCATGGGAGTTCATCTGCGCTCAAAAGAAGAAAAAAAGACGGAAAGAGTTCAGAGTAAATGCAACTTTATATCAAAGCATTTATTGTGGTGCCATGTGAATTTGTCATTCTTAGGTATTCTATCATACAAAAAGCATGTCCTATGCCAATTTCCAAGAAAGGAGGACGCGAGATTCCATCGTAGGCAATCAAATTTTACATTCAATGCGCTACATGAATATTGGGAAATTGGGATTTGTCAAATGTTGTCCAAACATAATGCATTATTTTCTTATTCTAATTTTCGCCAACCGAGGAAGGTTAGGAAAAAAAAAAGGATAAGGAGGGAATCTCAATATATATGAATATATCACATCTAAGAACGTAAAAGAAATGAAGGGAGTAGCAGATTGGTGCGTACCTAATCATCCATCCATTGTACTTCTATCAAATCAAGTAGGATTCGAGGAATGTGGGCAATTATGTTCCAGTCCTCGCCAATTTCAGGCTCACATCTTTCACTCAGTTCACCACAATGCTCGATGCATAATTCTTTGAGGGCAGTGAGGGACCGGATTCCTTCCGGCATGGACGATAAGTTGGGACACCGGATCAACCAAATTGATTTGAGACGTGTATGATTGGACAGCCATTCGGGAACAACTATCAAGCTAGGGCAGTCAAAGACAAAAAAGGACTCCAAAGTGCAGGCCGATCCTTCCAAACATCGGAAGATCTCCATCACTTGTTCGCATTTATCAATTGCCAGAGTATGGAGACTCAATGGAAAGTTGGACTTACTCTCCAAGGTCAACGCAAGCTTGCTACTAGCAATTTGCAAGGACTCTAGGGCGGCTAATTCCCCAAAAGGCAAAGATATTGGTCCCCTACAATTTCTAATCTCCAACTGTCGAAGGCAAGTCAATCGGCAAGTACCTTCAAACAAAACTTGAAGGTTTTCGCATGCCTCGATTCCCAAAAAATGCAGGTTTTCGAGATACTGTATTCCGGTTTCTTGCAAGCTCTTCTGCTTTGTTGTTATGTATAGAAATCTAAGACTGACAAGCTTGTTCATATTTTTAGGTAACTCGCCTAACTCCAAGCAACCACCAATGTCCAAGCGTAGCAAATTCTGCAACTCATAAATGGTACTCGGAAGCTTCTTCAACTGCTTGTTCCTAGCGAGATTTAATGATCTCAATTGCTTCAAGTTGCATATGGATCTTGGCAGCTCCTCAAGGCTACCATATGCCAAATCGAGATACCGTAAGTGTTTACACTTGGAGATGAGTGTCCTAGCAAATTTTCTAGTAATAATTCCATCACGATCTTTGTATTGAAATACAAATGCACGTAACCTCTTTGAAGTTTTCTTTCTCATAAAAGGTGGGACTCCATTGTAATTTGATATTTTCTCTATCGAAGTGGTAGGAGTTGAAATGTATCGAGCTCTTTCTGAAATCCCTGGAGTATCTAAGTCAACAGTAGAACAATAATTTTGTCCCATGCTCGTTGCAAGAGAATGGACCAAATCGTGCACTTTAAAGAATAATAGTGTTCCTCGCTGCTCAACATCTTGTATCAAAGATCTCCTCCACAACTCTTTGACATACTCAACACCAATGTCTTCCGGGGCTACTTTTTCCTTTGTTGGACTAATGAGTCCTAAAGCCATCCATAGCCCAATCAAAAGCCAGGCCTGGTATTGAACTCCTCTGGGAAAAAGTGACAAGATAGGAAAACATTGTTTTAAGTGAGATGGTAAATGAACATAGCTAAGCTTAAGAACCGGCAAAATGTCCTTTGTCGCTTCCGCTAACTCCCATGTTTCACTATCCCTTATACGAATCCAATCCCCAAAATCATCCTTTGAATTCAGTAGGCTCCCAAGAGTTTCCACAAGGAGAGGAACTCCTTGACATTTTGTGACAATGTCTTTTCCAATCTCAAGGAGTTCAGGATGTGGTTCCTTTTTGTCGAAGGCGCATTTTTTGAACAAGACAGCAGAGTCTTCATAAGAAAGGCCTTTTAGACGATGCGCCGGATGGGTGCCCATTACAGAAACGACTTCTAAGCTGCGTGTCGTCACAATTATTTTGCTTTCACTAGCTCCTTCACTGAGCAAATCTCTCAATTTTTTCCATTTCCTGTGGTCATTACTCCATACATCATCCAAGACAAGTAGATATTTCTTGTCTTTGATGGTGTCTAGCAAATGAGTTTGTAGCTGCTGAATATCAAAGCTACTCAAATTTTGACCGGTTGCATTTTTAATGATCTCTACAATAATTTTCTTCAAATCGAAATCCTCGGGCACACACACCCATATTCGCAACTTAAATTGCTCTTTCACCCTATCGTCGTTGTAAACTAATTTAGCTAGGGTCGTCTTGCCCAAACCTCCTATTCCAACAATGGGAATCACCGAAATGTTTTGATCATCTACCGACGGAAACAACATGTCAATTATCTTTTCTTATCAGTATCTCTTCCGACGACATTCGATTTCTTTACAAACGGGTCAGTGATCTCTCGTGTTGGCATATGTGCCTCACGATTGTCAGCGCTCCGCAGAAGACCAAATTGATCTTTGTCCGTGGAAATTCTGGATAATCTCTCCCGAATATCCTTGATTTTATGACTGATTTTCGCACGGAACATGAGTGGGTTAGAGAGGGAAAAGAAGCGGCATACCTTCCCTTTGATGCCCCCATAGTGACTTATCACCTTCTTCCGTGAGGCTTCGCACTCGAGTTCATCGAGCACGTCCTCCGCATCGAATAACACATCTTGAAGCCGATCCAACCACACTTGCAGGCTGTGGTTCTTCGCCTGCTGCTCCTCCGCATCTAACAGCACTGCCTTAATGGCAGTCAACGTCTCTCTAAGCTCGCCGATCTGGTCCTCGACACCATAAATCGCGACGGCTTCTTGGAGGGCGCGGGAGGCTACCTTCCCAACCACCCCCTCTGCTATGCCAAAGAGGTCTGCCATGTTTTTCCAAGAAGGAAATGGGGCTACAAAGGTGGAGGAAATTAGTTCTCGGCTATGTGACTCGAGAATTTGATGGTCTAAACAAGAATGTCTCAATGTCCACGTAAATGATGGTAGCAACCCGAATATGATACCCGGTAGGTTGCTAATTATTATCGGTCAAGCAAGGTATATAAATTTCGTACTTCATATGAATATGTTACGGATGGTATATTGTTATTACTTGCTTTACAAGTTGCACAAGTGCCATTAATTTCAAGGACAAAGGAAATATATTCTTTTCGTGAGTTAGTTGCTGCGATGATAACTTTCTTACAACAGGATGAAAGGGATGTTCTTTCCTTAGGAGCGCCTCACATAATGATTGGCTATGAAATTCCATAGATTTGAATCCGTTACGACAATTTTATGATGAATTATTGTTGGAATTATACACTAGTATCAGTCTTGCAATCAAACTACACTATTTGGTTATATGTTTGATCTCTCGACCTGACTAGTCTTAACAACATTAGTTCTCAAACCTTCTCTTCAAGCATTGTTTTCTGCCTTGCATATTAGGTTGCTTTTGGCTTCTCCACCCCGGCTCACATTATGCTAAATTTCCGGACAAGCAATCATTTGGCAAGAATCTTTAAAAAGATTCAGGTACAGTGGGGAAGCGATTAACCGCTGTCCAAATGAAGAGCCTCCCAACATGGTGGTTGTGGCATAGCGTCAATGATGGGCGGAACCGCAGTGGCCGTGGCGAGTCTGGCAACGGCGGAAGCCGCCGCGGGGAGAGATGTACTAGGTCAAGGTTTTCTTTATGATAAAAAAAAAAAAAAAAATGAGTTAGATGCACATATATGGACGATTTATGACTCAATAAATGCTTGACAAGTGTTCCGCAACGGTGAATTTGCTGCTGAGCTGCAACATATTCATTGCCCTCCTATCCTCGGATCCTCTACGACCTTTAAAACACTGCCATCTCTCTGGAAAAGCACCCAAAGAAACAGAGCACTCTGTTCCCTAGTTCCAAAACGCTTAAACCTATAGAGACAGAGCACCCTGTTCCCAAGTTCCTAAGAGCAGGAAATTGTAACCCCCCACAAGTCATCTAAAGATTATTAGAAACTGACTAATCATCCAGATTTTAAGCCTAACATCCTGCTCGGATTTACACAATGTAGCAATAATTCTGCCAAAAGCCCAGCTTCATATGCTTGAAAGAATGGCCACCGAAAGTTTTAACAAAATAGAACCTTCAAGTCAGACCAAGCACTGGCAGATCTGGACATCCTTTCCTCGGCTATTCTCTTCTTTTCCTCAGCCTCCGCAAGTTTCTTCTTCTCCTCATCGTAGCCCGACTTCGCCTCTTCCGACTTGACCAACAAAATCTCCCAGTCTGAGAGGAGCTTGTCCTTCCTACACTGCGCTTTCTCCATCTTGCCATTGAGCTCTCTCTCTTCCTTGGTGATGTCCTCCATCAACTGCTTATAAAAGGCGTGAATTCCTTGGACCTCCTTCATCTCCAAAAACGTTCTATCCATCTGTATCTTATGCAGCTCGAATTCAGCGTTATACTGTTCAAAAATTAAGAAGTCAGAAGTGAATTCGTCAAAGTTGGCCAGGAATTTTTGGATCGCTTCACGCTGCTCGGTAGATAATCCAACTCTAGCCGAGCTTAAAGTTGACAATGCCACAGATAGTCTCTCTTTCATATTCAATTTGAAGAGATCCGAAAGGCATCCCTTCAATGACTGCTTAGCCTCCTCAACTTCTTCCAAGCTAGGAGTTTGACTTCGCAAACTCGATCCTACTTGAACACCATTAGTCTCAGCTTCTTCAATGCGTTCATCCAGACTCGCAAAATGGGCATCAAAGTTATATATCAGTCCCGTATTGACAGCAGGAGTGATCCTTAAGACGCAAACCTCTACGTCAATCACCATCCTGTCATTCACTAGATAGCCTTTGGTATGATCATGGAGCTCGGTCAACGGAATGAAAGAGGCGACACCGCCTTCACTAGCGCTCTCAGTGAACATGTGCAGTATAACTGCAAAACATTTGCAACTAGTTAAGACCGCAACATGCATTACTATGTTCTTGAATTCAATCAACAATATTTGCAGCAGACACACATGAGATCGCGTGCCCCAACTGATTCAAAAGAAAAATCCTAGTAAAAACAAGAGACAGGCCTACTTGCTTCCATCAAGATAAACGCCCCATTAACAATTAGAATTTTCTGTTAATCATAGCGAGCGATCTGTCAGTTCAGAAAAGATTGGCTAAATTTAGACAGGAATCCATCAGGAACTGCAATTTGTGTAAATCAAGCTCACAAGGCCAATCCGACCGCTCAGAATCATCCGTATGAACTCCAAACATTAACATCCAAATCCGACGCTGAACGTGAAAACGAGAAACTTTCGTTCTCGCAAGACCGAATGCCGAGCGCAATTGATCAAAGATACATATTCACAGTCGTATATACAAGAAACTAGAGACCACCCCACCCAGGTCACTCCCCCAACCCCCCACCCCCGGGCCGAGAGAACAGGAAATAATAAAGGTTGAGAGAACAAACCTTTTTCCAAAGAGCAACTTGGATTGAGTTCACTGACCAGAGTCAACGCAAACCAGGTGTTTCTAATCCACCCTCTCGGCAGTATCGCAGAGCCCGGAGCTTCAAGGTATAAAGACAAGTGTTTCGTATTATTCCCCCTGGGAAAAATCTGCACTCTCCTGCTCAGAAATCCCAACAACAAAAAACAAAAATCAGAGCTTCAAAGGGAAACATCGCTTGAAAAAGTGATCGCCACGCGATCATCGTGGTACAATCCGAATTCTTCGTTACCATGTACAACCAGCAGCAGTGAACACATCAGAGCAGAGCTTGTTCGCAGTCCGCTTGCTGAAGTTGCTAACAGTGCACCTGTAAAAGCCTCTGGAAGTCATTGTCTTCAATCACTGTGATGATAAAACTGGACGAACTATGTTGAAGACATCACAGAATCAAAGGGCATGAATCCGACGGAAGGTCCTGGACCCGTACTTTAAAGATACAAGAGTTATCAACTACTGCAACTGAATGAAATTTCAAATATTGTACATATCCTTCCCGTTTGAAAGTATATTTACGTATTCAAGCAACCTCCTACATGAAATTGACAAATCGTTAACACTAGAAGCGAACGTCGTAGACTTGCATATCAAGAAGATTACATCAAAGTCCTTAGACTTTTTCATGGGGAGGGTAATCAAAATCCTGAACCTTGTCGAAACACACCGCCCCACCACCACCCTCTCCTCCTTTCCTTCCCCCCGTGAATTCCACCACTCTCCCTCCCCCCTCCTTTTCCTTTTGTCGGCCGCTTCTCTCCCTCTCCTTCTTCCTCTCTCTTCCTTCTTCTTCTTCCTTCTTCTTCTTTCTTAGTAGAACACCCCTCCACCGGACAACCATCCACGCCACCCACCGCCGCGCCCTCACCTCCGCCGCGCCGGTCGCGTTCGTGAGCCGTGAGGACCCGCAACCTCGGCACTCGAGGCCCGTAGCCCGCCGCCTCGTCACCCTCGTCTCTCTTCCGAGCCAACCTCCACCGCACCTCGACCTCGCGTCGCCGCCACTCCGGTCCGAGACCATCCCGACGCGCGATTTCATCCGAGCGGTGGTCTTCCCGAGCGCACCCACCCGACCGTCTCCGCTCGACGCCGGCCCGAGCCCCTCCATCTCGGCCGTGACCCTAGATCAGCGAGCCGAGAGCCGACACCGTTGATCCGAGCCATCCTTCGTCGCCGCCGAAATCGCAGCCCCATCGTCGTCCGCGCCAAATTTCCGTTCGGTGAACATTGTTCGGGTGAACAGTAATTTTCGACACCGGTCTCAAAGTTCGTGCCAAGAATTTTCAAGATTCTCCGATCGTCGTTGGGCCAAGCCGAGTTCTATCGCCGCGCTCAGTCGAGACCCGAGCTATTGAATTTGTGAGTTGACCCAATCCTTGGTTAGGGTGCTAATTGCGCCTAGAATTAGTTAGTTAGTCGGTAGGGTATTGAGGTAGGTTTGATTATGGTCGGATTAGTTAGAAACCGGGTTTAGGCTAAATGACCATAATCGATTAAGTTAGAATTGTTGTGGCTAATTGTTGTTAAGCGAATTTGAGTATGTGGTGATTTGATCGCGAGCGAGCGATAGGTTAAGAACGAGCGATCGATTGGCAATTTTAAATCAAATTGGCTAATCAATGACTCGCACGAAATTGAGCCTTACGGGGCATAATGAAATGGCTTATTCGTGTGGAATTGATGATTGTGTTTTGGGGCGGTTCGCCTCGTTGAAATGCTCGTTGAAATGCCGTTGAGTGGATTGGTGTTGTTTGGGGATTAATTATCCCGTGTGATCTTGCCATATTTAATTGGTAGTTTGCATTCATATGACCGTATGCAGCATCAAAGATATAATTTGGCATTAAAATGGCCTTGGGCAGTCGTTGAGCACGTTGTGTGAGCATCCGGCCTAAATCAAAAAAATAAATTGATTGATGTGTCGGGTGTTTGCATGGTCATATGAAGGAACGATGATGGGTTTTCCTGGCAAGTTAGATTCAGTACAATTGTATCATTTTTATGGGACCACACGACTTGCCAAACATAATTCATGCCCGTATGGTACGTACGGTTTTAAGGGATTATCGGATGCCGGTACACTTGATGGACCGACGCCCCGTATAGGATGCCTACTGCCGTGCCGTCAGTGCCTTTAAAACCCCGAGGGAAAAGGAACGTAGCCGGTCTGCCCGGGAAGAATGCGGGATCGCATTATTTGGAAGTCGATCACGCCGGCCGAGATCCTCGTCACGTGGCGCCAAGGCGCGATCATCGTTAATAAATGGACTTTTGTGTCAGGTGCATGCTGTGAGTGTGATGCGTGTTCGGTTGGTTGTCGTGTGGTTGTCAGTGGAGTCAAGCATTCATTATGTGTGGTAAGGCCGGTAAGTATGCATGTGGGTGATTATGCCATGTGATATGATTGTGGATATATGGTTATATCGTGATTTTTTATAATGCCGTGGTTAGGATGTTTTGGGCGATCGGATCCTAATCGAGCTAGGCTGATTCAGAGATTATATCTCACCCCGTTATAATTTTTTCCCAAGTGATGGAGCTTTATGGATACCAAGGCCAGGTTAAAGGGTAGTCTTTTGGAGTAGATGAAAGTAAATCTTATCAACTAGTAACCTAGAAGCCCAAGTGTGGGTTGTATATTAAGAATTAAGACTCATCTCCTAATGGAGTTACTTTGACTATTTTCCTTGGTATGTATCTCCGCTATACTATCCCCGTTGTTTTATGTTGTGGATAAACCGCTCCGCATGCGTATTTAGTAAATAGGTCGATACGCGCGGGACGTTATCCTTCATGACCTCGTGGCGTTTTGGTAGGGATGTCGCGGGCCGAGAGTCGGGCGTGACGAAACCCTACAACCAAATCCTAACCCCGTCAGCGGAAGAGCTCGATCACCCGGATTCCAGACCTTTTTGAAATCACAAGTAGTTAAGCGTCATCTCGGATGTAATCAACAATTAATACGTAGTGTTTGCTAGCATTTATTTTATTTTTTTTATTGTAAACAATAAAGCAGAATGACTTGTTTCTAGTTTGGTAAAGTGTCTCCAAAGTTATAATCATGTTTGGTTATGCTAAATAACTAGCTCGGTGGCCCGTGCTCAAGCGACATTAAAATTTGATCGTATTCAAGAAATTTTTCGGATTTCTCTAGATAATTAATATGTAATCTACAACAAACTAAGTTTATAGAGACTTATTTATGTTTGGTAATCATAATAAATTCAGCATAGGATAAATTTTATCCTATCTTATATTTGGTTCATGCCAAAGAAGGCTTAAGTCGGATATAAGAAGGATGTAACTCGAATAAAACTATCCCATGGGAGGATGTGTGATAAAGTTATATACGATTTACATCCATACACAACAATGGACAGGATTATTTGTTAAAAAAATCTGAATTTATTATTACGATTTACCAAACTGTAGATATAATATTAGCAAAAATCTCTAGATTTAAAATCTTATCCTATCCATCATAACTAAAATTTAGACGATCAAAGCGTATGTTATTCCACTATTTTGATAAATGATTCTAAATCTCCTTGGGGTTTTGATGTGATACATTTATATTTTCATATTGAAACAAGTTTATCACCATATGGATTTAAGAGCAAATCCAAGTGAATTTCCAAAAAAGTCGATCAATCTATTACAATTGCGTCAATCTCGTGATAACTTTTTTATATCAATTAAGTCCTAAACCTTTTTGCATTTGTGTGAATTCAATCCATTCAGGCTAATTTTGGCCATTCGACGCCGATGAGGTGCTACCTGCACTAACGTGGACCTTTTTTAAAATTTATTAATTTTTTTATTTGATTTTATTTTTACCATAGGGCTAGCCAGATCGGATAGATTGAATTAGTATAAATGCAAAAGATTTAATACTGAATTAGTATAATTACAATAAATTTAAGACTTTTTAGTAACTTTTCCTATCAAATCCTCGAATTTATAGACGATTTAAGATGACCGGAAATATAGTTTAAATTAAAAAGCAAGTGCCGGATCAAGCAAAGTCAACGAATAAATATAATTAGTCATTAAAAAGTACAAAATACACATTGGATGATTAGATTTGTGATATTAATTTCGGTAAAAATCAAACCGCCAAAGCACTAGAGTTTCTGAAATCAAACTCCCATCCTATGATCGTGAAACTAAACTGAATATTTAAGAGCTGACCTGTCGACGCATCTACTATTGATTAATCAAAATCTCACTGCAATTACGGAAATGCCCCCACAAGATAGGGTTTGTGCTTTTTTGCATGGAAAGTTTGGCCGTAAGCATTTGCATGGGCGCCACCTGTCCGTGTTCTCCTCCCTCTTTCAGCTGTTGCACCACCACGTTTACCCGTTTCTCTCTCTCCTCTCCATGGAGAGATCTTAAATAGCATGACGACCATGATCCCCAGTCAGGCTACGAGCGGAATCTGGCGATGGACGCAACGACGGAGACGGACACAGCCCCGCTGACGGCGGGTACAGTAGTGGAGGAGAGCACAGTGGTGGGGATGGTGGTGCAGGAGCCGGTGCATGCGGCAGAGAGGAAGCCGAAGACGAAGGTGATGGTGGCGGTGGACGAGAGCGAAGGGAGTTTCTACGCGCTGAGGTGGACGCTGGACCACCTGGTCCGGAGGAGTAGCCCCGCTCAGGCGGCAGACGACGACGAGGTGGTGGAGATGATCACGGTCGTTCACGTTCAGCAGCCTTTTCATCACTACGCCGTCCCCGCCGGCCCCGCTGGACCAGGTTTCTCTCTCTCTCCGTCCAAAATTCACTTAAAACTACACAAACCGATGGTCGTTAATGGTTCATAAGACACCGTTGCATCTCACTAGTCATCAAAACATGTAAATCTGCAAGAATGGCAAAGCTTGACATATAGCTTGTACTAACATTTACATGGATTTGTTCGGCGGCGTTCGGTGGCGGTGATCGCAGCGTTCTACGCGACATCGGCAGCAGCGGAATCGGTGAGGAAAGCCCAAGAGGAGAACGCGACCATCATAATGTCCCGTGCTTTGCACATGTGCAAAGAATCGATGGTGATTCATCTCCTACCACTTCTTTCCCTAAATTTCTTATCCAGTAATAAAAAAAGAAACAAGAGTAAGAAAGGAAAGTTGGTAATCACGTTTGACGATGTTGAGTTGAGCATTGGCCAATCGTAAACTCAGGGATGTTTGCAGGTTAAGTCAGAGACCTTGATTCTGGTCGGCGACCCGAAGGACATGATCTGCCAGGCGACGGAGCAAATGCATGTGGATCTCCTGGTCGTGGGCAGCCGCGGACTCGGCAAGATCAAAAGGTGATGATGCTCATACCTGGTGGACTAAGTAATCTAGATGGCTTCTTGCTATTATCGGCACAATTGCAAGATTAATAACTGAATTGGCCACTCCACTTGTACAGTACATTCCGGACTCTTTGGATAATTTTAGGCTGTTTCCACTGAATTTTTTTGGTAATTCAGTCTAACACGAAGCATGTTCATCGTCGAGTTGACCGTCTTTTTGGTAATTGCAGGGCATTGTTAGGGAGTGTGAGCGACTACTGCGCACATCACGCGAAATGCCCCATCCTGATTGTGAAGCCCCCAAAAGAAGTGAGCAAGCCATGAGGAAGGGATCGACGAGAGAGCTCAGGCGTTGGTCGATGTGCTGATAAAGTAAGAATGTAAATTATAGAATGTGTGTAGTAAGTGGGTATTTGTTTCTTGGCAACGGGCGAGCTTTTTAAATAAATAAAAAAAACTTGTTAAATAGAAGAGTGGGACAAAACCTTGTCCAAACATATGCTCGTAATCAGAAATTGCGGGTAGGAGATGCAATGTAACTACACTCGACGAATAGAAGTTTTAATAAGATCTGTGGCATACCTTCCTCGATCCCAATTTGGAGACACGATCTCCCATTATCATGCGATGGTCCTCCGAACTGTCTTATGCATACTTAATCTCTTGGACATGTCTCGATAGGTTAGAAGACGAGCAGGGACATGAATAAACGCCACATGATGATTCCTCAAAAGTTTAGCAGCCCAGAGGCAAACCTTGAAAGCCACAAGGGTCGAATGTTGATTCTAGCTAGTCCTCACCGTGGCATGGAAATTTTTCTTTTTCTCTTTTTTGAAAAAAAGAAGAAGAAAGAACTCCACTTTTCTATGATTGAATATTCTCATGCAGCCAGCAAGACCAGAAAACCTGATACGTTGAAGCAGATTACTTCCGGGTGACGACATGAACTATAATTTGCCCTCCTTAAATAGAATTGGTGTAGGGTTCAAATAACATGCCAAGATCCTGCAAACCAATATATGATAAAGGAGAGAATCCTTAAATAGAATTGGTGTAGGGTTTAAACGACATGCAAGATCCTGCAAACCAATATTGATAAAGGAGTCCTAAATAGAATTGGTGTAGGGTTTCCCAGTTCCTCACAGTGGTAATTAGGAGAACTCTATGAATGAGTCGAGCTACCCGAGAGTAACTTGAGCTAAACCTGTTCGAGATTGTTTTTTTGGTCGAAGACTTACTCGAGATTGACAGCCTGATTTCGGGTTGAGAGGCTCCTTAGGGTTTCCCAAGTTTCTCGAATTCTCGACAATGCTTTCTTTGCCTCAGAGATAGCGGGATGCAATGCCATTCTCAAGTATTATGCTTCTGGTGAAATACCTAGGAAGTTCTCTTTCAAGTCCTATTAGTGACTTTTGCAAGTACAATATCTTCTTTCCCATTTAGCGTCTTTTGAACCATTGTAAAACCATGTTAAACTGAGTAATTAAGAGTGACCTATATACAAAATGACATTGGACAATTAGTTGAAACTGGGTGCGGAAGATCAATCGCAATGGAGGAGCTAACGAAGAATAATGAGGAAAAAGCGCTTGCCCCGGCTTCACCCTTGTAGCACAGCACGTTTACAACTTAGGACCAGAGGCCCGATGCCAATCCCATTGACGTTTCAGATTTCAACGAGCTACCTGTTGGCTTATCAGAATCTCTACTGCTATATCAAGATCCCAGTTTGCAGCTGCAACTTGTGTCTGAAACATGACCAAGGAGTTAGTCATAGACATAGGTAATAATGGGAAGAAATCAAGGTTAAACTTCGATGAACAAGGGTCTACAATGAAAAATCATAAAAGAAGACACGTGAAATACCAAATGATCAAATCTTTTTCCTCCATCATATGCATCAATAGATGGTCATTTTCTTCTCATTGCAGTTTTGAGTCTGTTTGTTGAAGTGTGATCCACCTTTGCGTTGGCGATGGAGCAAACAAAAAAAGAAATTTATAAAAAATTAGAGGCGGTGCATTAAGTCGGTTTATGAGTCTGTATATTGGGCTTTGGTGCTTCATTGCAAATGATGCACCCATGTAAGAAGCATGCCCTCAAATGAAAGTTTTATTTGTACATCTTCTTATTCATTAGTTTTATTTTAAAATAGCTCATTTTACCTTGCTAGTCTTCTTGCCATTATTTCTCTATATTTCATACCCAAATACACAACCTTGCACACACACTTCGGCAAAAACTCAATAGTGGTATCGGAGCCACGTTCGCAATTCGTTGGTTTCTAGCATTTGTTTTAACCAACTTCGCAATGGCTAACGCTGCCACATCATAGCCCATCCCAATATTTGATGGGAACAACTATGATTACTTGGAGCATCAAGATGACTACATTCTTAATGGCCCAAGTCTTATGGGATATCGTCAAGAAAGGATACGAAGCCCCGAAAGAAGGTGCAAGTGTTTCGGCTGAATTACGGCAAAAGGATGCACCAGCTCTATTCGTGATCCAGCAAGCACTCTCGGATACTATATGTCCGAGAATCAAAGATGGCAAAGCAAGTATGGGAAGTATTACAAGAAGAATATCAAGGCTCGAAAAAGGTACACACTATACGACTTCAAACTCTAAGAAGAGAATTTGAGAATTCTAAGATGAAAGTGCATGAGTCTATCCAAAAATATTGTGGATGGTTGAAAGAACTAATAAATTAGATAAGAGCCTATGGAGATGTAATCACCGATCAAAGGGTTATTGAGAAAATATTGGTGACACTCACTAGGAAATACAATTCTATTGTCAGCACCATAGAATCATTTAAGGATTTAACAACCCTGTCTATAACTAAGCTGATTGGTTCTTTAGAAATACATGAGAAAAGATTGCAAGTACGGGATGAAAATATAGTTGAAAATGCTTTTCAGTCAAAAATGAATATACGGTCTAGTAAAGGTTAGAGTAGTATAAGGGGCTCATGGAAAAACAAGAGAGGAGGAGAAACATCTATAACGGGAAAATATTCACCTTGTAACTTTTGCAAGAAAACTAATTATTTAGAAAAAGATTACTGGTTTCGTCATAAACCACAATGCAACTCTTGCAAAAGATATGGCCGCATAGAAAAGTTTTGTCTCTCTAAAGGAAATTACAAAGCGAATTATGTTGAAGAAAAGGGAAAAGAAAAGGTAGAAGAACATACGGATCATTTATTCTATGTCAACCAAGTAGAAAATGATGAGAAAAATGGTCCATGATATATTGATTGTCACGCTCCGATCCCCGGGCCTGCGACATCCCTATCAAACTCGCCACATGTCAAAAAAGATAGCGTCCCGGGTATACTATCGACCTATAAACTTAGGCTCATACGGAACGTGCAACTCTCCCAAACAAATAACATCGGTAGGGATAACACAACCGTCATTCACATAAGACAATTTCATTCATAAAATCAAAGCATATGAGTTTTAACCCTACGGAGCTACGGAAGACATATACAACCCCATTCTTCGGGACGGCTTGCTAAGGCCTCAAAAAGACATATGGTCGGATAAGGTTAAACTCTCATCCACTCCCAAAAATCCTACAACGACCTTCGCCTTAACGTCCACTGGCTCGATCACTTGGGACTTGAAATGATTAAACGACGAGGTGAGAAATAAATCTCAATGAGTTCCTAATCCCGACTAGGGCGTTGATTCGCTCGGACGTCCTAACATACAATCACATCATCAAAGAGCGAGATATTTCAACCACATGCAAGCTTACCCTCCAAAAACCACGCATAATGCAATGCGGACGCGACATAACGATCAGACCAACCAATTTAATCCATTGGCAAAGCATCACATCACTTGAATGCACGGGACACCACACATAGTCCATTTATTATTAGCAACGACTTGTAGGTCCAAAGATACTAGTCGGTTGGTACTCTCCTGGCAGGATTAGGCATCGTCCCTTACTTCCCGAGACGGCTTCGATAGTCCATCCGACCCCGCTTGACCAACCGAAGACAATGATTGTTGACATGGCACGAGCTAATAGAAATCCTTAAAAAGGCTTCGGCCCTTCACAAGCTACGATCGGCAAATAAACAGCTAGAAGACAATGATTAACGCCCATCCAAGCAATCGAAGACAATGATTGCCAGGACCAACCAATCGAAAAAAATGATTGTCGAAATTACTCATTATGTGACCACTCAAACACTTCGACATCCAGCTAGTTCATTTCTTTGAATTAAGTCGAATGCTCATACTTGCATGTTCAAATACTTGGCCCAAGGCCGGTTTCGTGCTAAAATATGCAATTTGATCTCATACGTGGTCACATGAATGCACAATTATATCGATCGACAATTCAAGTAATTTGAGGCAATTAACCTTCAAGCAAACCCCCATAACAATCAACAATCGATTTCGGCATTCAAATTCAACAATTCAAGAGAGAATTAATCAATCGAAACCAGGCGATTTCAATATCAATTTCCGATCCAATCGGCAATCAATCGTGCACTCATCTCTATAACTTATCGCTCACTCGCGATTAATCAACCACAATCAATCAATTCTAATCCACAACTAGCCACAACCGACTTAGATAATCAACTAACTTAACTAATATTGGTCATTTACCCTAAACCACGTTTCTATTTAATCCGACCATAATTAAACTACATAATACCCTAATTAGCTAATTAATCTAATTCCGAACGCAATTATCGTCCTAACTAAGAGTTAGGGCTAACTCACAAATAAAATTAACTCGGGCGGTCTCGGCGACAACGACGAACTCGGCTCGGCTCGGCAACAACGGTCGGCGACTCGAGGTCAACTTCGATCTTTGGGCTCCAAACTTGGGCGAGAGTGATCGAGCAAGGCGACGACACTTCGGGACAGCGGCACGGGACCCGAGATGGCGGCTGGTGTCGTTATTTTCAGTTTATGGTCTCATTTTTTTATTGTGAAAGTTATGTAAAAGGTTAGAAATTACCAATTATAACGGCCTATGAACACACAATTTACTGTCTATTTTTTATGAAATAGTTTGAGAAAAACTTTATTTCAAAGTTTAAAAATTCACTCTAATTATCTACCATATTTTGATCTTGTAAGTGATTTTCCAAAATAAATTTGTAGGTTTCTAAAGTTGAACATGGCTGATATATACTTTCTTTTCAGCTTTTCACATTTTAATATGAATTGTAATATGAGTTTGAAAATTTATTTACACATTCTCTAGGCGCATCAGATTTTCTTATGGAAAAGTTTTCATCATATTTTAATGCTTTGAACTACTTGATATGAGATCGAATTTATACTCGATGTTAATTACTTTCTTCATGGCTGGATTGAACAGCAAGAAGTATCATGTTTCCTTTATGTGTTTATCCTTTACTATGATCTAAATATAAAAAAAAAAATTACATTTGATCATATCTTTAACAAATTTTCCTTTTCCATATTTTGATCAATCTTTGTTTTCCATTTTTAATCAAGATCGGGTAAATAATCAAATTGAATTTTAATTTTTACTTCAAAATATAGTTTCACTCACACTATTCAAGAAAAAAGGCAATTAATTTTGTGTTCATAAGCGGTCATAAATAGAATTTTCTTGTCAATGAAAATATGAGACCACAAATTAAAATTGACAACATTCTTTAGGCAAAATGATAATAAGATATGGTAAATGGATATCTTGATGGGTGAATGGAGCATTTGTATTGTGCAATTAGTGAGAGAAATGATAGAATAAAGGCATTTTTTTGGATTCGACTAATAAAAAAAGAAAGAATAAATGGAAGAGAGAGATAGAGAAGGGTATTTGGGTAAGTTAATTAGGGAAAAGGAGTATCTTAATCAAAATGGGGTTGGAATAGTGCTGCCCATTTGGAAAATATTTTACTTAAAAGGAGCACTTATATCTCTCGAAAAAATGAATAAACGAAAAAAAAATGTAGACCAAAGTGTTGTCAATTATGAGAACTTTTTCCATTAGCTAATTAGCAATTGTTTTTAGAATAATATTTTCGAAATCATTCATTTTTCAGCAAACAAACGGAGTTTAAATTATCGGTATTCAACTTATTTATATTCAAGAACAACTTTGCAGTGATCTCACAAATTCTTATATGGTATCGAGACTAGGATTCCATAATTCAAATTTTTTAGGTCTCATCCCAAAATAAATATGTCTATTCTTAGTAAAATTCCATACTAAGTATGAGAGGATAGTCAAATACCTAAAAATTTAATCACGTTGTTGAGCTTTTAAAACAGTTAGCGATGGTCCACAAAAGCTCAAAATATCTAAGACCCGATCATATTATACATCTCTCCGGGCAATTTCTCGAGTTCCATGCATATGAACGTGGCATTAAGTCGCCCATGGAACTAGGGAACTCCTCAAAACTTGAATAGTGCAGGTCGAGAATTATTAGATGCCTTCACTTTAAGAGGTGAGCGTTCTCAAATCTTGTTTAAAACTCTAGGTGTGCAGACCTCATATGCATCATGCGCGACCAGTTTAAGTTTAGGTTGTTCACGGATGTCAAGATCATCGTCATTCAAATGTTTTTATAGAAGAGACTCTGAGAATGAAATAAATGTGGCATTTTCTAGAGTGAGAAAAGATTATATGACTATTCGTAATCTATTGTGAGATTAACAACAGAATGTTTAAGGTCATAAAAAATAATAAATAATCATAGATTACTGTGAGGTCCTTCAAAAATTTGTAACCCACAATATGCCGTTACTCCTACTATTACTCCCTTCTAGAATTCTATTAGATCTTGCTTAAGTTTGGAATGAGATTTAAGGGATCGGATTACAATTCCTTGATTTTTCATGTTTAAAAATACCTTAAACCTTGGATTTGGATTATACTCAGGAAATATGATTTTTTTAACTACTTATTTTTATCCGAAAATAACTAGTTTGAGTTTTGATAAATAAATAAAAATTAAGGAAAATCAGAAAAATCTTTGCTGATAAACAAAAAGTTGAAATTTAAAATATAAAACAAACATATCAACATCATGCTCCTTGCCGCTGCTGCCGTTGTGGCCGCCGCCACTGCTACCATCGTCATCACTGCTTTTCCAAGGAGGTCACCGAGCCACCCCCACCGCATCCATGGACGCGAGCCTCCATCAAAGCAAATTGACGGAGGCCGTGACCTCCATGGCTGTAGCTCGCCACCTTCACGCATGTATATAGAGATATAGAGAGATATTCACAAGGATAATTTGAGCGGGATAGGGTCGTGGGGGCGATGGTCGGACGGCAACACGGTGGCGGGTGACCGGTGGATCTATGTGGCTTGGTCAGGGTGGGAAGAAGAGGAAACATGTAAATAGCAAAAGAAGAAGAAAAAAATTAGAAAGGAAAAATATAAGATACATCTCAATCAATTGTCGCAACTAGGCAGGCGCCTGCCATGAACGAATATCTCATCTCATTGACTGATGTCTTATATTGAGTCTAGCATGGTATTTTGTAGAGGGATGTTCATGAGGCGATTAAAAGTTTTCTTTCAATTTTCTGGGAGGTGGGATAAATGCAAATAGGATTTTTTATATCAATAATTTATACATTATTTTTCTTGGACAACAAACTTCTTAAATTAATAAAAGTAAAAAAATATATATCTGAATATAAATACCATTTGAATTCTAATGGAAAATTCAAAGTAACAAAAAAAATGACAAAATTTTTTTTTTGGTAAGGGAAAAAAAATGACAAAAATTTCGTACTTATTTATTCCAATTTTTATGAATATATTCGAATTTCCTTCTATTTTGTAATGTATATTCCATATTTACTTAGTGTTTAAATTTATTACATTTTTTTAGGTATTTTAGTTTTTTTTGTTTATTAGTATAGTTTACAATTTAATCAAAATTTTATTAGAGAACGATGGAAGGAAAAAAAAGGAAAATGAAAAAAGAAAATAAATAAACAAGAGAAGGAAAAATAATAAAAATAAGTAAATAAAAATGTAGGAGGCAAGAGTGTGTGAGAATTTCATACATCTCCGTTTGTGCAATTTTAGGCTCATTTAGACTGAAATGTGGTTCACAGCAAATAATGGCACGAGATAAGACGCGAAAATCTACGGCTTTATTACTAGAAAGAATTACAAAAAAAAAATCCTAGACATATTGTAATTGTGTCAATTCAGTCCCAAATTCCTTTTTGTACCAATTGAGTCCTAAATCTTTTGCATTTATACCAATTCGATCTATTCGGCTAGTTTTGGTAGAAAAGCATTGACATGACACTAGACTTTCTACATGGAGCGGCTAACACCGACGTGAATAAATTTTAATAATATTTTAATATTCTTTGAATTTTTTGTTTATTTTTTATTTTTTATTTTCTTTTTTCTATTTTTTTTCTCTTTGGCTAGGCGACGTCGGCAATCGCCGGTGGCTAGGCAAGGCTCGACCTTGTCGGCCCTCCCCTTTAGCCAATCGCCGAGGTCCGACGACCGGCTAGAGGAAGAAGGGAAGGAAAAAGAAAAGAAAAGAATAAACAAATAAATAACTAGAAAAATTATTAAGACGTTATTAAAAATTATCTACATCGCGCCGGTCTCGCTACATAGGATAGTCGGTATTTATCTCGGCGATTTTCGGCCAATTTTAGCCGGATGAACTCAATTGGCACAAATGCAAAAGGTTTAATACTCAATTGGCAATAAAAAAATTAAGACTGAATTGGTACAATTGCAATAAATTTAACACTTTTTGGTAATTCTCCATTTGTTTCTACAATTCATCAAACAATGAATAGAAATTAGCAAAATTCTTGGATTTCATATTCAATCCTATCGTGACTAGAAATCCAGACAATCAAATGTAGTCAAAGAAATCTATATCTATAATACCAAGTCGATGAATCGATCTAGTATTTTTAGGGTTTGGTGTGATACAGTTACATTTTCAGTTCACATAATATTATCACTATCGGGATCTGAGATCAAATCCTTGAACTTCTAGATCTTTTTTTTTTTCAAAATTTTCTAGACTGTTTAAGTTGAATGGAAATATAGTTTAAATTGAAAAGGAACTGCGGGATCAAGAAAAGTCAACCAATAAATATAATTAGTCATTCAAAAATACCAAAATACACATTGGATGATTAGATTTGAGAGATTAATTTCGGTGAAATATCAAATCGCCAAAGCACTAAAGTTTCGAAAATCAAATTCCCATCCTAAAATCGGAAAGGTGATCGTGAAACTAAACCGAATATCAAGAGCTGACCTATGAAAGCAGCTACTATGGATTAATAAAAAATTCCGAAATATTTACGGAAATGCCCCCGGAAGATAGGGTTTGTGCTTTTTTCGCGTGGAAAGTTTGGCCGTAAGCGTTTGCATGGACGCCGCGTGTCCATGTTCTCCTTCCTCCTTCAGCTATCGCGCCACCACGTCTACCCGTTTCTCTTACTCCTCTCAATGGAGAGATCTTAAATGGCAAAAGACAACGTCGCCCCGATCCCCAGTCGGGCCACGAGCGGAATCCGGCGATGGACGCAACGAGGGCGATGGACGCAAACCCACTGACGGTGTAGTGGAGGCGAGCGCGGTGGTGGGGATAGTGATGCAGGAGCCGGTGAATACGGCGGAGAGGAAGCTGAAAATGAAAGTGATGGTGGTGGTGGACGATAGCGAAGGGAGTTTCTACGCGCTGAGGTGGATGCCGGACCACATGGTCCGGAGGAGTAGTCCCGCTCCGGCAGCGGACGACGACGAAGTAGAGATGATCACGCTCGTTCACGTTCAGCAGCCTCTTCATCACTACGCTGGCCCCAGTGGAACAGGTTTTTCTCTATCTCTCTCCGTCCGAAATTCGTGTAGTTCTACAAAAACCGATGATCGTTAATGGTTCGTAAGACACCGTTGCATCTCACTAGTCATCAGAACATGTAAATCGGCAAGAATAGCAAAGCTTGACATATGGCTTGTACTAACATTTGCATGGATTCTATTCCGGGGGCGTCCGGCCATTGCAGCGTTCTTCGCTCTGTCAGTGGCGGAAATCATACTCTCCCGTGCTTTGCACATGTGCATAGAATCGATGGCGATTCGATTCATCTCTAACACTTCTTTCCCTGAATTTCTAGTCCCGTAATAAACAACCCCCCACCCCCCACCAAAAAAAAAAAAAGTTAGAAACGAAAGTTAAAAAGGAGAGCTGGTAATCATGCTTGACGATGTCGAGTCGAGAGCATTGGCCCATTGTAAAACTCAAGGATGTTTGCAGGTTAAGGCAGAGACCTTGATTCTGGTCGGGGACCCGAAGGACATGATCTGCCAGGCGACGGAGCGAATGCACGTGGATCTTCTCGTCGTGGGCAGCCACGGACACGGCAAAGATCAAAAGGTGATGATGATTATAAGTCAGAGGAAACCCTTTGGATGCGTCACTGCAAGCACTCGGTGGGACTAAGTAATCGGGACGGCTTCTTGCTATATTACTGGCTCAGTAACGATTCCGTGGCCGAAGCAGTTGTCTTTCGTTGACCTTCAGAGTGGTGTGAGACTAGGGTATTGTCGAGACTTTTGAGTTCTACTTGCGGAAATAAGGAAAATTGTCCCAAAAAAAAAAAAAATAAGAGTCTCTCAACTCTTTTAATTATACCAATTTAGTTACAAATCTTTTAATGATTTGCCAATTAAGTCCTTTTTTATGATTTATAAATTTTGCCCTAAATTTTTCAATTGTGTCGATTTAAATATAAATCATTCAATTGGGTTGATTTAGTTCTAAATTTTTGACAATTTGCCAATGTGAACCTTCTAGCGTATTATTTGAATAATATTTTTAGGGTTAAATTGACAAATTAATCAAAAGATTTAATATTAAATTAACATAATTAAAAAGTTTATGATTAAATTAGACAAATCGCAGAAGATTTGGATATAAATTAACATAATTAAAATATTTACGACTGAATTGATCTTGCTTTAGGATTCTTTGGATTTTTTGGACAATTTTAGACATCTCCACTGAATTGTTTCTGGTAATTCTAGGAGTGGAGCGACTACTGCCGGCATCACGAGAAATGCCCCATCCTGATTGGGAGGCCCCAGAAGAAGTGAGCAAGCAATGAGGAAGGGATCGACGACAGAGATCGAGCGCGATAAATAAGAACGTAAATTATAGAATGTGTGAAAAGTAGAGGCATTGTTCTGACAAGGGACCTTTTAAATAGAAGAGCGAAACAAAACCTTGTCCAAACATGCTCGTAATCGGAAATCGCGGGTAGAAGACACAGGTTATTTCGTAAATATACCCAGCGATGCAAAGATATAATGTAACTATACTCGACGAAATAAAGGTTCTAATAACATCTGTGGCGTACCTACCTCGGAAAGCCACAAGGGTCGAATGCTGATTCTAGTTAGTCCTCATCAGTCATCATAGCACGGGAGTTTTTCTTTTAAAAAAAAAAAAAACACAACAACAACAACAACTCCACTTTTCTACGTTTGAATATATTCATTTGGCCGCCAAGATCAGAAAACCTGACACTTTGAAGCAGATTACCACCGGGTAACGACTTGAACTATGATTTGCACTCCTTAAACAGAATTGGCGTAGGGTTTAAATGATACGCCAAGATCCTGCAAACCAATATATGATAACGGAGAGGTCTCTTAGGGTTTCCCAACTTTAACACAGCTGAAATTAGGAGAACTCTACGAATGAGTCGAGCTACCTGAGACCGAGAGTAACTTGAGCTCAACTTACTCGAGATCGACAGCCTTATTTTCGGTCAAGCTTTAGCTCGAGCTACTCAAGAGTAGCTTGTCCAGTTGGGGTTGAGGTCAAATCGACAAGCTCGCAAGCGTAATCAAGTTTCTATTATTGTTCCAAAACAGTAACATGTCTACCCACACATATCAAAATAGATGGAAAAGTATTCAAGCTTTTTGAAGATCAAGATCAAGCTTGAACTAACTCTCCAGCAAAAAAGTTTTAACACTAGATCAAGCTTGAGTGAAGTTTGGAGCGCCAAGCATGTGAATCGAGTCGAGCTCGCACTCGAGGTTGGCACATCGGTTCAGCTCAACTCAATTACACCCCTATCTCATGCAGAGGTAATATGAAGCTTCTTAAATTTTCAAATATTCTTTATTTGCCTCAGAGATACAATTACTCTAAATCTCATGCCGAGGAAATTTTAAGTTTCTCGAATTCTCGACAATGCTTTCTCGAATTCTTGACAATGCTTTCTTTGCCTCAGAGATAGCAGGATGCAATGCCATTCTCAAGTATTATGCTTTAGGTGAAATACCTAGGAATTCCCTCTTCCCAAGTTCTCTTTCAAATCCTATTAGTGACTTTTGCAAGTACAATATCTTCTTTCCCATTTTGTCTCTTTTGAAACATTGTAAAACCATGTTAAACTGAGTAATTAAGAAAAGTTATATACAGAATGACACTGGATAATCAGCTGAAACTGGGCACAGAAGATCAATTGCAATGGAGGAGCTAACCAGGAATAATGTGGAAAAAGCGCTTGCCCCGGCTTCACCCCTGTAGCACAGCACGTTTGCAACTTAGAACCAGAAGCACGATGTGAATCCTATTGATGTTTCACATTTCAAGGAATTACCTGTTGGCTCATCAGAATCTCTACTGCTACATCAAGATCCCCGTCTGCGGCTGCAACTGCTACTTCAACTTGTGTCTGAAACACGACCAAGGAGTTAGTCATAGGTAATAATGTGAAGAAATCGAGGTTAAACTTCAATGAACAGGGGTCTACAAAGAAAAATCATAAAAGAAGACGGTGAAATACCAAATGATTAAATCTTTTTCCTCCATCAAATGCATCAATACATGGTCATTTTCTTCTCATTGCAGTTTCGAGTCTCTTAAAAGAACTGTGAAGACGCACTCACCAAATGTGTTCTAGAATTTTGCTTTTGAAGAACAATGCAGAAAAAGAAAAGGAAAATCAACACTAGGAGAAGGGAAAAGGGAAAAGGAAAAGAAAGAGCCCCTCTCATGAGAAACTTTTAGGTGATCCAGGAGCATAATTTTCTCGTCAGTGCAAAAAAATGACTCTAGCGGATAGTCATGGATTTCCTCATCCTCTATCTAAGATAACAGTTCACAAGCTGAGATTTACTTGGGTGTACCACACGACGTGCTCCATAAGCACTTAAACATCTGTCCTTTCTCATAACATGGACTATGTGAATAATTGTCAAACAGTGAAGACTAGCCTGGGAAGTGCAGCTCTAAAGAAGATGACTACTGACCAAGCAATTCACTTCTTCAGGGATAGTGGACCCAAATTTTCAGGAATATTTTAAAAGATAGAAGCTACAGCTCAAAGGATCCAGCCAAGCAATCATGAAATCAAATGCAGACAACGGAAGCTGCAATTTACCCTATCAAAGCCCATTGATACAAGTTTTTGGACTTCTTCATCGGAAACAATTGATGCCTGCATTGACAAATGAATAAACCCGAGATGACAAAATAATCTCCAGAGGTAGGATGGTAAATCGACATTTTGATTCACAAGTAGAAAGAAACCTGATTGTGTAGATGGCTTTCTAAAGTCATGGGCAATGCATTTTCCAGGTTCCTGGAGAAGAGGAGAAAATGATAGGTGAAAACCAGAAGCGGCAACAAGACAGAACTTTTCAAAATTAACGCCATCTGGTAGATAGCTTGGGGGCGAGTATTCAGTAGAAAAGGATAGCTCATTGTTCCAATATCTAAAACACTTAACAGACAGATAATCCTGAACCGAGGCTAATTTCAGGATTCTCCATACTTTTACTAATGGCAAAAATGCTGGTTTACCTCCTCTAAAGATCACAGCAGCTAATTTTCATGCATGATATTAATGTAATCAGCTCACTTAAGATTGATAACCTGGCAGGTTCTAGAAAAAGACCAAGAATTGAAGAAAGATTTAAATCACTACAACCTCAACACCATAGAAGATTATAGAATGTTAAAGATTGTATCCACATAAATGACTGACGAGCAGAAAAGACGTGGGAAAAGAGAAGAATACCTTCCATCCAGCAACGGCAGCCCAGAGCCTACAGGTGCGATGCCTGGTGAATGTTCAGGGCCATTATTATCCAGGAGTCTAGCTTGTAAGTTGTAATCAGAATTTTGAGAAGAAACCATTTGACCTCTTTCAGATCCTAGCGTCCTTCCTCTACCAGGAAACCTACCATCTTGTGTTGACTGCATCAAATTAACAAAAGAAGGTCAAAACAAATTCTAAGACATGGTTAACAAAATCAGAATCCATCAAAAAACCAAAATATTCTTTACCTAATTTCTCTCAAAGCTAACATGTCATGACAACAGCCATTCATTTCGAACTAATTGTCATCCTCATGGAAGTGGGCTCCCAGGGATAATCATATTATGATTAAATCGGCATTTCAGAGAAATAATCTTCAACAAAAAATGACGAATGTTTTGAGCAGTTAACCTGTGCCCAATACCTGAACAGAAGTTTCCCGCTGTGGCATCCAGGCAGACAAATTTCTCCACAAATTTCCAGAGATCAATCCACTATTTGAGTATTGAAAACAAAAAACAGTTAAGTCTCCCAGTTATGCGAAGATCAATTTGAGAAGCAAAACCATTGTTTACCTGGATGTTGCATTTTGATTTGAATATGTAGGGATGTAGCCCGTAGTATTCCCCCCAGTGCACATGATAAATTTTGGCCGTCTTACACAAGCTGACTGAAGATAATTTAAGGGACACAACATTTAATTAAATTATGCATATCAAACCGGAAACATAAGAAGTAAACGTAAACCTATTTGCAATCCATCATCATGATAACCAAGACCCACAGCAGTATCACACCCACAAAAAAAAGTGGTGTTGAAAAAACATTCAAAAGTTCTCTGCTCAGCAATTCAAAACTAGGAATCAAGAAATTGCAGAAAAACAAGCAATTAAGAGATCAAGTGCTCCTAAATACATTAACATGCGCAAAAGATACATAGACTGAATGGAAAAACGTAATGGCACATGGACTAAGCTTGTTGCCAGATATTCTGATCAACATACTACCCTGTCCCCTCAAGCTTAACAAACTCATCACTTCTGTTTCATTTTTTTCCCCCAAATTCATCACTTAATTGAAGGCATGCATTTGATGTTGCAAAACTTAATTCAACGATTAATAAAAGACATGCAAATGCCAAATAAACGACAGCGGGTGGATATGAGCATGCCAAACAAAATAAAGTTCTATGGCATTGTAGAAACTAAGGCCGAATAATACTGTACGGTGATTGTATGGAATTAAACCAAGATAGCACTAGTCAAAAACTGTCAAGGGGACTTAGAGAGTCAGCATCTTCATAACCGGGCAATGGCCCTAAACCCAAACATGTGACATATGATGTATATAACTCGCTCTACTTCCACAAACAAACATAAAGGAGGACCCGTTTTCACTGTCACCGTACCAGCAATTTATTCAGATGATTCTACAATTCGCAGCAAACTGCAATATGAAAGAACAAAAGACGAAGCTTGCAAAACACTGGCTCTTCAATATGCACCCATTGGGATCTGAGATGCATCTGAATAAGTCACAATTTACTCAACCCAGTACACATCATGGAGGCAAACAAGAAAGTAGCATCAATCAAGATAGTGGCTCTCTACAATCTACATATACCAAGCAGTTAGATATGAAAAGCCACATCTCTCATTTTGACGTCTGAAGCTAACACAGTGACATCTTTGAAAATGCATGATTTGGTATGTCCACTGCATACAACAAAAACCTATCTCAAGCACCAAAGTAGAAAATTATAATTGCATCTCTCTGGAAAATACGGACACCAATCGCCTAGAAAACATAGACAGGCACAACTAGAACAAGAGCTAAATTATTGGTCATGGAATGAATATAGTCCACTAAGCTGATGGCAAATGGGGATGCTTTCAAGCGCTATTTAGTTGAAAAAATGTCGAATAAGAAATTTTCACAGTTCATTCTTTTTCTCAACCACAAGTCTGTCCACCCTCGGATAAAGCAGGAATTTATGTTATAGTACCAAAGGACTGTTCTCAACAAGCGCTGGATTAAAGTGAGTAAACAGCTCAGGTCCACCTAGACATCTACATGTGCATAGGACAGATGAAGGTGACCTAAAAACTTGAACAAAGCAGGCTACCCAATACCAAAACAATTTTCTGAAGTTCTTTTGCTTCATACCCCATTCAGCTCACCATAGTTTGGATTTTCAATATTCAGGTTCTGTTCCTTGTTTACATCTTAAAATGGAAAACTAGAATTGTCCCGAACAAACCTTATCAACGTGGCCCACTAGACGGGAACCTTTAAAACGTTTTTCCTTGCAAATAGTGAAACCTTTGCCATCTGCCACTTACCTACACCCATAACTTTCCCAATATTCCTATAGGTCACACACATTCACACCATCTTATTACCTAAGAAAACTATGTTTCTCTTTCTTCCAAAAAACATCAACATCAACATCAACATCACCTTTAACTCAAATTAGTTGGGGTGGGTGATGAACCAAAAGCAAGACGAAGAGCTATAAAATAAAACAAAATACAATATCATAGCTAAGCAATATAAAGAAAACAAAGGGAGACTCGAAACGGCAAATAGGAATTTTTGCCCCTCCACAATGTTAATTGCTTTCCTCCACTGTCCTAAGACAAACAGACGCCAATCTATGTCCCACTCCAACAAATCTTGTCTTCTACTTTTCCCCAAGTAAGTTTTCCTCCATCCATCGGGCATCTTATTAGTATGGAGAATCTTGTTAAAAAGGTTAGTTAACCAACGTATTGCCACAACTCCTAAGCATCTCCACACTTCAATAGGGACACCATCGGGTCCCAAGGCCTTACCCTTCATCTTCTTATGCCTCCTTAACTCTAATTCTACGCACAAACCTTCTATTTGAATCATCGAAACGTCCTCCAAATCCATCTCCATGATATTACTCTCTCCATTAAAAAGCTTGCGAAAATAGCTCATCCACCTTCCTGACGCATCTCTTACTACAAGTTTTTGATTTTCATCCTTGATGCATCTAACATGTCAAGTCTTTACTTTCTTGTCTCTTATCTTTGCAAGCCTATAGATACCTTTTTCTCCCTCTTTGCTCCCTAGTTTTTGTACATGTCGAAAAAACCTTGCCTCTAGCCTCCCGCACTTTCTTGGCATTTTCCTCGCTAATCTAAACTTTGCCAAATTCTCTCCATTAGGGCAAATATGCAAACAATGAAAACACTCCTTCTTCGTTTAATCGCCTCCCGCACCTCGTCATTCCACCATCAAGTTTCCTTTGCGTGATGTCCGTTCCCTTTACTTTCCCTAGTACCCCTCTTGCCACTTTTTGGATGCAATTAGACATCTCGCTCCACATCACATTTACTCGTCCTCGAGTTGCCACGGTCCTACCCAAACATTCTTTTCTTGAAATCTATTTGTTTTTCCTCTTTTAGCTTCCACCATCTTATTCTCGGAATCGACACCTCTTTGCAATTTTCGTGCTTTGTTATACCTAACCTCCAAAACCACCAACTTATGTTGCGTAGCTACGCATTCTCCAGGGTAGACTTTGCAATCTACATACGAGGCCCTATCATCTCTTCTAGCAAGGAAAAAGTCAATCGCTACAATTTTGACCGCAAAAGTAATCGAATGTGACTCTTTTCGAAGAAGGTATTTGCCAACATCAAATCATAAGCTAAACGCTCAAGATGTCCCCCCCCCATTTCTAGTCCCATAGCCAAAACCTCCATGAACTTCAAAACCTCCACTACTGTCCGACATGTCCATTTAAATCTCCTCCTATGAATACCTTCTCCTCGCGTGGTATTCCCTCAAAATCTCCTCCAACTCTTCCCAAAATCTGTTCTTATCGGATACCGGTCCAACTGAGGTGCATACACACTAAGGATATTCACAATTAGCTCTCCCACTACTAGCTTAACCAAAATAATTCTATCTCCGATCTTTTGACATCAACCACCTTATCACAAAACTAAATTTTATCTATCAAAATCCCAACTCCATTTACACTCTTTTTTGTGCCAAAACAATATTCACTCTTCTTCTAGCAAAAGTATCCTAACTCCCTCAATTTACCGTCAAGGTTCCTATGTTCCAACTCCTAGTCGAATCCTTACCCCTTGGGCCTTACTTGCCCCACACTCGCCCATAGAAGTGTGAGGACCTCGCTCACTTCTCACCACACCCGGCACCGATGTGGCGCATCACTCGGAATGATGGCCCAAGGCTAGCTCCTTACCCTGCACCCGCCTATCTTGGTGCAAGGACCCTTGCCCATTTTTCGCTACATCCGGGCGCCGATGCAAGCTGTCGCTAAGAAGGGTACGCTCAACGAAATATCAATAGGGTTCATCTCATAAAAGGTAGCTAATTTTTTATAGCCGGCTCATTGCCCGACAACCCTCCTCCTTCATCCGGCTTGGGACGACTATGTAAACATATTATGGGGGATCTTCTTACTCTACCATGGAAAAAACCACTACGCAGGGAGAAGAAAACCTGAAGCAGACCAAACGAAACCATTCTCAGCTCTCATGCAGGTTAGAATTCTGACCAAACTTTAGGATGATAAGACAAAAAACTGGCCATTTACACCTGTAGGTCACAGCCACGGATGTCCAACAGGTTTTTTCTGTATCTATTGTAGATTCCATGTCCAACTGAATGTCCCTAGGGGTTAAATTTATTGTGTCCAAGGAAAGATAAGTGCATCTCTCCCAAGAGATCATGCTGACTAAGTTGTTACTTTTACAGTTGAAATGGCTCCCAGATCCAAGTAACACCCCACTTGTGTAAAACACAAGAGGTTTCAAACATATGCGACCATTCAACATTACCACCATAATATTCTTATAGATCCATGTAAGACCCTATTTATATAATAAATAGAGAAGGTTTAAAACACATGACACCATGTCAAATGGTCAATGTTAGGATGTTACCAGTACTAATAACATGGAAAGCATATTCTACAATCTCAGGCTTTGCAAAACTTAGACCTAATAGATTGATTCAACAAAGGCATCTAAAATGATTGTATTTCAACTTTCAAGCAACAAAGACGATTAATGTTTACCAGTAACGAGGAGGCCTCTATGGCAGAATAAAATGATGTCCCAGGTATGAAATAGTTGAAGAGGCCATAAGTATCTGTAAAAGGCAGGCATCACCAGAAAAATTTCATCAAACTGGTAACTTGATTGTTAAGAGAGTGAGAAGAAAGAAGATAAAAGGAGAATCACTGACATGCAAAACCCGACAGAATTCCACAAAGGTGCCCAAGTAATGACACATTTGACATAAGAAGCTGGAAGGCAACCAGCAAGATCCAGGCATACCTGGTTCATGATTTATGGAATGACATTACTTCAATGAAACAGCAGAGAGTGAGATTAAGAATAAACTGAAGACTCTAAAGCCATGTTAATCCATATACCATTTAGCAGGCACGTTGAAGAGTCCAAACACACTGCAAAATAAGGGTCAAAGTTCCACATCTGTTAGAATCAATGCATACACCTTACAATTAAAAACTGTGATTATTACTATTATTCTTTTGTCAACATGCAACTGTGATTATATTCATTGTAGGATAAATTTCCAAAGAAATAATGAGGTTCATGAGTAAGAGCCTGAAGCTGTAGTATTTGACAGAATAAACTGAAGCAGCAACTAGGCAAGAAGAAACATTTTCATCAAGCCTAGGGGTAATAACAGACCTTCTTGATTGAATTCCACTCAGACTCGTCTCTATCACGATCATGGAGAATAAAATCCCGGAGAAGCCAATTGAACACTCATTCATCAGGTATGGAGAACGATGAAAAGGATTATGGGCTACCAAAAGGGCAATGAAGAGATGGAAAACAGCACTGCTTGTGGCCAAGAGAACTATTATGTATAACAGCCGTACAGATCCCATCAGTCTCTCCAGCTCTGAGCCCAAAGGAACCAAAGCCAGCATGTTGAAGAAAACATGTAGCAGTGAACCGTGGAAAACAATTGACGTAAATATCCTGTACACTAAAAAATTACAAACAAAGTTATTCCAATTAGTTTAATGTAACAATTAGAACCATCTTGCAATTCATCAATACAACCAAAAATATCAACCATATCTACTCAAGCTCATGATGATGTGCTGGTGAAATATTCTAAATGATCGAGTTATTTAACCCATTATTGTTGCATGGAAGTAAGTAGACAAGTCAGGGCAGGACACAAGAAAGGACATGTTAGGCTTGTTCACAGAGTCATATCAGATTAATACTCTCCGTTGGGACAAAAAACCATCTAACAGTTATTCAATTGAAAATTGCATCTACTCAGAAAGATTTTCAAGTACCATTCCTCACTCAACCACCATCTTTTTCTCCTTGACCTGTGACAGTTACTTACAAGGGCAATCAAAACAAGTGAACTTTCAAAGTGAACTATCCTACGGATCGACATTGTCGGGAAGGAAATGCTGCAAGGGAATGTGGGAGGTGACAGTGAGGAGAGGTAACACAATGGAAAGAAGGGACATTGGCATTGACATAAATCATAGTCTTCCATAACTATATGGGGATTGGATTGCCCGTTATTTTGACCTTCTAAATGTCATAGTTCTGAAAAGCATACCTTGGAATCGTGATATGACTTCTGAAGGCAAGAAACATACTTCATGAAAGGAGTCATATCCTGTTAGAAGGCATATCAAGTATATGGTCCCACACGTGATGACCACGGCAGAAGTAAGGAATGGAATCCCTTCCCACCATTGTCCCAACCGAGTAGGCAAGCCAGCCTGTACAAGGTGTAAAACTAACGTTTTAAAATGACAAATATATGCTCTGTGAAGCAACCAAAAACCTAGTATTCATATGAATTACACTTAATGATTACCACATCATGCACATGTCACATTTCAATGAGCAAACAATTATTGACACCAACAAAGCAGAACAACCTCATCAGCACATGGGACCTCAATTCTTAACACAATAATGCTTTGTAAGGCCTAAGCAATATGAATTCAAACCAACCAGGAAGAAGGAAGTTCCATAACAAGAAAACATAAAGCAGAAATCGGGGTTGAAAAAACAACAAGGCAGCTTATGCATACCACCTAATAGAGGAAACTCAATCCAGGTGGAGATAATCACAAACATCACCACAGCCATTGCCATACGATCTTATCAACCAGCTGAATCAACCACCTCATTCGAACAAGAATAAAGTGCAAAAGGTATTTTACATTGAAATGCATAACTGCGAGTAGACAGCATGCTTGACCAGCTTACTGTGCTTCCTCCGTACAATAAGCAAAGAGCTAATAAAATCTAATTAAGTAGGGGAAATATATTGACAAGATTACCCAGCTTAAATACACAAACCTAACTGGCTTCAACCATTAATGCCCACAGCCAAGACCATCAAGAAGTACAGACGAGGTTAGGAATTTGAAAACCTCTCTTTATACAGAACTTAAACTATGTTGAAAAGCATACTAATATCAAACGCATATTCTTAAAGATCCAGGTCTGCACTCAATTCAAATTAACCTCGATTATTGTCCATACAACAGTTTGATTCTACATGACTCCACCACTCCACATAAATTCCAGTTGCCAGAAGACCAAATTGACAACACAAATCAGAAATTTCCTCTTCTCACGGCAACATCCATCTTCAGCACAAACCAAACGAAAGATCTAACCATCTTTCCAATGCGAGTGCACTCCAAACCGAAGATATGTAAACAAATTCATAATCTTCGTATAATAAATAAATCGGAACGCGAGAGTTTCTTAAGCATCGTCATCTTGCGCCACGGCTCTCTAAACATCACCCCTAGAACACGAACCCGAACCCGAACCCGAACCCGAACCCCAACCCTAAGAAGCTACTCCCCCATCCATTCTTGAGCATCGAATAAGCCATCTCGACCCAATTAACAATTCAATTCTACTTCATTTTTGCGGGCAAACGACTGGTTCAGCCTCCGCAGCCATTTTCGCGCGGTGAAGGCGCGGAAACGCGAATCGGAGATCGGAATCGAAGAGAACGGAGCAAAGAAGCTGCGGATCGAACTTCGGCTCACCTCGGTAACAATGTTGGGTCGCATTTCTCGATTCCGCTCGCTCGGGCTCAGTGATTCTTGGGCAGTCAACAGCGTTTCAACTCCCGAGAACCAAACTCCGTCCAAACGCTCCACTTGACCGAGTTGGGGGAACTCGGGAACTCCACGGTAGTTTCGTGACAGCGATTTTTGGAAAGAAAAACTTGCAATGGCGTGGACTGTGGGCTTTAGAAAAGGCCCGTGGCGAAGGGGGAAATAAGAAAAGGGCAAGAAAGGAATTTCACAAATTGTGATTTTTTTTTTTTTTTGGGCCATGATTTAAATGGAAAAGAGTGGCGAAACAAAGAGAAATGGACAACAGAAAGCGCGGTAAAACAAAAGGAAACGGACGACAGAAAGGCCCAATGAGGTTTCTTCTGTTTTGTTTCACAATGAGATATTCGAGAAGTGATTAGACGAATGTAGTCCCTAATGGACGATGTTACCTAGGTGTCCTTAAAAAACCATCTCCACCTTCAATGATAAGAACAGAAATAGAAAAACAAAACATTTAAGCTGGCGCGAAAATTTTGATATAAAATACTTAGCAAAAGTCATTCGGGAAATTGAAAAAAAAAAATACTTGGTTGAATACTAACCCGGGTGTAGTGGGACCTACACATGGAAGCTGGGTACTCAAACATAGCCGCCGAGGACTCGAGCATGAGAGCTAGTGTCCCGAGTCCTCGGGTTCCCGAGCACATATGTCTAGATCTCTAACCCAAGTGTCATTGTCTAGACATATTTTGCAAGACGGTTTGTGATTTTTAAAAGAAGAAATCATTTTTTCCGAATTTAAACATAAGCTTTCCATTAACTACAAAACAAAGTTTCCCTCAAATCATTTTCTTTAGCGATATAAACACCTGAAAATGTTCTGACAAAAAAAATTCCCAAAAAAAAAAAAACAGATCCTTAATTGAAACTCAACTATCTAATAAAGGAGAGACCGGTTAAATAATCAAAGTTAGTACACACAAAATGGAAATTTTCACCTATGAAGAACATGGGCATCGAATTTTAATCATGGCTCCACATCGTTTTTTATGGGTCGGGCATCCGTGCGAATCCCCTTGCTCCCGGCACGTACGATCATCTGCTTTGATCGGACCAGTGTCTTAATTCAGCACAATCAGCTCACCACTCAACGAGATACCAAGACCAAAAGATAAATTGTATGTCACGAAAAACACCATAAGAAAGAGAGAGAAACAAAACTACATTGAATTTTACGAGGACTAGATAGTGGATCCAATTCTTATGAAAACTAAAAGAATGTTCTCTCTCTAGAATCGTTGTTTGCCAGGAAAAAAACCATAAAAAATTCTAAATTATATACATTGTGCCACATTTGTCCTAAACTTTTTTTGACACAAAATACCTTAAATTTTTATTCATGTAACACATTTTCCCCAAACTTTTTCATGCGGTACCAAAAACTCAAAACTTAGATCGATGTGACATATGTATCTCAAAATAACATAAATTTAAAATTTTTGGTGTCATACAAAAAAATCTAAGGCAAATATTGATATAGGGAAAATGACACAAATAGTCTTTGAACTTTGATTGAATGCAGCGGTGTGGTCTATGAACTTTTAATTTGTTCGATATAGTTTTGAACTTTAACCTAATGTGCAATTTTGTCCATAAATTTTTGACTTGTTCAATATAGTCCCCGAATTTTTAGTAAATGTTTAATTTAGTCCCCGAACTATATGAAAATATTCATTATTGTCCCCGATCTTAAATTAATAAAAGGATCGCATTGAATATTTTCATATAATTCAAGAACTATAATGAACATATAACAAAAGTCTAAGGACCACATTAAACAAACTAAAAGTTCATGAATCATATTGAAAATTAAGCTAAAGTTCAAAGACCATATTGAACAAATTTAAAGTTCATGAACTATAATGCACATTAGATCAAAATTTAAGGACTATTTATGTCATTCTCCCTATTGATACAAGATCCAGATTTTTTATGTAAAAAAAAAATGAGATGAATATGTTACAGTGCACGTAATGTAAGATTTTTGGTGATGCTTTCCCTTGTTTACCAATGAGTATACAGGAACAGATTCATACTCGGACAATTAACTTCCACACAGATATATACAGTTTGAGAGATGCAACGACTAAGGAGTTTGAATTAGGGAAAACACCAAGTCGACAGCGTTTCGACCATAAAGGTCGAGAAGAATGGCCAAAATCATCTGTTCCAGCATAATGCCTATCCTCCTTCTATATCTCAAAAGTTCACAACATCTATAAAGCAAAGTAAATACCATAAAAACCTCGTTTAGAACAGTCTCCACAAGGTCCCCTACAGTTCAATTAGCTATTTGATCGAAGCTACTGCCGGCTCAGGTCGATCCCTCAAAAGAAAAGGCAATAATTCAAGCGCATACAGTCGAAAACCTCAGAAACACAAAGGAGAAGCTGAAAGTGACATGATATATCTCACACACCATGTAATGGAAATCCATGATGCATCATTAAATGTACGATACTTCTACAATTCATTCATACCGGAGTTCAAATCTTTATCACAAAGTGACCAAAATGTGAACCGAAAATAAAGTTAACTCTCTCACATTCAATTCACCAGCAGCAGAAACCCCACTATAGTCATACCAAAACTCAGGGAAAACATAAAAATGACTGGCTCAACGAAGCCTCCTTGCTTCTCTCTCGGACTCCAGAAGGGTGAGGACATCTCCTTCCCTCACTGGTCCCTTCACATTCCTCATGATGAACCGGTTCATGTCGTCCAAGAACTTGACTCTCACCTGAGTCACCTGCCCTCTTGACCCAGTTCGACCCATGACTTTCACGACAACAGCATGCTTAATCTGAGAATCCATTCTGCACAAAGGAGCCAAACTAAACATAAAGAACACGCCACCATCGAAAAATCAATTGCCAGTCACACATGGATAAACAGAAGAGCTACCATAGACATTGGAAAAATCCACATTCAATTCCCATTCACAAACCACAATTTAACTTCCCAATTCGCACAACAATAACGACTCTATGCTACTTCAACCACAAATGTCTTCTCATAAATTAGTACTTCATTAGCCCATAAGAATGTAAACTCTTACTCAACCCATAAGAAGCAACAACCCTCATAATGACAAAAATTAACTCAAATGAAACTTGACTGATCCAGCAAACAAGAAACGAGCAAAGCTTTAACTGCATATAGGATCCGATCACACCACACAAAATCCACACACTACAGTAGGATTTACTCAATACTACATCTACGATGCAAATAAAAGAACTAACATAAAAAGCTTAACACTTTCATCAAATTGTCGAACATGCGGCCAGTACAACTTCAATTCAAAACAAAACAGAACAGGCGATTCATTCCTCCTCAAACAGATAACACCGTTTTCATCCCCCCCCTCAATCTACCGGGAAGAAACAGGCCATAAAGTGAATCCCCAACCTAAACAAAGTCAAGTCAGAATCCAACTGAAAACCATACTACAAACAGGAATAACATCGCACATCATATTTCAAGGCGAGTAAAGCAATCGGAATAGATCAGCTGCAGCACTATCAGGGTTAGAAAATCAAAGACAGAGACGAGCCAATTCAGGCAAAAGCCGCCGAGAAAAACCATCCGCAACGCTTCGACGGAGCTTGGGCTTAGAGCACAACGCGAAGGACCGATGCAGTACTTATAACATTCATGAACTAAACAGAACATGAGATCGAGAAAGGAAGTGGAAGAACCTGAGATCGAGGAGAGGAAGCGGCCGAAAGCTTGAGCTCCACAAAAACTTCGGCGAGAGTGAATGAAAACCCTAGCGAGGATTGTACTTATAGGGGGACTTGTATCTTTGTCGTGACCATATTGCCCATCCTCAGCTGCCCAATGGTTTTATCTTGCCTTTGGACCCAGGGGTACAATTGTCATGTCATATCGTGGGTCTTTAAACTTCAAAATATCGATTTTACTACAACCTCATTTCTCCACTAACATATAACAGTTTCGTTTTACCCTTATTATGATGAGACAAGACTTATAAATTTAACAAATAAAATTAATATTATTATCTTCGAAATCCAACCGGCAATGCGTGCATGAAAACTAATATCTATTAAGGAGATAGTTAATATATAAGTAATTGCAAACTTTTTTTTTTATGGTGAAGAACTAAAGATGAATGACATAGGATGGTAACTTAAAAGGCAAGATAAGAATTTTACATGATTTTTAGTTTAGAAAAATGGAGAGCTAGCCGCAGCCACGAATGATCCCAACTGGGCCTCATCATGCTGTTCCCACAAGATTGCCTAAATAGAATTCGAGTAAATACAATTTTCAAATTGTTCAATCGATCTTGAACTTATTTTATTGATGATAATTCAGTCATAAACTTTTTAATTTTGTCAATATAGTCCTAAACATCTGCACGAAAATTCTAATGTAATATTTCTAGCCATAAATTGCCACCAAAAATTGCCGACATAGTGTCTAGTCATCGTCGTCGTCCAACGTAGCACCCTAACATCAATAATTTCCTATGGCAATTGGTTGGAATGATTGCATTTGAATTTCACGCAAATATTTTGGATTGCAAGTGACAAAATTGAAAAGTTTAGGAGTGAATCGACATTCATTCAATAGGATTGACTGAATTCCCGAGCAATCGAGTGTTATACCACTATTGCATGACTTGTTAACAATCACATTAGCAAGTATCAACATCAACGATTTGATGAAATTAATATGGAATGGTGGTGAATTTGCTAATTTAGTCCTAAACTTATTATTGGGATAATTAGCCGAAAGAACTACATTGAATTGATTTAGTAAATTGTCAAAATGTTTAGGACTAAATTGACATAATTGAAATGTCTTTGACTCAAGTGGAAAATCATCAAAAGTTTTATAACTAAATTGACATATTTCAAAGGTTTATGATTGAATTGACCGTCATACAATTAGGTTAATGACGTTTTGGATACTTTTCCCAATTTTCAACTAATGACAGTCTTGCACCATAGGATAGAAGTCACTCTTCGCATAAATTATGTAAAATTCTGGAGTTGTATAAGGTTACTTGCTCAATGCAATGATGTCATTTTACACGCACAATCATAAAATGAAAGGGATAATGACACAAATGGCCTCCGAATTTTTGACCTAATATGCAATATGATCTCCGAACTTTTAATTTGATCAATATGATCCTTGAACTTTAGCTTAATATGCAATGTGGTCCTTGAATTTTTAATTGATCCTTGAACTTAAGAAACATGTTCAACTTAGTCAATAAACTATAGAAAAATGTTCAATGTAATCATTCTATTAATTCAAATTCATGGATGACATTGGATATTTTCTCATAATTCAAGGATCAAGTTGAACATGTCCCAAAAGTTCCCGAACTACATTGAACAAATTGAAAGTTTAGGGATTACATTGCACGTTGAGCTAAAGTTCGGATATCATATTGGTCAAATTAGAAGTTTAGAGATCACATTGCATATTAGGCAAAAAAATTTAGGATCGTTTGTATCATTTTCCCAAAATTGAAATCCTCATCTACGAATGGAATGATTCCAATTTTCTAGTTATAAGGTGTATAATATATGCGTCGAATCTAAACTTGACTCATGTAGAGATCATTTTCTTTTTATACTTGTTGACATCTAAAATTTTGCCTATAAATCAACCATGCATTTCACATAAAATTAGGACTCGGGTTTCATAATAACGACGCAATTCAGCCCCTAACAAAAAATGTGGGTGTTGCACGGACTCGCATTTGTATGTTTCCGTGTGTGTGAATGTTGTATGTTGCCATCCAAATGGATAGTGAGCATTCTCCTCTTTCTAGTCCGATCTATTTTCACTCAAAATTTTAAATTAATGAGTTATTAACCAACTATGATATAATAAATGCTCTAACTCAGAATTTTTCGATGTCCAACTTTCTAACTCAACTCACACGTGCAACACAACACCTGGATATCAAGCGTTTAGCTTTTGTTTTGGGCTAGCAGAGTACCTCAAGTCGTCTCTGACCGCCATTTTGCAAGTTAGCATCATTTACGGGTTATTTTTGCATGTACGTAACATGTTTTGATTCAATTTTTGTTTAATTTGTTATTCATCGGAACAAATATTTAGTCTAGTTTAGGTCCTATATTATTCTTATTATGAACACTGATTAAGGGTGAGCATGGTAACACTTTTGGAAGTGGATTCTGCTCTAGAAATACTTTTGGAGTAAATTGGAGTAGAAATTCGTTGAAGTGAAAATTCACTACTAATTGTTTTTCCAAATTTGAAAAGTTAAAAAATATCACTTCTTCGTTTCGAATTACTTCTTGCCTCGTCCTATTGATACGCCCTCATCCTCTTCTACTGGACAACGCCTAAAGCTCTCTCCATTGAACGCTCCAAAGATGCGAAGCTCTCTTACTTCCAATCACGCCTCCGCCTCCGCTCCGCCTTCGTTGTCTACTCCCGATTTGCACATCCGACAACCTCAACAAGCTACTGATTCCGATTCGCCCTTCCGAGCCGGTGATCCTCTTCTCTATCTGTTGCCTTCCAGAGACCCATCGGCGGCCCGCCGATCCCGATTAGCCCTTTCAAGCCGCCCGCGCTTTTGCTTCCGCCGTTACCTTTCGAAGACCCATCAACACCTCCGATTCATCTTTTGCGTCCGAGGAACTCAAATCCGTGAGGTTAGAGTTTTCTCTGTCAAACATTTTCTCTATTGTTTGTTATCACGATTTGATCTATTGTGTCCGATTCATCTTTTGTGCGTTCTTTGTTGGGCTTGAATCATTCACATCATGAGGGGAGCCTAGAATGTTATGACTTGTCCTCAAAACAACTATTGATAGGTGCCTAGTTCGTCTTTTATGTCCGATAGATCAATACTCCGTAAATCATAAAGACATGAACGCACAACTCGCACAACTTGAGCGAAGATAGAGTTAAGAAGTCTCGTGGAAGAATAGGCCGCAATACCACTTTCATGTTGTAATTTGTCGAAATCTACTTTCCGACGGGAGTCCACTCCAGAGAATTACTTTGATTACAATAACCCCAGCTTATTCATCTAGTTCGCATGTTTCCAGTTAGAACCATCGATTTTTTGCTGCACTTTTGTGCTTCAATTCCTCCACTCAATTAATGCATTTAGCAATTGCTACAAGAGAAAGTATAAACCATGTTCACAGGTGATCCAAAACAAGTGCGAGTATTTCTCAATCCTACATGAAGTGACATAGGAAACTTGAAAGATACATTTTTCAGTAAATCCTTCTTCTTTTCCAAGATGCTACGAGGTGATGAACATTAAACCGTTGATGGTTGCATGAGCTTCTTGCATAATCATTCTTTCCGTTACAAACCGAAACTTCAAGGAATAATGTTTGCTGGGGAGTGGGGAATTGGTATCGAAATTCAATCTAGTTTGCTCATTTCCTTTTTTTTTCCCTCCATAATGCAAAATTGGGTGGTTCAATGGTAGATCATCTTGGTTGGAACTTTCTCCGGTTCATCCATGCACTTTCTTGCTAAATTTATTATTGTTTGGTATCTTCCCTTCTCAAGTTATACTATAACGGCGTATTAATCTTTTATGTTTTTTCGCTCATGCCCCAATGTATAATCATTACTTGTCACATAAATATTCATTGTGAAACCTAATGCTCTATAATGGTAATGCTAATATGAAGTTGTTCAAGGCCAAGTCGACCTATAGACAGAGCCCCTCAACAATCAAGTAGTGCAACTTACATCGAACGGCCCCACCCACTAGCTTCTTGTCTTAAAGCAATTCTTGTATCTACACTAGTGAGACTCGAATTAAAGAAATGTACGAGGATTCAGGCTCCAAAAATAGATCACTTGGCTCTAATAAAAAATGCATGAGAAAAAACCCCTTAAAGCCCAAAAGTTGTGCATTTCACTACCTCTGTTGTACCTAATGCAATCCTTCCGGAAGGTCTCACCTCAATGATCCTATTCCTATTCAAAAGGTTAGAAAGAACAGAAACAAGAATGTTGCATGGACAGAATTTATGCTTTGCATCATGAAAAGCATTTCCACACAAAAGAAAGTTACATTTTGCAAGAATCAAACATTTCCGCACGGGAAGATGTAAGGCTACATGGTCTCTCCATCTCTACTATGAACATAATTTAGCTTAAGTTTGGTTATGTTTGATGAAAATGTGTTTTTAACTAATTATTTTGAAATGCAAATAAGCATGTTCTTTCCGAATTTGAAGAATGTTGCAATTCGGTTTAATGATTTGGCTCCCGTTATACTCAACCGGTTTATATTAAATGGCATCCCGAAAAAACATAGTCATTGCTAGGTGGACCGAGCCATTGACGCAATTATTTGTAAGCTTGATGGTAGACAAGGTTAAAAAGGGGGAATCGACCACCTCTACTTTAAACAAAGTAGGGTGGAATAACATTCGAGAGTGAATTCAATAAATAGTCGGGACACTAATATTCTCTAGATAAGTTCAAGAATAGGATATTCAAACTGAAGCAATAGTATGGAAGTTTTAAGAAGCTTCTTAACCAAACGGGATTTGGATGGGACAATGTAAACAAAGGGGTTGTCGTAGAGGATGAATCTCTCTAGGAGTCTCATATCAATGTACAACCTTATTTAGGTTTTTTGGTTCTAACTTTCTACGTATGTTTGATAATGTTGCTAATATATGTCCTCTTTTGAAAATGGAGCATGATAATACCAAATGGGCCGGATTTAGGAATGAAGGTTTCCTTTGTATCCCCAACTTTATATGGTGTTTAGGGATACATATACTACTTGGGGAGTATGCAACAGGAAATGTGTAAGAGTTGGTGTCTTAGAGGATGATGACAATGGTGCTTCGGGTGAAGTTGCTAATAGTGTTGCCTTAGGTACACCAGAGAAATTAAAGACTCGAGAACCATAGGTTGAAGATGGATTGGATAATGAATACCAAACTAAACATGGGTTGAATAATAAACCGGTGGCTACCCTAGTTCTTGAGAAGCACAAGTTAGATAGGACTCCAAATTTCAAGAGGAGGAGAAAAAGCACTTCATATGATTTTGCCAAAACCTACAAAGCCATTAAAGAATCTCTCAAAATTAAAATGGATCAATCATCACATACCTTCGTCACCTCTCAAGCCCCACAACCTACGGATCCCTATTCCATGGGAGCCATGATTGCCATCCTAAAAAGCATGTCCGACATGGAACCGAGTATTTACTCTCATCCTAACAAGATTAGGATGAAGATGTCCACTTCTTGATTCTATTTAAGTAGACATTGGCACATGTTATGAATTTCTATGTGGCTTTATTTCACTAAAGGACCTAGTATTTGAGACACTTTGGCTTTGCTTTTATTATGCGACTATGGTTATGTTGTGTTTTATGTTGATTGATCTTAGATTGCCTAGTTATGCGTTAACTATTATTTGGATTTCTTTATTAATCAATAGATGAAGTCTTTGATTCATTACTCTATCTTTTTCGCCCTCCACTTTCGTGTGGTCTCTTGTATTAATGCCTTTCATTTTTTAGGTAATATGGAGGGGATTAGTGAAGGTAGCTTTAATTGGAGAAACTATATCAAGTTACCAAGACTTTGATGATGATTATTATCGTATACTTGAAGGCATGGTTGTGCCTTTGGCCGAGCTGTATAAGGACTATGCACATGAGAGAACCGACTAAGGACATCGTATTATCAAGATTGGAATGGGTAAGTGAGATTCTTAATGGACATTCGAATGGAGTGTACGAAGCTTTTAAAATGGAGAGACATTTCTTTCTTAACCTATGTGGTTTGCTAAGGGCAAGATGTTGGTTGGGCGACAATCAATATTTTAAAGTAGATGAACAAGTTGGGATTTTCTTATCTCGTGATCCGTCACAAGGTTTTAATAGAGATTTGTGTGAGAGATTCCAAGCATTTAAGACAGGACTATCAATTGGTACTTTAACTTAGTCTTGAAAGCAGTTTGGAAACTTGTAAAGGAAGTTATCATATCACCTCCCTTTGATGTTGTCCCATCATGAGACTCTTGTGGATCCTAAGCATAAACCTTACTTCAAGGTATGATTTTCATATGTTTCTTTGCACCATTGGTTTAATTTTATTGATAATCTTGTATAACGCTAGTCTTTGATAATCGTGACAAGGGTGCGTAGGCACTATTGATGGCACCCATATTAATGCTTCCGTACTGTTGTGCGGCGAATCGATTTAGAGGTATAAAGGGAATTACCATTCGAATGTGCTGTGTGCGTTCGTTTGATGTGAAATTTACATTTGTATACACTAGTTGGGAAGGATCGCCTAACGATTGTCGGATGCTCTCGGCAAAGACTCGAGACTCCTATAATACAATTTCCTCGACCACCCAGGTAATTGTTTGTTCTAAAATTAGTAATTATCTTTATGATTTTGCTGCTGTCGCATGTCATGATAAATGTATAAACGCTTTGTTATAGGTAAATACTATGTGGTAAATTTTGGTTATGCATCAACTCTAGGATTTTTAACACTTTTTAAAGGTAAACGGTATCATATAAATGATTTCAAACAAAATGCGAGACCAAGAACAACAAGAGAGCTATTCACCTATAAGCATTCTTCACTTGCGAATTTCATTGAGAGATCCTTTATAGCTTTAAAGAATCGCTTTTTAGTTTTGAGACACATGCCTCCATTTTTCGGTTGGAAAGCAAGCACATATTGTAGTAGCATGTTGTGATATCCATAATTACATCCATGACCAAGACCGGAGGGATAGAAATTTTTCCGAATATGGAGATCTCGAGTATATGTATGAACTTGCGCATGATGAGGTTACGGACGATATATCGACCAAGGAGGGAACCGAAATGAACATTCTTAGGAAACATATTGCCAATAAAATGGCAAAGGATCATGATATGGAGGAGATTCCATGATATTGGGTTTTTAACATTTGCATTGTATTTATGTTATTAGTATTCAAGGATTTTATATGTTTGCTCTTCTAATATGATGTTATATTTGCCATTTGAGTACGGCTGTTTTGAGCTTGGATGGTGAAATTTGTATTGTGAATTTGGCGAATTAGGCATTTCATACTTGAGAGAAATCGTATACTGTGTTGTGGAGGTGTGGTGTATGACTGAATGGAAAAACTATAGTTAAATCTGTACCGTTATTTTTCCTTTTTTACTCAGTGTGTTGCTAACAGCAATAGTTGCTTTCAAATGCTCTCTTTTTTTTCTTTTTCCCTTTTTTTCAGGATCTTGATTTTGAATAGAAAAGTCAAACAAGATATTCTTTCTTCTCGTATGTTCTCCTATTTCAGAAATCCCTAATTTAGAACGTCAATTTCATATTCATGGATCTAGCAGCGTTTGCAGAAGCCATTGCAATATTGTTTTTTTTTTTTAAGTAATGACATTTGAATGTATTCTTCCTTTTAAAGAAGTTTCTATAATCATGGATGTAGCAGCGTTTGCAGAAGCAGTTGCAATATTCTCCCTTTTAACTTTATGCCTGCTCAATTGGAGTTCATTTATGCTCATGGTTTGCTCCAATAAAGGGTGTTGATATTCTGACCCTTCGTCCGGATCATTGAATAACAATCGAGTGAATTTCACTCGTCGATCAAGATGAGTATACTGCAACAATTTATTAGTTTATGAGTGAAACTCCAATAAGGTATAAAATAAGCATGACCCTTGGATGCTTGCTCGCGATTTACCCAACTTTTTTTCACAGATCGATTTCATAAATCGTTCTCGATATACCTAGAATCACTCTTTGATTGTTCTCAAGAGAGATGGAAGCAAAAGGGGGAGATCAGAATACTAGAGAGTTGGAAGACTGGGACGGGCTTTTGTCTAATTCAGCAGCTTGGATGTTCGCTTCGTTTTAGCAATTGAAGGCCAACACCACCACATGATCATGGGTCTGACTATACTTTTCAAGGAAGTGTGTTTAAGACCAATTACCTCATAAACTATGTAGTTTGGCACTTTTTAAGCCCTGACATTCCATCCACCGGTAAGAACCCCCATGGGAATACTACAGCAACGAAGACGTTAAAAATGTTCGTAGAAGACTTAATTCTAATTTCCCATAAAATTGGTCTTCATTTGCAAAAAGTAATTAAATGACAAATTATTCGCAAATCCGCCAATATTTGCATTTCACTTTTCTCAAATAACATGCATTTTAGGTTATGATCAATAATTTTTCATAGAATATCTTTATGTTAATGATGTTCCCAAGTAGAAATTTTCAATCGTTACTAAACGAATTTTTGTTCCAAAATAGAAATTTTGTCCTGTCGTTATCAAACGATTTTCTCTATCAGCAATCAACTTTCAGAATAGAAATAGAAAAATCAATTTCTTGTCATAACTTTATTTATGAAGCAGAAGTGTTATCATGCACGCCCTAAGAGCATAAAAAAATAGGCAAAAGAAAGAAGATAGAAAAGAAGACTTGAGAATTGCATTTAGTAAGGCGTCTTATCATAGGGTTAGGTCTAATTTTAACTTATGGCATGTTTCATTTGTTTAATATTTTGTCATTATCATGTAATTTAGGAAATCGATATTCCTTAGTTAATTTCACATCTAATTTCATGCATAACTCACAAGATCATATCTAGGGACTTACTTTACTAATAACGAAGCAATGCTTAATTTTGTCTGATACAGCTTGGGCTATTTACTTTACTATTACTTATGTTTACATCATTGTCCTTCATCCAATTATTCAAGTGCTTAAGTTTTGTTGTTCGTGCCCCCTTGCATGATAATTTAGATCCACATGTGTTAAGGAAATATAAAAATAGCGGACAAGATCGCAAGTTTTCCATAGAAGTGGAAAGGCACGAAATTGGATGTCAGATAACGAATCTCTTATTAATGGAAACAAACCGACTTCTCCCATTTTACTTGGCCTCTAATTGGTCCACAATAGATTAACGGCTCCTAAAGAAAAATAAATCGTACAATTAATTTTGTTTAAACCAATTCGTGATCGACGCGGCTTGGGAGAGCTCGCGCTAAGTGCGAGCGCCGCCTCGCAAGAGGTACCCTATGCGCTCGCTTGACAACCTGTCAAACCTCTTCAAGAATCACGGGAGAGGTTCGCAATGCCAGTATATCAAACAAAAGACCTTCAACTTTTTAGACTATATTTAGGGTGAAACAATTAAAATTATCACAAATCCTATCTACTGCAAGCAATTTAAACATAATGTCATGTCCTTTGCTTTTTAAACACATAAATGTTGCAAATGTTAATAGTAGGAAGAAACTAACTTTTTTTTATGGGTAGTGATTAATAAGTTGGGTGATTGGAATAGTTTTGCAATGGACTAGAAGAGTACTAGCAATCATCCTTCTTCCTTCTTCCATTTACAGTGCTAGTTCTAAAGGATCTCATTATATATGCAACAATCGCATCACCAAAGTGTTCCCTACAAGCTTTTGCCCCAAGAAGAGGGATTTTCCATCAAAGTGATCAAACAATGCAAAGCAAAAATGTCTCCTGATCTGATTCCATTTACTTGTTAATCTCTACAAAAAAAAAAAAGGTACAAGTGATCACAAATCAGAAATGCCATGGTAGGTCCAATTACCGTAGCTAACCGGTGTTGTTGCTCCATCGGAGAAATATCTAGTTTAGCTACTAGTATGTCCAATCTTGATAGGATGTCAAGTGCATACTTTCTCTGGCACAAAAACAATACTAAAGTCGTCCGCGTTACTTCAATTCTTAAGAAGTACTTTAATCGGCCAAGGTCTTTGATATGAAGACGCTCATTAAGATACCATATGAGCAATTTGTTAACGATCGATCAAAATCATACCCCCCTCAATGTATTAGAGAATTTGAAAACCAATTTCGAGATGCTTGCCGAAAATCATGTAAGGACATCTGTAGTAGACAGACATGATTCAAGTCATTTGTCGTGAAACCTAGCTGAAGCTTCATATAAACTTCCACATCCAAAGTTGCCATGTAGAAATATTGTTGACGTCCACCTGATGCAACTCTCAATTACGAGCCTATGCAACTGCAAGAAGACACCGTATGATGACTAGTTTAGCTACTTGTGGAACGTTTCATGGAATTTCACACCCTTTATCCTGGTGAATCCATTGGCAACAGGACGAGATTTAATGCTTAATTTTGCAAACCCACTTGCAGCCTATTGATTTCTTCCCCCGATAAAGTTGCAAGAGTCCAAGTTTTATTATCTTTGAGCTGTTTAATTCTTGTCACCGTTGCTTCTCTCCACAAAGGATTTTTAATACGTAATGTAATTCCTCGGCTCGACACTAGATTCAACGGCAACTAAAAGTTCGATGTGAGGCTTAGTAGATTGTTCATAAGAAATTAACTTGTCGATTGGATAGATCGTACATAAAGATATCGACATAGTGGGATGAGGAGTTGAGGTCTTCTTCGTTTGAACCGTACGGCCCTCATAATCGCAGATGGGTTGGCTGTCTTTCCTGTCGTGCAGGCTAGTGGTGACTCATCGGCTGCTCGCTGGGTTGCTCTTGGACAGTACTGTCACAATCCTACATCACAAGTCTGCCCATGGTCTTCACGAACTTGGCTTGGTACCTTTATTCCTCCCCCTTAGGCTGATTCCAACCCTCATCAATAGGACTTTGCTCACAAGCTGGTGTCAACAAAAGAAGAGTCTCGATCATCATCTGCAGGTTTTTTTGCTAAGCAAATGGGAAGTACTCTTCATAGAAAATAACATCACGAGATACTGATAATTCTTCAATTTTCAAATCCAAAATCTTTCAACCCTTCATGTTGTATAGTGCAAAAGGACACATGGAGTGTCAATATTTATATACATCACCGGAGGATCCAATCAAGCAATTAAAAAAAGCTAAAGATCAATTAAAAAAAATTAGAACTTCATGTTGCGGCGCAAGGGTTTGCATAGCCCTCGCCGCCACCGCCCCCACCCTCATCGGCAACGGGTAGGGGATGGGCGAGAGCTCTAGCAACCCCCATCCAAGCCTCGTCGGGTCTCGCCCGGACGGCCAGGATCTTTTTGCTTCTTTTATAGTTTCGATTGAGGTGGGCTATGTGATTTTGTTGTATTGGATTGAACGAAACGGGGTGGTGCAAGTCCGGATGATGATGATAATAGGTGGCCGCCATGGCCGAAGCCTCCGCTCGCGAGAGCTTCTTTGTGCAATGCAATATGCACGCTTGGCCTTCACCGGGCAAGGTAGGCCTCGTTGTGGGTCCGCGAGGCCTCGGCCAAACACGATTAGGGCCTCACGGACTACGGCGACCTCCCTCGCCCATCTCCCACCCATTGTCGGGAGGACGAGGGCCGAGGCGACAAGGACTGTGCAAGCCCTCGCAGTTGCAATTGCAACTTCTTTTGTTTTTGTTTTTTTAAACTTATTTTCTGTTTAGTTTTGGTTTTTTTTTAAAAATTAATTTATTTTTAAGTTGAAAATCCACATGGATGCCACGTGGACTCCACATAGCCTGATTTTCTAAAAAGAATTGCCACGTAATATTAAAAAATTAAAAACAAATGACATGTACTTGGTTGGCCGAAATTTCTTGTTGTTGATACTCAAGTGATCGCTTTTTCTCCGATTTGGTACTTAAGTAATAAAAAAAATATTGACATTAAAATGAGCGCCATACACAAATATTAACACTCCATGTGTCCCTTTTGCTTGCTATGGATATCCCAAAAATTCACATTTTCTTGCCCTTTCTTCAAATTTATCTTTTCCCTTTGACAATTTGTGAGCATAGCACAATGCACAGCAAACTCGCAAAGTTCTATAATTCGAGGGAGAGGGTTTCCCAAACAAAAGCTCAAAAGGTGTTTTTCTAGATAATAATGGAGTTGGAATATAATTAATTAAATAAGCAAATGTTAACAGGCATCCACACCAAAAACAAATTGGCAAATTTGATTGAAAATGAAGTGTTCATGCAACAATGTTGTATCGGTGTTTTCTTTCAACTCGACCATTTTGTTGTGGCGTGTAAGTGCATGGCGCCAGATGCATTACTCCACTTCTGAAAAAAAAAAAAATTCCTGAGGGAACTAGAAAGAAATTCACGGCCATTTCACTGTGCACCATTGTAACTGCTCAACCAAATTGGGTTTTCACCACATTATAAAAATTAATAAGGACTTGGTACGTCTCTGATTTTTCCTTCATCAAATAGGCCCAAACTGTTCGGCTATAATATCGAGGATGGCTAAAAAATAATGTGCACTAGAAAGAGACCATGCCTGATATGGGCCCCAAACATCACAATGCAACAAACGAAAACATCCGTCGAATTTATTATTACTCAAATGAAGTGAGGAATAGGTTTGTCGTGCCCGACAACGTACCTAACACAAATTAGCCCCTTCCTGATTTCAATATTGGTGATCAAATTCAATGCTTGCCATAGTCGTTAATGCTAAATGTCAATATTCTGTCCTTTGACCCCTGGAAAGCCGAATGTCCCTGATAATAAACCCCTTCTTGAAGATTACTCACTCCAATTGATCTCTTCGAGGATAGGTCTTGTATGACGCATCGAGAAGAGAAGAACGTTATGAGCATTGCAAACTCGAACTCAACTTTCCGACAGAAATATGATTTCAATATTTTGGGAGTCATAGCACATCGTGCAAAATAAAAATTATGGCTTAAATAGACATCAACTCTCTTGATGGCGTGAGTCACTATTTCATCAGGAGTTCGTACAGGATATGCACCCGTGATGTTTCTCGATCGGTTTAGAAGCAAAAGTTGCCCCGTCATATGTTCGGAGGCGCCACTGTCGATAGTCCAATTTGTGGAACCACCATTGGCCTAGTAGACCTTACCCGTGAGTTGATCATTCGAAGTGGGCGGTTTCATCGCCGTAAGCGAATTAACCAGATGTTGATATCGATCGTTGTTAATTGTTGACGTTTGTCTTAGTCCCCTTTGGACCTCCTTGGTCGGTACTTGCAATAGTGTCTGTCTGAATCGCTACTGCTAGCCCGCGCGAAATGCACAGCCATTGTGGAAGGATTCCCTTTGTGTGCCTTTCCAACTGGCCTTCGTTCTCAATTCGAAGGATATTCAATCAGCTCCCAGCAATGACTATTCTCTTGCCCAACCTTCCCACAGTGGTCACATTTAGGTTTACTGAACACTACTTTCGATGGGTCGTCAAGTTCAGGCCATAAGACCTTCATTGCTGTGTAGTATTCCACAACCGAGAGTCCTCCTTATCATAGGAGCCCAATCTCGGTTTCGATCTCGTGGATGCGAGGTTCGTTACCTTGAGCGAAACTCTCTTTCTACTCGTCCCATATTGCCTTTGCTTCTTCTGTGTACGCCACGCTTCCCCCGTAGAGTCTATCAAGGAATTGAAAATTCATGAAACTATCATGGAATTATAAATGTCTCGAGCATTAAATTCGGGTGCCGTTGGATCCGGCTTCCCTAACGATCCATTAATAAATCCGAGTTCATTTTTCGTCCACAATTATCGTCTTGTCGCCTTTGACCATGTTGCATAGTCATCTCGGGGCAAGCTCTATCGGCCCTTACGACTTGTGGGCTCATCGGAATCGGCCAGGGCCATTTGGTGCCCTTTTGAACTCGAAAAATGACCCAAAGTCCATACGGTGTGTGGGCTGGATGCCGAAAGCGCACAGCAGAAATTCGATACCGTCATCCGGAAAGATCGCCAAGAGGGATCCCACATCCAAGCTGGTTAACATATGTAGTGGGATCCATCTTCAATCGAAGACCAAGCCAATAAGTTATGAATCGACACGATATATTAACTGCGCCACACCGCATCAATTCCTCATATGAGACTTTATAACACAACTCACACATATTACACAACACGAAATAGCAGGCCTTTTGCTCTTGTCTAGACCTTGCAGAGCACCTCAAGCAGTCCGGCATCACCATTTTGCAAGTTAGCGTCATGTACATGTCGTTTTCGCATGTACATAGCATGTTTTGATTCAATTTCTAGCGTCGTGTTTAATTTACTATTCATCAGCAAATATTTAGTCTACCTTAGGTCCTATGTTCCTAGATTTGGTTTCATATGTTGGTTATTCATGGCTGCCAACTCTTGTGATAGGATCTTGATATAAAAGAAGATTAAATTGGTTGAATTTGGTTGGAATGGTTTGCAATGGACACGATGACTACTAGCTATCATCCATCTTCCGTTTACTGCAACATGTGCTAGTTCCATAGGATCTCACTATATATGCAACCATGGAATTACCAAAGAAGAGCAAAAATGTCTCCTGATCTGATTCCACTTCCCTGTTAATCTTTACAAAAGAGAAAACAAAAACCAAGAATGGCGAGAAAAATTTCTTCCACATCCTTTACGTGATGCCAATGAATCCAGATATGTGTATATACGCTAAGGCGTGGCCGTTTGGGGCAGTATAACCCGTTCCTGGACGAAGCGGCTTCTGCTCGCCGTGGCCTCTCTACATAGAGACGTTGGGGTCAGCACCTTCGGGCTAAATCGGGGAGGCGTGCTTGATCCTCTCGGGGACAGGTTTGCAAGCTCCAACACACGGGATTGGAGCTCCGAGGGGTAATCCCTCATGCAGCTGATGCGCGGGCCGGCCCCGGTCGTCCATTTGCAGGACAACTGCTGACCCAGCTGATATGATCTCAGCCCCTTGTGCGAATCTATCCTTTGCATGATCTTCTCTCTCGGTACCGGGCATTCGCCGTCCGCCTCTTCCTCGTCAAACATGTTCAGTTTCGGGACCATGAAGTCCTCCTCGGTGAGGAACGATTCTGCCGGGGTTTCGTACCCGTCCTCTGAAGGACTACCGATCAACTGGGCCCAGCGGCTCAGTCCTCGCGTAAGCGCTTCTTCTCCAAGCACATCGAAGCCATTAGGCTTTTGCGGTATTTCAAGCTTGGTTATGCTCGAGCCTATTCGCCGTGACCAAGTGGTTGTTTGAGGATCGGAGTCACCCACGCCGTCGCCACCGCGCACCAGTAAGTTAGCTTCCTTGTCAGCTGATTTCGCATCATGCAATCGTCCAAGGAATTGAACCCAATCGACCTCGGAGGGATTGCTTGGGAGGCTCTTGCCTTTTCTAGCAAGGGCTGCCTCTTCTTCCTCAGTAGGGCATTTCTGCATTATGCATCAGAAATTTGAACGAGCCATAGGCTTCTTATAACATCTGATCAATCCTATAAGCCACCGAGAATTTAGCTCGATAAGATGTGAAACTACGAAGATAGATTCGCTCTAGGAAAACTTTTCGAATTACGAATAGCCGAAATTCGTCACTTGCAAATAGACCTTCTAAATCTGATGTTTCCATCCAAAATTCCACTTACTATTATACCAAAATGACATCAAAACAATAGGTCATGTCAACTGCTAATATCTTCAGATAGGACACTGTCAAGCTCATCTTTCTTACCTGGACATTGTTAAGATCCACCTTCTTCTCCTTGAGGAATGACATAAAAGCCTCAAAGTTTTCTTCGGTCGGGAGATAATGTCCACTGTGGGGCCAAACCGCCTAAAACAATAAAAGATTGTCGGTGGTAGAACCAAACCGTTTCTCGAAAAAGGATTTCAAGATGATGAAGAATGTATTGTTACCTTTAGGATACCATCTTCCACCTCCAACCTGCCGGCAGATAATGTGGCTCCCCCGCCAAAAAGCTCGAATGCTGAAACGTGCCCTTGCTCTTCTGCCCGACATACAAGTCCTTGGATGTGCTAAGCACAAAGATCCACTTGACATCTATGGACCCTCCTCTTGTGTCAAGGATCTCGCCGCTTTGCTTGTAGGAGAACTTCCCGCTCTCTATCACGACCTCAAAAGCCGTCCTCTCAGTCTGCAGAAAGAAAAGAACACGCATAGGAGGTGGAGGCAGCACATTATCTCTTATAGAACTGTTCTAATATATTTCTGGAACGCATTCGGGCATTCGAATCTGATTGTAAAATCCATAACTGTTGTGGAAAAAGGATGAGGTTCAGGGAAAAAGCCTCACCGGTCCAAGATACTTGATGCACTGCTGGTGAAGCCTTGGTCGAGGGCATCTATCCATGTTGATCTCTCTTCCTTCACCTATGTCAAGCCTGCAATTCCCAGTGATCGTCCTGGTTTTGTCAGTCATATTCTCGCAGGCACTGAACTAAATTAATCTGCTTCGGCTTAGTCCATCGACTTACCAATAGAAGAAGGGCTGTTTGCTACAGCAGTGCAGCCACCTGACGTAGTAAAACTGAAGATTATGGCCATATCTGTGCCTGGGATCAATCTGTCATAGAAAAAAAACATGAAGTAAGACAAATGCCTGTGGCATCTCCTTGGCTAGACGGTTATGCAAAAGTGAGACTCACCGCCTCGAGCCAATGCTGCAAAGCGAGTTTTCTAGCTTTTTCATCCTTGGACGAGCCCTTTCCAACCTAGTACAGAAGAGAGCTGTAATCAATGGAGTAATGTTGGATATCCCGATGGAAGTAAATGAAGTTATCTAGGATGTACGCACCTTAGCAGCTCTAGTCCTCGCTCTGGACCAACGTGAAACGGCAGTCTCGGTTTTCTCTATGTCAAAGAAGGATATGGAGCTCCTCTTTAGTTCAGCGAAATCCAGCAATTTCCACCTTCAAAAGAGCATGCCATCAGAATGAAAATGTGGATCCCATGTCCAAGACCAAAGTTTAAGAAAATAGAACAATATGTAGTTAGACAGAACTCAAGTTAATTAATTTGCATTTTCTCTTAGGGATAAATCTATGGATAGAGAATGCATATAAATTGCAAGATCAACCATCTCTGTTCCACGAGAACTGCACAATCAGCTAGCTGTCTTCTGGTCCGGAAACTGCGGTAGACTGTCTGCAACTTCGTCGCGGCAGCCTTGCTTCTCGAACTTGCGAGCTCTGACAACGAAAGGCGCGAATGCTGGCCATCCGATTCCCGTGAGTGCTCTTCTTTGCATCTCATCCTCAAGCTTGTCGACCCAAGGAAGGCCTTCTTTTCCCTGTCCAACGAAGGCGAGCTAAAGCAGAGCGCAGTCTCTATTTCTTTCCCGCAGTAGACGGGAGATGAAACATTCCTCGACGCATATGATTTCGCCATATTGGATCCCGAATCTCAACCGCAGAAACCGATAGATTGCTGGGGGGTCACCCTCGCATCCACGGTACTGCGGCGGCGAAGCAACTGTGTCCGAAAGATGTCATCAAGATACATACGTAAAAGGGGACATTTTCTCCTATCAATTGAATATGAACCAGGCACATGAACTCAAATAAACACCATACTAATCTCCATCACTTTGTGAAAGCTTTGTTTTTCCACGTTACGTGCAAGATTTGCGCAAACCCAATAGTGCTCCCATGATAACATATGCATTTCCCGAATCATCAGCGGAGTAATAATTCTATTCCTCGAACCTTATTGCCACCAAACCCGAAAAAAAAAAAAAATTCATGAATCTAGAGGAGGAGGAGGAGGAGGAGGAGGATTGTACCTTAACATGGGAAAAAGTTAAATCACCATTGATGAGACTGCTCCAACGTCAGATTTAGAGAGGGAGAGAGAAGTTGAAGAAAGGGAAAAAGTCCAGGGGGTAGAAGAAGAAGACAGAGATGACCAACAGAAACAAATCTGAGAAGAGAGAGAGAGAGAGAGAGAAGTGTGGAGGAGAGAAAGATAGGCAAAGCGGTTGTTTCAACGGTTTTTTAAAAACTCTGTAAGGAAAGGGTCAAGAGGGTGGAGGATGGGACATTCAAATTGCAACCGTCATCGTTCTCATGATCATCATCAGCATCGTCATGCACAGAGGAGATTAGGGAGGAAGTGTCAGGGATTTGTCTAGACGCCCGTGGTCTTTTTTTTTTTTTCTTGGGACAACCAATGACTACGAGGAGAAGCTCTCAAAATATAGAACACTTTTGTTAGGAATAACAAACAATTATGTGAATGAGTTATAATGGGAGAGGAAAAATCTGTAGACCGCGAATCAAATTATGCTAAGTTCGTTTTCTGATTTACGCTGTCAAATGGGTATGGAGAACGAAATTAAGCAATGATGCCCCGAGGTGAAAGAAATCACACTTGACCCAAAGCCATTGTTGAGTACTCTTTTGGGGACTGGCGAGCCGGGCTCTATATACTTCTTTACCTCTGTCCCGTAGCGGCTAGAGTTGTAAAACGGGTGGGTCGGATCGGGTTTGGGTTAGGTCGGGTCGGGTCGCATATTTAACCCATTTTCATATATCTAATGACTCATACCCAACCCAATCCATATTATTAAAACATTTCCATATTTAATCCAATCTAAGAAAATTTGTTTCTTATACATTTTTGAAAAAGAAAATACTCCTAAAACATTGTGGACAATTTTTACTTTAAACTTTTTTTTATTTTTTATTTAATTTTTTTCCTTTTTTTCCCTTTGATTGATGAGGGCTTCGTGTTATTACCGAGGCCGGGAAGCCTAGCTCGATAATCTCAAGGCCGAGCCCCGAGCCCTCAATGCCCCCGCCTAGGTTCATCGAGGTTAAAATTTTTTAAAATCTCTAAAAAAAAAAATTCTTTTTTTTTTTTTTTTTTTTTTCTCTTCCTTCTTCCTCCTCCCTACGCCGATCGCCGGGACCTTGAGACGATTGGCGGCTCATCAACCGGCCACAGGCACGACCGATCCCGACTAGCTCGTGCCGTCGAGGATTCGAGCGAGCCTCAAGCTTGACTAATCTAGGGGAGCACGAGCTTGTCGGAGCCCGGCGAGTTCAAGCTCGCCGATGGCTATTGCTAGCCGGTGGCAACAGAGGTCGAAGGAAAAAAGAAAAGGTAGAAAAGATTAAAAAAATAAAAATAATGAAATAATAATTTATTAAAAAGTTAGAATTTTTTTGAAATATTTAGAAAACCTATTTATAACTAAATTAATAGTTATCTTAACTAAACCCATTTATGAGTCATTAAGTTTCTAAGAAACCCATTTATGACCCATTTAAATTTGTTTTTAAAAATTTAAAACACCCCATTTATGACCCACCCATCACTAGTAAATATGGGTTAAATGTGAATTCTAGACCCATTTTGCTACTTCTACGGTGGCGGTAAAGTTTGTCCAACTAACTCTATGGACTTTATATCTAGTTATTCAATTAAAAGGAAAAAAACAAGGTAAAATGGAACTAGTAATCCTCTACTTTTGCCTGAAATTCAATTCAGTGCTGCTTATTTTAAATCTCTGTACGTTTTAGAAAATCTTCCTATTAATCCTCCGATTAAATTTTGCCACCGCAGTGCTGAGTCGACATTTGAAAATGTTAAGGTGGAATCAGAAAACACAACTTGCGATTTTCTTCAGTACATTTGTTGTTGATATGAGTGAAAAAGTAAAAACGTTTGTTTTATACAAAAATAAAAAATTCCCCTAAAGTTAAAAAAAAAAAAAAATAAGACGGGTAGCGACCGCCTCCGCCGCCGTGATCCTGCCCACCCAACAGCGGCCACCACCATCATGGTCGCTTGTCCAGTGTCCGCAATGACCACTGCAGTGGCGGTCAATTCGAGTCTATTGCGGTAGCCGCATGAGATCACCGTCGACACAGAGCAAAATGAGATCCCCATTCCAAGCTGGAACTCATCCGTGAAGTAGCCACTGCAAAGATGGTCACGGTGGACTCAACTTTCAAAACCACCACCCCCAACCAAAACAAAACTAAGGGGGCAGGTCCGGACCTCCCCATCGATGGAGGTCGCCTGAGAGGTGTGACCACCGTGAAGTGGTCGCAGGCTAGTGGAATTCTTCAATCATTCATTTGGAGCGCGCATGGCAACACTTCTTATTAAAAATTAACTTCCAACCGATAAATTAATTTTTCCACTTTTACTCAAAAAAAGAAGTTTATTTGTCTACTTCTATTCAAAAATTAATTTTCGGTCAGAAAAATTTATTTAGTAACGGTTGAAAATTTTTATTTCGAAACATTATTAACATAAAATCTTCTATAAAAAATTATTATTAGTGGCTGAAAAATTTCTACTCATTTTTAAACTTTTTAAATTTCTTTAAAAAATTTTTTTCATTAAAAACATTATTTACTTTTTAAAAATAAAAAATTACTTTTGTGGCCAAAGACGGCAACGGGCCACGATGGCCAACGAGGGTCAATGGCTGGAGGTGGCAGACCGAGCAATGGTCGATGGTTGGTGTTAGTCGAAGATGGGCGGCGGCGGTCAATGGTTTGCTACGAAAGGCTATAGTAGGCGATTGACGGTGATAAGTGGCGACGATGGGCGATGATTGGCAGTGACAATGATCGGCAATAGTCGTGAGCGATGATGAATAGTGGCCAATGGAGGTCAACAGTGGTTGTCGATGAGGGGCTGTTAGTGGGTAATGAAGGTCACGGGCGATGGTGGGCGATAGCAAGCTGAGGCTTGCAGTGGGCGATAGTTAGCGGTGGTGGCCAACAATTGACAACCGAGGCGATGGTGGTGGGGACAACGGAGGTCAATGGCAAGCGAAGGTGAGCATGGTCGAAAAAAGGATGTGGGCATAATGAAAAGAGAGTAATGAGAAAAGTACTTCTTGAGTTGAAAAATAATTTTTTTTTAAATTTCTCAAATTGGAGGAAAAAACCACTTCATACTTCAAAAGTATAAATTTCTTTCGAGAGAAAAAAATTTTGCCAAACAAATTTCTATTTCAGAAGTTAAATTACCAAACAAATTTATGCTCTAGAAGCACTTTCAAAGCAGAATTCCACTTCTTTTAGAAGTGTTATCAGGTGCACCCTTGACTTCTAACACATGCATAGAAAGGGATTAAAAAAGGCAAGGACTTATTTCTAGACACAAGCAGTGAGAAGACAATTAGGTATTTCTTTAGTTACGAGGAAACAAGAATAGTCCGCTAAAATCAAAGTTTTAGCTGTGAATATCTATTGATAACTGAGATTTGACCTGAATCACCATTTAACAGGAAAACTTCCAATGGGACATACGGAGAGGAAACTGACGTTCCAAATCTGTAAGTGGGCTGCAGCATTTTGCTTCCTTTAGCACATGAAACAGCCAGAAGACGAGGTCCGGTTCTCATCTGCCACACCTGCATCAAGTTTTCGATCAATGGCATATTCAATGGAAAGGACTGCCATGCCGTATCTGAACAAGATTTTAGAGAGTGAAACATGAAACATTGTAAGTTCACTCAAACTAGACGATGAGGAAATTCAATCTGTATGTGATCACTCAAAATGATGATCATGAATCTGTAGATGATCTGACCAAAAAAAAAAAAAAATGGAATTTGGATATTCATATAGTACGGTGATGATATGGATAACAATATCCATAATCCTCAAATGGTCTCAAGTAGACATCAACATAGGCTCAGATGCAGTCCATTGAGTTAGATGGAAACTGGTCCTAGATCAAGTACTTTTCCTCGTTCAACAAAAAGATGAAGAAAAGATGGCCAAAGCAACACAATCCCGTTGAACAGAGTTGTGATGAGACTTACAAGAATGATCCTAATAAGATTTGTTCAAGTAGCCGTCATGAAGAACACGCTAATACCCAAATTTAGATTCTTAAGTACAATAAAACACGTGATGTGCGTGTAAACATGCACATAGAACAGAGGTATGAGACAATCCTGCTGAACAGAGTCGGATGAGACTTAAAGAATGATCCAAATAAGATTTGTTCAAGTAGCCGCATGAAGAACACGCTAATTCCCAAATTTAGAATCTTAAGTAGAATAAAACACGTGTCGTGAGTGTAAACATGCACGTGCGCACGCGAGTCCACACAAGAGAGAGAGAGAGAGAGAGAGAGAGAGAGAGAGAGAGACACGCACCTCAATGATTCCTTTTCTAGGCGCATGAATAGCTAGGCAGAGGCAGTAGTCACTTTTGGTTGCTTCATAGTGAGAGGAACTCGAAGACAAACTCTTATTCACTAGCATCTCCATGAACAGACAGCTAGCATCACGGTATCCCTGTATAGCAGCAGAAGCCCATTATCAGGATGGGCCGAAAGATACTACAACATACTAATAAATATAAGAATAAATTCGAAGAAAAACCTTCCACAGACGCACTACAACCAGGGCCTGTGTGTCTAAGAGTAAAACACGGCCAAGTGAATCTGTTATTGCAGCCAGGGTACCACTGGGCGATAATGTGAGTTTTTCACCCTTCCTGGGATGATCCTTCAAACATGTCAATGGAGAAGCTGCCATTGAGAATCAACCGCTTGTTAGTACTTACAATGATAACGGAACAGCTAGGACCCCGGTAACCAGACCAGTAAAACATCGATGTGTATAGAGATGCATACTTAGCACTTGTGACTATTGTCAGAGTAAACCATAACAGTTATAGTATCATTATCACCAAAATATACACAACAAAATATTACCTCGGGCAAATGATTGAGGTTTCACTTCTGATTTTTGCGATGAGCCTTGGTCACTTCGCCATATCATTTTAGAGAAAGAAGCTATTGTTGAAAACGTCGCAGGCACAACCTTTGAGAGAATTGCTCCAACTATGGATCTATTTCTATCTTCTGAAAGTCTTCAAAAGCATGAAATTAAACTTAAAAAGGTATTCAGAATCAATAGGGAAAAGGAACAGAGGAAAGAGGCAAAAAGCAGCAAATGACCAGAAAAACTAAAATCTATAGTGACATCAGACCACAAGCCCTAACCTGAAAGCTGAAATTACCGCATCCTCACCAATGGCAATTGCACGGTAATAACGTTGACTTGACTGCCTAACAATAAAGGCAGCTGATTTCAAATATCAGTATAACTTCAGATAGTTTCCAAAAGTAGACATAAGAACAGGAAAAAAATGAAGAATTAACTGCAGGACCCATTAACCTAGAAAGCAAAATGAAATCTTCCCGTATTTTATGAGATTCGAACATAGGATACATGGAGAAACACAACACAAGCTCAACTGAACCATTACATAGAAAATAAAGGCCTTTTGGCAAATTAGGCAAGAAAAGGAATATGCTAACCTGAACTTCCATCAGAGGAGGGGGCATTATCCCAGTGATTGCTGCATCAGCACATGCACCATACTTGTTGACATTCCATAACTGGTAAGGTAATTGTTCAAAAGTGCTTCCTGAAAAACCCGACTTTCGTCTTTCCATTTCGTCCCAAAACTTAGACTTTGTTTCTTGAGACCATCTATACAGCATACTCTACATTGCAAAAGGAAGATGTGAGATGTCGTGATAAAGAGCTTAAGGAACTGAATAGTGAAGGAATCTAGAAAATATTGGTGCGCATTTGAAAGTCATACTAGGAAATTTCTCTCTTTTATTTTGGAAGGGGGTTACTTGAAAATTTGCTTTTACGCATGTTCTAAAGACGAAAAATAAGAACTTTCAATTGCTCTTCATCACAGGACAATTTCACTTCGGTTATTACAATGGCACTAAATATAATGAAAATTTCTTCATTTAATAGTTAAAATAAAATAGTAAATTAGGACCTACATTCCGCTGTTTGCATTTATTTCCTAAAAGTAATAGAGAAAACAAAAGTGAAAACGACTAAACCATCATCGTAATATTTTCAAAAGAAGCTTATTTTGCAACAGTTTTAACAAACACTAACTATAAAAAAAAATGAATGATTGCTCTTTAACATTTTCCTTGATAAAGAAAAGGTCATAAATTATACTTGATGTAAAACATTCCATGAAATTCAGATGAATATTTCAATCTGTCGGTTGGAAGATCCACCTGTATATCAGATCCATCAAAACGGGCAATCACACCGGGCATTATAGCACAAACCTCCTCTGCACAAGTATCTGTCGTCCGGTCCTTCTTAGTTCCCCGAACTCTCAATCTTAATATCCGGGCAGCATGTATTATCTGTGAGAACATATATTCCAGCCATGCATTCATGTTATGAGATAATGCTTGCACACAAAATTCTATAAATTCCAATTCAAATGAGTGAACCTATTCTAGATAGACAAATGTGATTCCGTAACACAGATAAGGAAAGGGATGTTCCAAAAAATCCTACCTATACCGCTCAGTAGACTTGGTTTTCCATACAGAACGCATTTCATTAGTAATTTAATTATTTCTTCAAATTAAATATGAGAGGAGGAAGAGATGAAAAGAATGGAACACAAAAACCAATGGTGCCAAACCAACCAACCAGGTGACATAAATTGTGATAATAACTAGAGGCTCTAAGGACAAGGAAGGTTAACCATGAGGCTTTTGTTTTTACCATGTAGAAAAGCATCAACTTAAAAACTAAAATGAAAGGCTCCATCTGTAAATGTAGTGATTTTGAGCAAAAAAGGAACGGCATAGAAGCCAAAAGGGTTGAAGGGACCTAGATTTTGAAGCCTCGAAACAATCTGGTGTTGGGCTTTTCTTTTTTTTTTCCCAAATGCACCACATGACAGTGCTGCCCTCCGGGACTTATCACAACTTGAGTAACCAATATAGGCATTTCAACAGCTAAATAGCTGGATGGTATGTCTTGGAATGAACCATATGAAAAAGGTTCAGACGATGATTTTTAAAAGCTTGAGGGCGAACTTACAATTGAGAAAGAGATGATTGACAAAATCACTCAAACACTTATAGATACAACAGCAGGACATGGGGAATGGCATTGATATCATCATTAACCTTACAGTTTGCTGACAATCAGGAGGACATGAAAGACACAGGAGCTGTAAATGCACCCAGAGAAGTAATCTTCATCTATTAGGAAAGTATTGGTCGGCCAAAACATGATTTGAAGTGAAAGATGAATCGCCTAATTTTAAATTTGGTGGGATTCCATCTATTTTATTTCCAAAAAGCTACGGCAGAATGTCTTCTGCTGCCTGCCTAGCCATCACAGATAGGATTTGTGCAAAGGCAGGTCTTTATGGAACCATCACAGATTCAAGATGCTTCTCCCATCTGAGTATCATGCTGCTGTAGTGAGACTTAAAAGATTACTGCCATATTTGTTTGCCATTATCAGAAGCAAAAGTACTACTTTGCTCTCCCGACAAAATAAATATTATCAAATTTCAAAAACTATGAAAAGCTTATACGTCAATTTACGTGTCCCCATTTATATTGTGAAAGTGTCTATCTATAATTAAAAACAAAGTCAAAGTGCGTGAGTCTCAAAATTAAGCAATAGCAAAAGGTTAAAAGTACAAGTCAATCTAGACAAGCCCACGTCTACTTTGCTAATGATAAATAAGTTAACAAGATCATTTGCCATTAAGTTTTGACATTGTGAGGCAGCAGTAGTACTATAACAGAACTAGGGGTGAGTAGGCAGAGTAGTTTTGATGAACTATTGCCTAAAAGGAACAAACATATCACCAGTCTCGTCGCTTTAACCATGACACAGACATATTGCTGGTACTGTACCCCCAAGTGGATGAAACTGTGGAACCTAGGCTCAAATTCAATGAGTTGCGAATAACATGTCGAATAAGTACTCAGAATTAAAAATCTGCTCGTCTCTCTACGCCCAAAATCAGAAGATTACTACAAATCAACGAAACATGGAAAATCTGCCAGACAGAACACGGCGATTCACAAAGGTAAAAGGAGTCATCAATTCACAGGAAAATTGCTTCCCCAAAAAACACTAGATGCACTCTATTCAATACCTACAGACCCAAACAGTTCCTATCGTCGTACCCTCCCGACTTCCACAGAAGAGATAAAAGAACCAGCAGAGAGAAGAACAGACGGACGCATCCCGCGAGATTACCTGCTTGTGGATCAAATCGCCATTCAGTGAGTAAATCAGCAGGTGACCGCGCGAGGTGCCGATGGCGATGACACGGATTTCATCGAAGACCAGCCACTCGACGGCGCTGATGAACTCGGCGTGGATCGGGGAGAGCTCGGGCCGGATCTTGACCCGGGGGGAGTCGGGATCGGACCACCCGATGACGAGGACGATGGATCGGTCGGCGAGGGCGAGGGAGTGGGTGTCGAGCGCGCAGAGGAGGTTAGGGTTGTCGGCGAGCCAGCCCTCCTTGCCGGCGCCGAGATCGCTGAGGTCGTCGCAGGCGATGCATCCGAGGTCGGTGGTGTGGTTTCGCCGAGACATGGACGGGGCGGGGTCGGAGTTCGTCAAGCCATGGTTGGATTGCGATTCTTTCTGAGAGAGCTCGAAGACAGAGGAGGAGGGGGTGGTCACCGGGGACTGTTCACTTTGATGCTTTTTGTTCAGATCGATGATGTGATGATTGAAGAAGAAGAGAGCGCGACAACTGTTGAGTAGAAATGATAGTAACTTTGACTTTAAAAAAAAAGAAATGATAAAAACAAAAAATCATTTTGTTTTTAAAAAAAAATCATTTTGTTTTTTTAGGAAAAAATCATTTTGTTTTAGGAAAAAAATCATTTTGTTTATTCAATGGAGTTATTTAGCTTGCTCAAACGATAAAAAGACGTTATTTGATAATGTAGACTGATTATATGCTGAGCAGGATCTTAAACATGATGAGTTAACACGTTCATCTTTTTATACATGTACTTTGAAATAAGAAAAAAAAAATTGGACATTAACATATTTATTGTTATTTGATGACGTGAATTATTATATTCTAATTTTAAATGAATATCTTAGTTAAATGATCACTTGAAATTTTTATTTGTCATCCACGGTTAAAAATTAATGGATTGAGAGACATATCAACAAATTATATTAATGTGAATTAACATAAGGATGACATTAAACGTTATCATATGATGTAAAGATTAGTTTGGGAGTTCGTTTATTTCACTGAAAACTCAATGAAAAAATAATGATTTTTCAGAAATTATTTTTCAGAAATTGTTTTTATTTGTTTGGTGATATGCGATCGAAAATATTTTATAGTGTTTGGTTCTTGTTTGAAAAATGATTTCAATCCGATAATTTTATTTTATATCAAAAAAGTATTTAAATTTTAAAACTTGACACCAAAATATAATCGGGTGTTAAAATTTTCAAAATATCCAATCAATTCTTAAAACCTATCACTAAAGTCAATCGAGCCCTAAAATTTTCAGAAAGTGTAATAAAGTCTTGATTTCATTAATTTGATAAGTTTTAGATCTTGATTATGCTTTTCTAAAATTTTAAAATTTAATCATATTTTTAATAAATTTTGGGGTTTAAGTGCACTTTTTGATTCGGGTCGGATCTCGACCATGGATTCGATGGCTGGTAGGGTCGCTAGCTAGAGCGCGTCCGTGGCACCTCGACCAACTGCTTCCCATTCACGGCTTCGTCAGCGAAAACCAAACCAACAGCCCAATCTTCACGTTCGGACTCGCATCGATCCATCAATCCCTGCACTACAAAAGCCCTGCTTCCCCATCTTCTCTCCGGGTGAGATCGATCGAAACCCTCCACTCCCGTCGAAGTTCTCAGGCCTCGGGGACCGGAATCAGTACGAACCGCTTTGATCACCAGCCCCCTTCCGTCGCCGTCGGAGGTTTAAGTAGAAGAAGAAGCAGCAGGAGGAGAGGGCTAGCCCTAGCCTTCGGCTCGCCGGAGGTCTTGAATTGAGTCTGGGTCGTTGGGAGATGGCGGTGTTGGAGGAAGAGTGCTCGACGGCGAGGTCCGGGGCATCCGCGTCGACGTCGCGCAACACCCACTACCTGGCCAAGTGCGTCGTCCGCGGAAGCGCCATCCTTCAGGTCGCCTACGGCCGCCTCCGTTCGCCGTCGTCTCGGGACGTCGTTTTCGGCAAGGTTCCTTCTATTTGGCCCCACACACTCTCTCTCTCTCTCTCATTATTAGTATGTGCCGGTTAACAAATTTGCCTGGCGGATAAAAATTGAGTTGCGCAATTTGGTGTGTCGGAGTTGGACGGAGAGTTCGTGAAATCATGCTTGATTCACGTGAAACTTGTATAAGTCAGTTCGACTCGTGCATCTTCAATACTTAAGCCTGCCGTGGTTCATTGATGGAAGCTCTTTATTCTGGACTTGTTTGATATTTATCCACTTTTAAGCCTTTGGCTATAATTTAAGTTGTTGTGTAGAATTCGAAAGGCAACACGGTAGCCTCTATGGGTCCGCAATGTGGAGGTAGTATTTATTGGGAGATTGCTTGAATGTCACTCTTTCGCTTCTTGCTCTTGCAATTTGTTTGGTTGGTTCATGAAGAGGTCAGAAGTAGAACTGAACAAGGCACTGCGGTGTACTAACTGAGTGTGTTGTCCAGTGATAAACTCACTATCTTTCAGGAAAGATTAAATGTTGAGACAATTAAAGGAGTTGCTCTGCAGGTGGAGTGGAGGTCTCCATTCATTGTGTCTCATTGTTGCTGCAGACGGTTTATTATAAGAAATCCTCAGAAATTTTTACTTGACATTGGTTGTGTGCTTAAATTCTATAAATGCAATTTATAGCTAGTATGATATGACTTGTATGCATTATGTTGTCAATAATGTATAGTTGTACTTGACAATTATACGAGAAGAACTGAAAGTAAGTCAGTTGGCAGACAGATTGTTTTAAATCTGTGGACTTCGATTTTTCCATATGAATGCATGTTCGATATTCTTCTTTTTCCCATTTATTGCATCTGTCTCTGGAATCCTGCTTTTGCATTTGAATTCTCTGGGTATATTCTTGACAGTTATTGTATACCAGCTTTCCATACTTTTGGCAAGAGGGGGGATTTTCTTCCTTGGTTGTGGGTGGGAAGCGCAATGCAGCTCTTTAGTTTCATGGAGCCTGCAGGTTGTTAGGATAGAATTGCAAAAATAGCTGTGACAAACTATCTCTATGGTTCTATTAGTGTACCAGTCACAAAACCTATTTAATTTTGTGAATTTAGGTTCCCACTTCAAATGTGCCTCTCGTCTAATTTGGACATTTCCTGTTTCGCCTGATATCTTCCCACATGTTGCGATTTCAAATGAAGGCAGTTATTTACTTTTAATGGTAATGTCTCCTCTAAATGAAATCCTGGATATGGTATAACAGGAGACATCCATAGAGCTGGCATTCATTGACGATGATGGGGTTGTGCAGTCCATCTGTGAGCAGTCCGTGTTCGGTACAATTAAGGATCTTGCAATCCTGCCCTGGAATGAAAAGTTTGATGCACATAACATTCAGGTCTATCAATTTATGTACTTTACCGCAACCTTCTTATTGGAGAAATTTTCTCATTTCTTATCTTTCACGGCAGAAATTTGTCGGGATGTCATGAATGAAATTTCTTTGGCAAATTACAATGCACACGTTGATCATTCTGAATGTTATTTCTTTGTAATCTTATGAAGATGAAGGGAAAGGATCTTTTGGTTGTTATATCTGATTCTGGGAAGCTTTCATTTCTCACATTTTGCGGAGAAATGAACAGGTAATTTCATTTCCTTTTTATCTCTTCGTGTATCAAATTTGAGTACTTTTGTGGCTTGTTTCATCCTTATTAAGAGGGAGGGACAAGTTGTCTTATCCGGGAACGATGGCTGTTTGTTCATTAACTCAGGTTTTTGCCGGTGACAAGTGTTCAACTTTCCAATCCTGGAAACTCAAGAAATCAGCTTGGTAGAATGTTAGCTGTTGATTCGGTGTAAGTTACATGTGTAGTTATGAGATTCAGAAAACACAATCAAATCTGATGATTCCAGTGTGCAAGTGTGATTTTTCTTTGTCTGTGCTTGAGTCATATTTATTTTGCATGTCCATAGAATTGATAGGCTTCTTTGTCTTATTTTGGAGCAAATTACTCCATAATTATGATAATTGAGTTTTATGCGTAGAATAATTACTGAAGCATGGGTTTGTGTCTCTTGAAGCTGAGTATATGTACAAGGAATAAGTAGGACTATTGGAAGTAAGATATGTGATTGGCATTTTGGGAATGACTAAGCAACTCGTAGTTATATGAACATTAGTTACTCAGTCGTTAGGATGTGATGTTTCTGTAATCAGTAATGAAAATCATTAAAGTTATTTTCAGTTGCACCAACTAGAACCATAATTTTCCTACTTCAGATCATGAGATAATAGTCTCTGAAGTTTCGAAAATTACCATATGGATGGTGTCAAGAATCATATCTACAAAGACCAAAGTATTTGGGGTCTCAGATCCTTTAAAGTCTTTTGGCACATTCTCTCCAATTTCACCACGAGGCATACAGGAGATAACTTTGAGAAACAGTTTACGTGCTTGGGACAATGGCATCTTTAGGTTTTGATGTCATTCTCTATTTATGATAAACAAGGGAATGTCTTTGTTGTGGTCATATACAACGCAGTGGATAGTTCCATGCTACATGGTTTAGGAATAGGTGTGGCCTGGACATGGTACTTTGTTGAAGAAATACATGCATAGCCATTATCTCCTTCATGTTCACTATACACTCTTTTTGTCCTAGCTCTTTTCTCCTTCTAGACCTTGTGTTGCAACACGTGCTTCAAAGTCAACTTAAGTAACCTTTACGATTGAGAATTATCTGAAGATCTTACTCCTCGTCTATGCTTTTCTTTGTCCAGAGGTGGTTTTGTAGCTGTTAGCGCATATGAGGACCGATTTGCTCTCTTCTCTGTTTCAGTTGCTGTTGGAAGCTATACTATTGATCAGGTTGGAAGCAAAATTATGTTCCTTTGTATATGTATGTCTGGAATAAGCAGTCTGGGGAGATCTTTATTCTTATGGATGTTCTCAGTGCCCAATTAATTCCTTGTGCTGCAATTTCAGAGGATTTTTATCCCCCTGACAATGGAGACACGTTTGCTGGAAAAAGCTTCCAGAAGCCCAATATATGTGGAACTATATGGAGCATGTGTTTTTTATCAATTCAACCAAGTAAGGAGCATGATACTGTATTAGCCATTCTTCTGAATAGGTATGAATTATGAGTATTATGTCCTACTAGGAAACTTGTGTACACAAAATATTTAGTTGTTCACACACTATCGGATGAATTTTATTTCCTATTCTAGTTTTGGATTTGTTTTGGTGCTGTAACACCACAACAAACTGATCTAGTCAGTTCTGCAGGAGAGGTGCAAGTCTGAATGAGTTGTTGTTATTCGGATGGAATATTAGAGAGCAAGATTTGCATTTTATTTCTCAGTACGTTGAGGCTGGGCCGTTAGCACATAACCTCATTGAAGTTCCTCATCTTCATGGATTTGTCTTTTTGATGAGGCTTGGTGATGTTCTCTTGATGGATCTTCGAGATGCTTGCAATCCCTGTTGTGTCTATAGGACAAGTTTGAATTCTTTACCTCCTTCAGTGGAGGAGGTTGATGTGGTGGAAGAAACATGTAGTGTACATGACTTCAGCATGGATGATGAAGGGTCAAACGATGCTGCATGTGCTTTATTGAAGCTGAGGGATCATGATCCCATGTGTATAGATGATGACGACTGCAATGCTAAGTCAAGCTCCAGATATGTCTGCTCATGGAGTTGGGAACCTGGAAACTCTAGAAATCAGAGGATGATATTTTGTGTAGATACAGGAGAACTTTTCATAATTGAAGTTTCCTCTGATTTTAATGGTCTTAAAGTTAATTTATCTGAATGTCTATATAGAGATCTACCATGCAAGGCTCTTCTATGGGTAGAAGGTCGATTCTTGGCTGCAATTGTTGAGATGGGAGATGGGAAGATCCTGAAATTTGAAAATGGGAAACTAACATATGCAAATCCTGTCCAAAGTAATTGTCCTATCTTGGATATGTCACTAGCAGATTTTCATGATGAAAAACAAGATCAGATGTTTGTTTGTTGTGGAGTGGCACCCGAAGGATCACTTAGAATTATTCGAAGTGGCATCAATGTTGAGAAGCTGTTGAAAACTGCTTCCATTTATCAAGGCATAACTGGTATTTGGACTATGAAGATGAAAGTGACAGACTGCTATCATTCTTTCCTTGTACTATCATTTGTCGAAGAAACAAGGGTATTATCTGTTGGTCTAAGCTTTACCGATGTGACTGATGCAGTCGGTTTCCAGCCTGATGTCTGTACTTCGGCCTCTGGCCTTGTAGAAGATGGTTGGCTAATCCAGATACACCGGTGTGCAGTGAGGCTTTGTTTGCCTACCAAGGCTGCCCATTCAGAAGGCATTCCTTCATCCTCACCAATATGCGCAACTTGGTCTCCCAGGAATGTTGGTATTAGTATGGGTGCAGTGGGACATCACTTTGTTGTGATTTCTACTTCTAATCCTTGCCTTCTAATAGTTCTAGGGATCAAAGCCCTTTCTACATATCAATATGAAATATTCGACATGCACCATCTGAGATTTCAAAGTGAAATTTCCTGCATTTCTGTACCTCAGAATTACTTTGAACGAGAACAGTCCTGTTCCTACGTCAGCCGAAGAGATATTAAGCATGCTGAATCTCTTCCTCAAGGAGTTCATATTGGAAATATCATTGTCCTTGGCACCCATAGGCCTTCTGTGGAAGTTATTTCTATCATTCCTGATCAAGGCCTTCGAGTGATTGCATCAGGGGCCATAACGTTAACAAGTACAATGGGCACTGTAGTCAGCGGTTGTATCCCCCAGGACGTAAGGCTTGTATTAGTGGACACATTATATGTTCTTTCCGGTTTGAGGAATGGGATGCTCCTCCGTTTTGAGTGGCCTACAGCCTCATGGATGAATTCTTCAGAGTTACTATGTCAGAACTCTTCTAGTAGTCCTTATCATGGAAATGCATACACAGCAACGTCAGAGATAAAGGAAAATTATTTCAGCCGAGGAATGTCTACTGGTGTCTTATCTGGGAAGTTTGGAGATATCCATCCTATTAATCTTCAATTAATAGCCACTCGTCGAATCGGGGTAACTCCTGTTTTTCTGGTGCCCTTGAGTGATTCTCTGGATTCTGACATGATTGCTCTCAGTGATAGACCCTGGTTGTTGCAAACAGCAAGGCACAGCCTCTCTTTTTCATCGATTTCTTTTCAACCTGCAACTCATGTAACTCCAGTTTGTTCAGCTGAGTGCACCAAGGGAGTTCTATTTGTTGCCGAAAACAGTCTACATTTGGTGAGTATTGATCTTATGCTTATTATTCTGGTGGCTTTTTCTTGTTAGACTGCTCTTTATTTTCATCACGTTTGTTGCTCTTTAGTGTCATTCTGTATTAGCAGTTCAACAGCGCAAGTATCCTTTACATGAGCCATGACCTCTAATTATCTGCAATTCTGATTTGTTATCACTTGTTATTTCACGTCCTAATTTTATTTCTTTTTGGGCTAAGGAGAAATTTGTACTTACAAAAGCATTGGCGACTGTCTTCTCCTATCCATGATTTATTTTAACTAGATCGATGATGAAAATACATCTAAATACCCATCCAAAAGATTTAGAAAATCTATAATAATTGCACATTTAATGCATCATGTCCACTCCCATAACAAACTCTTGGAAAGCTCTCCATTCCTCCCTGAATGAAAATACGGATTAAAGTTTTGTATTCTACATTTCCAAACAAACAATTGTTGGTTTCCAGGAGTTGCTGGATAACACTAATTCACATTTCACAATCAAGCCACAATGCAAGCACTGTTCCTTTTATGCTGTACTAGTGATTTGTCCACTAAATAACCGTTCCTGAACTGTATGGTAAGTATCTTATTTATTCATGACCTGTTATGATCAATATAGTCCTAATCATAGGAATGTATTTTAGCTACAAATGTCTAATTTTACTATACAGTGGAGTATTTAAACTATGATTCAGACATAATACTGTTGACATAGTCCTAAATGGACTGAGTAGTTCAAGTATATGATCTGAGAAAAGGATGTTCCACATTCCGCATTTCTGTTCCATGTCCCAGAGCAATCCACATCCTAAATAATCTTTGCTTGTTTGTCCACGGTGTTCCTTCCACCTGTTGCCCAGTAAATTCCAGGCAATGCATCAAGAAAAGAGCTGTCATTGCTGTTTAGCATGTAGCAGCTAATGATATTCAGCATTTTTGTGACATGGGAAAAGATCTACTTGCAATCGGAAGTCTTTTTGGCTGGACTTCATGAGCTATAAGAGTGTTATCTATTGCTGCTTCTTAGGTAAAAGACAATCGCACTTTGAGCTATCACTCTTAAATGGTCTTCCAGGGATAACTAGCTTTAGCATAAATTCATTTCCTTGATTAATCAGTTTATGAAATTGTTGTTTGATTCCTGCCTTTTGTCTGTCAAATGAAATTTTTCTCTGAAAAGGCTAAAAGTACTTTTATCTACATATCTCTTATTATTTTGGATTGCAACTTCCATATGATTGAATGAAGGAGCCAAACTCAACCTTCTTTTAGTTCATGAATGAAGTGAACTTTATTTCACACATGAATAATAAAGATTACGGGCTTGAAAGGGAAAGTTCACTGTTAATTGGAAATTGTGATATCACGAGAACTTGAAAAAGCTTGTGGTTTGATTAATATATTACTGAGACAAAACTCCTTCCATACATCACAGGCTCACAGCAAATTTCTTTTCTTATCAGCAAAATAAGACCCAAACAGTTGTGCAACCCATTTGAAAATTCCAGTCTAAAAGAGTATAAGATATATGCAAACATGCAAACTACTCTTATAGTGGGCCACAAGTTCATTGCCAATCATTGCAGCTCAAACATTCTTGAGTCTTTATGTGATCAATTTCCTGGAGTCAGTCGTTATCTTGTAAACGAGTTAATATTATGGGAAGCAAGCCTCTTGATGCGGCGAAGTACAGTAACGTAATCTATTTGATGATTAACAGAACTGCCCAAAATTTTTTCCTACCCTTAAATGAAGGTTTGGCCACCACATTGACAAGTATGAGAGCTTATAATTGACATGGATGAATGGTCTGTTTTCTCTAGATTTTGTGGTTGGTGAGATAGCTGTAGATGGCCTTCTAGTTCTTTCAAATAGACTATGGTTGCTCTGAATGGAAAAACATAATTTTTTTTTGTTTGCAATTTTAGCATATGATGCAGACTTTCTGCGTTAGCATATATGCAGGTTAGCATGTTGAACTTGAGATTGCACTTTTCATTAACTTCCTTCGATAGTTGTGCCCAATGTTGCCAAGTGGAGTGGAACCTCTTATCAATACTTCTCTGAAACACATGATGCTTTGAAAACTTGTAGTGATGAACATTGTGTGTGTTCCTAAGAAAAGAAAAGGAATTTGTCCATTTTTGGGGGTCCTTCTTTTATTCTTAGGCTGCATAGGTGTTGTTAGCAAGTTATTCGTGGGCGGTGCCGATGTTGCATCAAACCCAATGCTGTTCTATACCTTCCCTTCCTTGAAAGATGGTAGTGATCGTGGACTGCGGAGTTGGTGATGTTTCATTTCATAGTTATTGCATTCATTTCTAAAGCCTCACTGCGTTCATCCAAACTTACTTTCCATTAGAGAGGAATGCTGTAGATTCAGTAACATACAATTATTAAGGACATCAACATGATGTTGCATATTTTGCAAGGTGGAAATGGTGCACAGCAAGAGGCTTAATGTACAGAAGTTTCAGATTGAAGGTACTCCAAGACAGGTTTTGTATCATAGTGATAGCAGGCTACTACTTGTGATGAGGACTGAATTAAGTGCCGATACATGCACATCCGACATATGTTGCATGGATCCTTACAGTGGCTCAGTGTTGTCAACTTTTAAACTTGAACCAGAAGAAATTGGAAAATGCATGGAGTTAGTGAGGGTTGGGAGGGAACAAGTAGTTCTGATTGGGACCAGTCTATCCTGTGGTCCTGCTATAATGCCCAGTGGTGAAGCTGAGAGGTACACCTTCTGGCCAATGTCCTACTATATCTCTTAGTATTAATTTTTATTTAGATTTTGTCTCTCGTTGAATAAAGATGCTGTGTCATTTTGAATTTGATTTTTTTCATTCTTGCATTATCTCTAGTACCAGTTCACTCAGTACCTGTAACTTCAGAATCTTAAAGATCTACTTGTGCCTCTGTTGACACATCCTTCTCTTTTTACCCTGAAGATGTTTATGCTAACTGGATGGTTTTCGACAGTACCAAAGGCCGTCTGATTGTGCTCTGCCTTGAGCAGACACAGAATTTGGATGGTGGTCCAACGGCATTCTTCAGGAAGGCAGGTTCATTTTCTAAACGCAGTTCACCATTTCGTGAGATTGTTGGATATGCGACTGAGCAGCTATCGAGTAGTAGTTTCTGCAGCAGTGAAGAGGATACTAGTTGTGAGGGAATCAAACATGAAGAAAGTGAAGTATGGCAGTTACGATTGGCTTATTCAACTATATGGACAGGAATGGTGCTTGCTGTTTGTCCTTATCTGGATCATCTTTTTTGGCATCAGCCGGCAATGCTGTAATCTTCCTGACCATATCTTTTACTTTTTTAGTCCATGAAGGACAGGATATTTTTGGGCTCTACTGATCATATTGTTGGCGTCTTTTTTCCAGTTCTATGTATGTGGTTTTGTAAATGAAAATCCACAAAAGGTGAAAAGATTTGCTATGGGAAGGACTCGTTTTATGATTACGTCTTTGACGTCGCATTTTACCAGAATTGCTGTTGGTGATTGCCGCGACGGTATTCTTTTCTATTCTTATCATGAGGTCTGTAGCATTTCCTTAGTCATTCCTGGCAACTACATTTTTCCTGCTTATTCTTTGGTTCATGAATATTCCTTGGGGAACTTCTTTTGATGCCAGGATGGCAGAAAACTAGAGCAGGATTATTCTGATCCATCCCAACGATTAGTTGCTGATTGTACTCTTGTGGATGTCGACACAGCTGTTGTTTCAGACAGGAAAGGGAGTATTGCTGTCTTATCAGCTCCTGATCGTACAGAAGGTCAGTAATTGGTCAACCAGTGTACATCATGAAATAACTCTATGCAAACTGATGTGAAACTTAGTGATGTGCACTGTATCTGTATACGCACTGTTTTGTGTTGAGCATCTGCAATTAATAAGATTAGATTGAGGCATCTTATTATTAGAATGGAGCATCTAGACAGGTCAGAGGAGTTTCTTAGATACTTATAGAGCCATAGTTTTATCTTTTTTCCGCACCTTAATTTGCTATAAGAATTGCTGCCACTATTAAAGAAAAGGTTCCTTCGAGATAATATGGCGTTTGTCAAAGGGTGAACTGTTGTTTGGCCTTGGATAGGAGATATATAACCAGCTCCACTAAGTTGGATGAGTGTTATTTGATCTTCGTTTTTGTTATTGTTGTTTGAAGAATAGTTGTTGCTTTGTCTCTGCTGTTGATCCTTTATTTCCTTGACCTAGTGTGTTTTCCTTTCTTGATTTCTCTCAATTTATTCTCCTTATCAGATAATGCAAGTCCAGAGAGCAACTTGACATTGAGTTGTGCCTATTATATGGGAGAGATTGGGATGAGCATCAAGAAGGTAATTCATGTTATTGGCACGTAGCTGTTGTGCAGAAAGTTTACAACCATATGGCTTTCAATTTGTTCAGTTGTCTTTAAACACTGAGCAAGCAGTGAATCTTGAGATCTAGATAAAATTGGGTGAAGTGCGAGCGTAGGACCTGTTTGATGAAGCATTTGTTTCCTCTAGTGGAAGGTTTGGAAACTTATTTATGACATCCTTATCAAGTATAAAACTTGAAAGTATATCCATTCGAACATTGATAAGATGGAGCATGATGTTCATTGCAATAAAAAATTAAGATTTCATCAGCATACAATCCAAACCTTGAAAGTCAAATTAGGTATGACTTTAAATATAGGCAAAAAGTGACTGAATATTTGAATGAATGAGAATAATTCAATTCTCAATTACTGAATTTTCCTCTTTTAGAGTTGCTAATTTTGTTAGATTATTTCTTCAACTTTCGATTGATGTTGATAATATCAGTAAGTTGAATAGTTTGATTGTCTGATTCATTTGGAAGCTTTCTTTTTGGTGGCATGTTGTTCATCTTATTGCGTGGCGCTCTATGGTTGGGCTTAAGTTGTTGCTGGTGATCTCTCTCGTGTTAGGATGTTATTGTCCACCATCTCTGACGATCTGAACTGTATTCTATTTGCAGGGATCCTTCTCTTATAAACTCCCAGCTGATGATATGTTGAAGGCATCTGATGACCCAATTTTGAAAGTTGACTTGGCCCACAATATTATCATTGTCAGCACATTACTAGGAAGTATAACAGTCTTTATTCCAATATCAAGGTGCTATTTCAGAATTTGCTTCCTTTATGTATCTAGCATAGGCAAAGATGTCAGTCAGTATGCATACCTGTACCATTCATTAAAGTAAACGCTTGTCCTCAATTTGTGTGAAAGGTTTTTTTGGGTACCTTATCTGTGTCATGCAAGGTTGGTGTTGACCAAGTAGGGAAGAGAATAGCAAGTTAAGGCTTCTGTTTCCAAATTGTGAAAACAATGATTTACTGAAAGATGCCAACCGAGATTTCCCTTGATTCTTGTAAAAGAAATGTGGGAAGCTCTTGGGATATGAAAGGAGTGAATTTTGTGTCATAAGCATTAAGTTTCTCGAATTTGTAATAGTAATTGGACCTGATACAATCAATGCTTTTGGTTTTGGTTTTGCTGCTTTAAGTCCCTAGCTTTCCACATCCTCTTTGCCTGTGGAAGGTTTGGAAACTTATTTAGGACTTTGAGGATATACTCATTAAGTCCAAGAAAAATTAGTTTCGTGCTTTGCCTTTTACTAGTTTTATGAAGGCAAGAGCCACAATTTACTGCTTTACATGTCGCTTTTTATCATGCACTTTGGGAATACCTTAGCTATTGGGATTAATGCTTGTCTACTCACAGACTTCGGCCTAGTGGATTTTAGCTCTCTTTGTCTTCCTTCTTTGACAGTGGCTTGTCATGATTAATTCATGGTATGTCGGGTGGTAGGCATATTTAGTTGTTCACTTGAGACCGATCAGTTTGGATATTTAAAATGTACAATTAGATTGCCTCATAATGTACTGTGTCTACGTTTGATTTTCTTTATAATTGGTGCCACAGAAAATTCTTTCATGGTATTTCACATCCTCTTTACATCATAAATTGTTCTCGTGAGAAACTTCTGGTGTAAAAGCCTTGCTTTTGTGCTGAAGTCCCAATTCAGTTTATTCTCAATCTTCAACAGCTGAGAGAACTCTGAATGATGTACCACCGTCCTTATGTCTTCTTTTTAGCAACAATCTGTTAATTTAAGATATGGCTCACATGTGGATAACTTCCGATACTGTAGATAATACGCTGGAACCAATATTCAGCCAAGTTATTTTTACGTGTGTTAATAGGGAACAACCCGCTTTGTCATTGTCAAATTTCTCCAAATATGTGCTAGTGAAAAGGCTTTTGCTGTGGATTGTATCAGGAGAATTTGTTGAGGTTGAAGATCTGAGTTTTTAAGTATTACAGCAACCCAATTAAATTAAGACAGCAGAGGTCTTTTATAGGGATGCGTCTTTTAGTTTCCATGAAAAAATCATTTCTGATATGTTAATTGGCCACATGTTGTGCCTAGACATTATTATTTATACATCAAAATCAACAAACATCACCTTAACCCAAACTAGTGGGTAGAACCCAAAAAAGCAAAAAAACAATATAAAAAAACAAAAACTGAAAAGGCAAACATAAAATTTTGCCCCCCATAATGTTAATCGCTTCCTCCACTGTCCTAAACAAACAAACCAAACAAATCTTGCTTACTACATTATTATTTATACATGCAAAAGAAATTTCCAAGTTTCAATTTTCGCTAGTATTGTTCTATGGTGACAATTGGCAATTCTAGTACTGCTTCTGGACTTCCTTGGCTATGGTGCTAGGGGGGCTTTCCTTGCTTTCTCTGAAGAGGGGACTGCTTTTGATTTACAATTTAAACAGAGTCAAAGACTAAAGAGGAGAGACCCTTTTGGCTGTAGTTTTAGCTTGTAGATGAGGGAAGTGAAGCACTGCACAGTATAGAATCCCTCTGTTGGTGGCACTAGGTTCTAGTGCCCAGAAAGTCTGATAATGATCTTTGCTCATATCCCAGCCTCGTGAAATTCAATCTCTTTTATTGAAGAACAAGATATTTGAAGAATTTGGAGGACGAAATGAAAAAGACAACCTTGTAAACCTGTTTGATACCTGAAACAAAAAAACCTGTTTGATACCGATAAGTTCAACAATCCATGACGCTGGCTATGTCAGTCTGAATTATGCCACCCTTGTTAGGCATGTAAATTAGTGGAAACCAAAAATTTCTGGAAATTCCTCTGTAGCTGTAAATCTGGCTATTCATCTACTTTATCATCTTTATTCATTCTTTTGCTTTTTTATCAGTAATATTATTTCATTAAGAGGCAACAAGGGTATACCAAGCATTTACATCAAGACTTGTGGCATCAACAATTGAATTCTCGTTTCAGATCCAACCTGTATATGGAGATTTGTTTTCACTTTCTTTTCTGATATGATTCCTTTGACACGCCATAGATTTGTTGGGTGAATTTGCTAAAGATTGTTACCAAGCATAGCACCCTTTCTTTATGCAGCATGTTGCTTTAATGGCATGGAAGGCTGTTATGAATGTAATGCATATTCTGATCGTTGGCATTCTGATAGAGGCATTTGATTGCATCATGTGTGGGGAAATGTTAGCTTGAATATAGGAGTTGCATCAAATTTGTGCTCGAGCATTGACGCGCTTTCAGTGTGATATTGTAATGATTGAATTTCGGATTTCATTGAACAAGTATGTCTTTTTCCCTCAACTAAATGGGATAATTGTAGCAGCTTATGAAGTGAATGATGATTTTAAGATTATCTTCTTGTTATTGACTATAATACAGACCTAATGTAATGCTTAAAATTGCCATGCCTGCAGGGATGAGTATGAACTCCTAGAAGCAGTGCAGGCTAAACTTTCTGTTCATCCATTGACAGCCCCCGTTTTAGGAAATGATCATAATGAGTTCCGTAGTCGTGAAAATCTGGTAAGGACTGATGAACTCTCTTGTTGTGGTTATCTGTACTGCAGATACGAAATTTTACTGGGAACATTGCAATTATCACTTCAGTTATTATCTCCATTTTTGCACTTGAGGGTGATTGACATGTTTGTCCTTTTCAAATGCTGTGCAATTAAATACATAACTTGTGCCTTTCTGGACTGATGTGTGTGCATCATCATGATGCCAATTTTACCTTCCATTAGTGGAGCTCTCTGTGAAGTTGGAGTTTATCAAGCATGTAATTTCACAATTTCATTTTCAGATACATAGGCGTTGTCCTGCTTTGAATTAGTTAACATGGTCACTACTTGATCATTGTATTCAGGAATGCTCTCTGTTGCATAAGAGCAGGCATACGTAGTTACTAGTGACACTTATCTTAATGGAAAATATCCTCTGTTCAAAGCTTAGTATCAGTTTTCAGGTAGCTTCTTGGGGGTTGGGGTGTGGTCAGCTGATGAGGGGTACAATTTTGTGAACCTGTGAAGGACCCATCTTTGCTTGGGGCAGAACTCCTTATTGTTGGAAATGATATCCTTCTAGTACTTTAAAATCTTCAGAAAGAATCCAGACTACCGTGGTAACTTGAACGAGAGTAACTTCCATCTATCTTAGTTTTCTAAAAGCCTAATATCATTGGAGAAAAGGGAGATATAAGTGCACTTTGGGCTGATGGTACTATTTACCGATGGAGGGGTTTATATGCCGTGTGAGAAAACGAAGGGAGTAGCTCCCTGTCTAACACACCCTTAGGAGAAAATTGGGGAAACACAAGACTTGAAAAAGACATGAGAGTTTCTGTTGTCAGAAGATGACTTGAACCGTGCATGGATTAGTGACTTGGTCCAGCTGCTCCTTGTTGCTATACATACTAAACCCTCAACAGAGAGACGCATAAGAATTTTATGATGGTAAACGAACTCTGCTGTAACACCGCATTAGTGCAGTGTAAAGCTGTCACAAACAGTCATTGTCGCTATACACACTAAACCCCTCAACAGAGAGAGACAGAAGAATTATATAATGGCAAGCGAACTCTGCTGTGACACCACATAAGTGTGATGTAAAGATATCACAAACAGTCAGAAAAATTCAGTAATAAGTGAAAAACTATTTGTCAGAATGTGTGCACTGATTACTCTATGCTCTTGCTATCGATTTGGTTTCTTCATATAATTTTCAACCAGTCCTTTTTTACTGTTGTGCTGAAGCACTCTTTGCCGCTCCTTGTCTCTACGAGAGTAATTGTATTATCTGCATTTGTTATATCGTTTTTACCCCTGTTCTCATGGTTGCTCCTAATTCTTTTGATGAAGGTTGGGATACCTAAGGTTCTAGATGGCGACCTGCTTTCTCAGTTTTTGGAGCTTACAAGCATGCAACAGGAGGCTGTACTCTCACTGCCTCTTTGCGCTCCAGAGACAATCAAATTGAGCTCAGTACCATTTTCTCCGATTCCGGTCAATCAGGTCGTGCAGCTCCTAGAACGGGTTCATTATGCTTTAAATTAGTCTGCCATTGCAAGTTTCTTTATGTTGAGCTGTGGATTCACATACTGCATGCTTCTCCACGGGAGGATTCTATCAAGTTGCAGAATATGCAAAGGGCATTGTTTTTGACAGTACAGTTATGCTTAAGCGATGAAGTACCATCTGAGATGCCTAAGCATATACTCAGATCAGTGACCATACGCTACCCAAGAGTGGAGAGTTTTACTACGCCGAAGCTTGTATACTCCAATTCTCTTACCAGGAGGATGTTGCGGCTGCTAAGTTTGCACATATGGGTAAAACAATGGTTCAGTACCGGTTTTCACATTTGTGCTGTATATATGATTAGAAAGACCTTTTTCTTTTTACCTACATACCTTGTCAAGTTAATTTTTTTTGGTCAAACTTGTCAAGTTAATTCACAAAAGCTAAATCGTGATGTCTGGCCGGCGGCCTCTTAAATAGATATTCTTGCACAAGGAAATGCAGTGTTTCTTGTACCGAGAGGCATTTCTGGGTCAAGAGGCCGATTTATCTCCAGATTCTACACAAAATAGTGTTTAACACGGTTACTGCAGAGTCTAGTGGATACTGTTGTCGTGATTCTTTTTATTGAGAGGTGTCCAAGAATGTTTTGAAGTGCAATGGGTTTCTCAAGCAATGTGAAGTGTACGATTATTAGTAAGCACACGAGGAACAAAATTATAGCTTTGTTCGATGGCTAATCACTCTTATCAAGTCACCTGAGCGACTTCATCTTTTTGACGGAAATGAACGGAACCGTGATGTTGGCTACAAGTACGTTGGGAGGTTTTAACTTTTGGAGATTGAAAAGTATTGATGCGATTTGCTATGCATCGGTGTAGCAGTCGAAATTTGCAAGTTTTAAGAATGTTTCCGTCAGATTTGGAGGCCTACTCTTCCGGTCCCTTCTTCCACCTCCTCTCCTTCGTTAAAGGTCTTGGGAGTGATTTGTCATCGGATTATGCGTTGGGTTTCATAGAGTCCCATCTCTGTTCAGTTTCTTAGCTTCACTTTCAAGATTTAAGTTATAAAAATATTACTCTTTGAGTCTTTAGAAGTAATGATTGAATTTATATGTCAGTCAATCTACGAGCCGATATCTTGATATCGTTTCTTGTGAAACAACAACCGAAACACAAGCAAAAGATACTAAAGTCTGTTTTCATATTACCCAAGTCTGTGGTATCTCACATTGAAAATTACTCAGGTAATTTCTCTGGAAAGGTCCGGAGTTGGGCGCAAGGGGTGTTAAAGTGTCGTGAGACGACATCTGCCTCCCTAAGGAGGAAGGGGGGATAGGGTATTCGTAGACTTCTGGACTACAATCGGGCGGTCATGTTCAAGCTATTTGGATCCTTATTATTGATGAAGAATCCTTATGGTGTAAATGGATTCATTTTACTTTTCTGAAGAATAAGAATTTCTGGGTTGCCACCACACCGACTTTTTGTTCCTGGGCCTCGAAGAAAATCCTTGACCTTTGCTTGAATTTCCAGAATTTGTTTCGGTGGCGGGTTGGTGATGGATGCACAATCTCCTTTTGGTTCGATTCGTGGCATTCAAGAGGGCATCTTTACAAGTTGTTCTCTGATGTGAACATCTACCGGTCGGGTATTTCTCGGAAGGCTTCCCTATCAGATTTTTTGTCCACAACCGTCCACCCCTCCTATGTAATGGATACCATTGCTTCTAGGCCTGAGCTACTTCCAGTTCCTGATCCGGAGAGTGACGACCTTTTTCAACGGCTTGGTAATACTTCAGGCGCCTTCTCAATTGCCGATGCCTGGCAACTCATCGGAAACAAAGGGCAGAAGACGCCTTGGCATTCATTTATTTGTGACTCTGCTTTAGCTCTTCGGCACTCATTTCACTTATGGTTTATAACTCTGAATAGACTACCAACCCAGGTTTTGTTGCTCAACTACCATAGAAATCAAATCGGTGTCTGTGCATTCTGTGGTAGCCGCCCGGATTCGGTAGATCACCTATTTTTTGGTTGCCGCATCGCTGGAGCCCTTGCTCTATTTTGGGCTTCTAAGTGCGACTTAGCTTGGATAAACCTCAGCTGGAGCGATAACCTCCTTTGGGCTATGCAGAAAATCAGAAATAAACCCTTCCGTCAGACCATTGCACGGTTTTCATTCGGTGCCTTGCGCCATACTATCTGGACGGAAAGGAACAACATCCTTTTCCGTAACCGCACACTTTGCATGCCGGAGATGAAAATGCATCTGGAGAAAGTGGTTAGAGACAAGGCCTTGACGTTCCTGCATGTGGCTGACACCCATAGAAACCGAAGGTTTCAAGGAAGTTGGGGGCCTCTCCCCGTCTGTTTTTAAGTAACTTGTGGCTTTAGGTCTGTGTTGCTCCTTTTTGGGTCACCTGTTTTGGCCTCCTTTCCCCCTGTGTAGCCCCCCCGTTGGGTCTCCCCGAGCCCCCTCCTTTTTCCTTTTTCTCTCGTGACATCCTCACACCCGTATTGACACTCCCTAGTGTCTACATGAGTGCGAGGTTTGTCCTTGTGTAGATTCGCCTCCTTTGTAAATAGCGTTATGGTTAAAATAATGATATATCTTACCTTTACCCAAAAAAAAAAAAAAAAAACAAGCAAAATGTAAATTTTAAAAATTCAGTCTATACAGTTACCTAATATCTGGACGATGTATGAAGTTCAAAAGTACTCCATCCTTCTACTTTAAGGTTGTCATAGTAATCATGCCCTTTGTCACACATATATGTTAGACACATGTAACAATCCTCATTACGAACTTATGTCGTATACAATTAGCAATTACTTTTGACTAACGGAAACACTATGTTGATTTTGCCTTTGGCCATCACAGGTTTTACTCAAGTCATTCAAAAAAAGACTACTTTTTTTGTCATCCTTTGATTAAAACTCAAATACACCAAATCTGTTTCCGATCACTCGATAGTCTTGTCAAATCATTTGAGAATGGTTTATTTACAATTACCTTCCATCGGTTTGAGATACCTCTTAAACCCTAGAAATTGATATCAAGTACATTCATCAATTCAAATAATACCTAGTACTCATTAAAAGGGATGCCAAGTCTAGAAATAGCTGTTATCTTTTGAAATTCGAATCCCTAAACTATCCAGAGATCAAGGTCCATACGTTTTCTGGCTTTAATACTATGCTAAGCTCGCACTAATTCAAGCCACGGTGGCACAACCATATGAGACTAATGCCTAGTAGATGTCCCTTTTTGTTTTTTCACTAACACATAAGGGATGTGGAGAGCTAACAATTCAGTTCCAATATATACATTCACAGAGTCGCATCAAAACAAGTAGTGGAGAGAATTAATAGGGAACAATTTCTTAATTGAAGTTTTAATGTAGTTCTAACGTAATTCCTTTTTTACCCTAATCATTTTGTATAGCAGCAGCATGATAGAAAGGCATAGCTGTCTGTCAACAGCTTGAACAGGGGCAATGATGCAACCCAAGCGATGGAGGGTTTTAGAGATTCCAATACCAAGTGCCCAAAGCCAACGTTTTCATTTGCCTCACCGTGGGATGACAGCATCCTTGTCACAACTGCCAGCATCGCCTCGAGGACTTTGTTCTGATCTTTAAGCTGTCAAAAGAGCCGGAAATGTCACTGTAAGCAACCGTTAAAAGAGTGTTAAGTTCGTCATGTGATATGGACATTAGATGGCATTAAGCCGTCATTCAGTTCCATGGAAGTACCAAAAGGAAAAAAAAATCCCCCAAGACTTCCATTTTAAAATGAGTAGGTAACTCGATTCTGAGTCACCACGTCACACTTTCTATCGCCATAAAGCGGCATAGAATCATCACATGGTTAAAGAAAAAGTGTGAAATAAGCTAACAAGTGCAACCTAGAGTCTCGACTAACCAACTCGACAGCAGAGGCAAGCTCCTCCACAGCTTGTCGCAATGGAATATTAGTTGGTGCAGCAACCAACCCCCAATCCAATTCCAATTCCTCAAGAAAATTAGGATCAAGTGCTCTACCCTCCCATGTGAACAAATCTTGAAGCAACTTGACATCTTCAGCATCCATGCTCTCCCTTGGCTACAAATGCCAAATGTGAGAGGGCAAAATAGATTGATCAATGGAATTTAATGAGATGTCTTGTACCCCTTAACCTTTTCTGTAACTTCATCACATGATCCATCTTCGGATGGGAAGGATGTTCTTAGTGTCTTAGCAAGTTTATCTTTGGTACAGTGGACACGTGGTGAAGCTTTTATATGCTTTGCCCTGAAGAAATGATAGGGAAATTGGAATTAGAAAGCACGGTGGCATCCACCACTCACACAGCACAACACATCTAAGGCAGCATACATAGTTGATGAATCAGAACTTAAAAAGCTCAAGGTGCAAATTCTCTAACTCATAGATATTGCATTAATGTCAGTTTCAACTAGTTGAATAGAAAAGAACATATCTACTCATGGAAAGGTTGCTTCTGGTCAATACACCTGGGGAGCTCATACGTGATTTTTCTTAGTTTGATTATCTCCACTGCATGCCTGCTAAAGGGAATAGAGAAAGCCAGAACTTCCTGATTCTGAAACGTTCTCTTTTTTCTCATTGTGTTCCTGCCATCAGGATAAGAACATACCCTGCCCTAAATGAGTTTGACTTCACACTTCCCTACCTGGCACCAAACCTGAGGCTTGACAGAGTTTCAGACACATTTGAAGCACTGGGTGAACAACAACATAGTAATGCCATTTGAGAGTTCCCTCCCTGTGAGACGAACACGTTGCTTATGTTTTGAATACATGCTAGCAGGATAATGGAAGGGCTAATGTGGGGCAGTCTCACAAGAGAATCTTGCAAAATCCGAGTAAGTTTGGAGTTGCGATACGGAATGTGATTCCCTTTTCCATTTGGACCACATGTCAAGGCATGTACTACATTTCCGAGTGCTGACAGGGACTTATTGATGGTTTTAGCTTCTTCAAGAACCCTGCCCTCTGCTCCTGTCTTCTCAATTTTCTCAGAGCCAGCCAGGTCCACGAGAATTAGTTTTCCATATGTTCTGGCGACACTCAATACACGAAATTTTATATGAGAAAGGAAAAGAATACCAAGAAATGGTAATCGAATAAGAGACCAACCATACCGCGTCTGTTTGGTTGATTCTTGGTGCACTGAGAATATGTAAATACAATGGCTTCTGCTGCTGCCCACATTCATTTCTGTTTCAGCTTAAGTTTGAAACTGTATGCATAATAAGGGGAGGTGGCAGATATTTTAAAAGAAAGTTCCAATCTGGCTATGCAAGATGAAGAACGAGTCAAAAAGGAAAGGAGAAAGGATACGGGTCTCTCCAACAGCTCTGTTGCATATCCCACTCTGGAAGTTCAGGGGATGGAACTAGAAGATCAACTCACTGGGTATATTGGAACACAATCAAAAGAAAAAGAGCTTGTATCTTACAGATAAGCTTCGTAATGCTTCAGCAGTGTCTGACAGAGATCTCTGGAGGGAAGGGGGAAAACATCAAGGGGTTCTCACAGGAAGAAAGCATAAGATGACGTGTAAGTATAGGCGGTTTAAACTTAATAAGCTATCCACTTTTGTGCATACTACAAAGGCTAGGTGGATTTTATGTTAGTCCAGCCGCAAACAAATTTCTAGTTGTTCCACTAGTGGCATTGTTGGAACACTTACTGAGTCCAAAGGGCAAAATAACTTCTTTTTTTCTCGAAAAATTTTGTGAATGTGTGTGATGCAGGTAAGCATCTCAAGATGCATGCTCCTTCAGGGGGGCATCTGCACATAAAAAATTGGCCACTTATATAGCCTAACTACTCTGTTTATTAGTGGATTGAAAGCAGTCGCGTGAGCTGGTGAATAACATCACCTCCGTAACTTCAGGTAACAATATTCCTTGTGATTTGGTCTCTTTAATTTGTATGTTGTCCTTTGAAAGATCCAAAAGGTCCCTGGAGGCAGAAAAATAATAATATCCAGGAGGTATTATTCATAGGACGTCCTGGGATTCTTGGATGAGATTAAGGAGCATGCAATAGAGCATGCAATCAATTAAATAAGGAAAAGTAATTATCTCAACATGAATGGCTTATAATGCAGTCATGGTAATCAATACCTTACTTTCTCCATATAGATCTCTACCTAAAGAAGTTGGAAAACGTTAAAGTTAGAGCATTACATCAACAATAAGTGAAGCATCAGGTAGCAGCTCGCGTAGGCTCACCATGGACAATTTGATTGTATACTTGATTGAATCAGCGTAAGTGATTTCTCTGAAAATTCCATCGACCACTCTTGCAAGGAGACCTTTCTTGGCATCGTTACTTTCGAGGATGCTTGGTCCCTGATTCATCACTATTGTTACTGAATTGGCATGTATCAATAGCCATTTACTAAAGTTATTTGGTGGGCAGACTGATCACCTCCATGCTATATGTCTTTCCAGCTCCGGTCTGTTCCAGAAATAAATAGAGTTTGTTGTTAGAAAAGAGAAAATGATCGGTATAATTTCTTTTGCATATTTAGAAACTAAGTTAAGTATCATATATGCGGTTCTAGCTCTGGAACAATTTGAAGCATGACATCTAGCTAGAACAAGGACAGGGGACTCATCTACATGGAGAAACGATGCAAAATGTCAAACTCGAAAACTTTGAAAGAATTCCGAACCAAATTGCTAGGAGTAGAACAAACAATTATTGGCAACTTCAGATCCATACAACCTTTTCAACTTGATCAAGCAAAAAGAGGTTGTCCGAGACTTACTATGGCACTAGTCATAGGATTACTTCTACTCCACTCATTTGTAAAGCACCTATTAGCATCATCTCCTCCACATTTAAACATGTATGCATCTAGTCATGCCACTCTACCTCATAAGAGATCTACTTTGTCCAAGTGAAACATCAAGGTAAAGAGTTGAGGAATCATCAGACAACAGAAACCATGCATCATTTGTTGCAGCATAGTGTCTCACCTGTCCATAGGTGATGATCGTCCCATTTATTGCATTCACCACATCTGTTAGATTTAAGACCAACACAAACACACTAAAAAAATTAATACGCGGGGAAGTAAACTAGACAGTGTGTGCCGTGCTAACATTACATTCTCACGATGAATACATCTACTAACAGAAGAAATCAGTGGATTCGCATGAAAGTACTTGATCAATCTCATGTCTATGCTGACACAAGCACCTAATGTTCTGATCAATGATTCTCGCTCTATGGAGCAAAAAAACTTCACATCTAGAAATGAACACAAAACTGTAGATTTACCTCGAACTATAGGATGAGCCAGAAACGAATAGACATCGTCTTGCTTGGAGTCCTCGTAGAACACCTTATCGAAGCTGAACTTCATCTCTCCTTCCTTTTCATCCTAACGACCATCAACATTGAGAAAACCACAGCTTAATTAATCAAAACCAGCACGATCTCAGCCAAGACGAGAGGAGAATTCACAAAATCTCACTGGAAAGCACTAATCCCACGACTCAATGTAATCAACGAGAAGAACTTAATCATCCGACACCTTCCGGCACGTGCACAACCTCATCGGACAGAAGTAGAAAAAGAGCTTCGTCAAGCACCTTGAGATTGAAGGCTTCATCGTCGATCCGCTCAATGCAGACGGAATCGCCATGACCGCGCCTCTCTTTCGAGCTCAAAGGCCTGAACCGCGCGCAGACGGTGATATTGGCCATATCTTGACACTCGCACTGCCAAAGAGAAGGACGAATCGAGCTCACAAAGTTGACGAGTACCGGCGGAAATGCAGAGGAAATCGAAGATATTGAAGGAAAGAAGAGAGCGAGAAGGAGGAGGAGGGTAATTTTGTTTACCGTGGAAGAGAGAATTTGAATGTTGGAATGCGACTTGGCTCCGAGTCTGGGCGAAGAAAAGCTCCTTCCCCTTTTATAGCGACGGAAAATGGAGGGAAAGAGGAATTGCAAGGCCATTTTCCAATTTTCTTTTAATTGTCATGTAAATACACGACCGTACTTTCTCTTCCAATCAAACATTGGAAATTGAAAAGAAAAAATTCCAAATAAGGCATCAAGTGAATCTTATTTGAAATAAAAGCTTAAAATGCCATTATTTTTTCAAATAAGAGTTTAAAATGAACCTTATTTCAAATAAAGATTTGAAGTGACCATAAAATCTCAAAGAAGGGATTTGATTTCAAAGGCATTTTTGTCATTTTTCTTTATTTGATTTTTTTCTTTCTTATTAGTTCTTCCTTTTTCTATTTTCTTAAAAATTCAAAATTCAAAAAAAAAAATCCACACACACACACAAGCGAGAGAGCTACCCCTCTTAAAGGCCGACAAGCTCACCCAAATCCAAGAGAGGCCACCCTCTTTTGATTTTGGTGAGCGCCAATAGCTCATCCGGTCAATGAGGTTGCCGTCCCTTGCCGAGGTGTCGCCGACCCCCAACCAACGCGGACGACGACACAACCCTCCCGCCTGTGAGGTTGTTTTTTAAAAAAATAGAAAAAATAAATAAAAATTAAAAATTAAAATAGGAGAAATGATGAAAATGCTCCTAAGGTCATGCCCATTTTTTAAATTTTATGGCTACTTCAAGACCTTATTTCTTTGACAAAAAAAAAAGGCCTTACTTGAACTATGATATGCTACTTTTGAGCCTTTATTTGAAATAAAATTTATTTGAAAAAATAAAAGCACCTTGAATCTTTATTGGGAATTTTCCATAAAAAAATGAGCATTTTAAATTTCCGAAAGTTCTTTAGAAATTGTGATAGGTAAATATCTTATATATTTGGAAAAGACCGTTCAAAATTACAGAATTTCGTGAAAAATATTGCAAATGATAAAACACTTACACATGCTCCCCATCATTTAGTGAGTTTGACACGTGGCAATCATATTTTTTGAACCTTTTTTCTCGAAGAATTCGAATTGTTAACATGGGCGTTGGTGTATCTTCTTTTGTACACATGCGTTTTGGTTTTTATAATCCAAAATTAACACGATACAATTTTTCTGAATAAAAATCCAAAAACTCGGGACATTTGCAATCATCTATACTCAATTTGGTAAAATCTAATTGAGCTTGTACTGTATTATGGAAAATGTTCGAAAATTCTAAAAATTGACAAAAAAAATGCGCAAACTCATATGACCTTCTAGCTTATTAAGTTCGAGTTCAACGGAGCGGATTTATTATAATGAAATCAAGTGGAGTTTCTAACATAGTCGAGTTCAAATAGAAAATTGAATATATGGCCGAGTTGGATTGACATTCGATTCAGAGGCGATTGAATCGAGCTCGATGGCTTATTTATTTGACTAGGCTCGATTGGATTATCTACGATTAGTTGGGGCGATTAAAAATTTATGATTGACAATTTATTATTATTTTTATTTCATAATTTATTATTTAAAATTTTGAAATCGGATCAATCGGCCGAAAGCTTATTTTTTATTTGGAAAAGGTCGGTTTCGATTTATCATATCACCCCGATTCATGAATGTTAGGAGATCACGGTACCATGTTTAAGGCTGAGCTTGGATTACATTTCGAGCATTGAGTAGGTGAGCTGGATTGAGCTCTCGCTCGATGGCTTTATTTGCTTGACTCGGCTCGATTGGATTATGGCTACGATTAGTTGGGTGCCCACTACGAATAAATAATTTATGATAAAAAAAAAGAGAAAAAGAGAAAAAGGGAAAAATGAAAAAGGGCTCTTCTTTTGTCATCCTTGGGGCGGTAAAGGTGATGCAAGGCAACGACTCCTTGGAGGCCAAGCACATTGCTCTGCTTCCAAATGATGAACCAAGACCTGCCGCGTCTCTCCTTCTCTAAAACCCTACTAAACCCACTGTTACCGATACCTCCCCTTCACCTCCCATGCTCCAGCCCCATCCCCAAGAAGACCCTCTTGCTCGGACCGAACCCCCGCTTCCTGACACCCCTCTGTCTCTCCTCGCCCCATCTTCCTCGCCGGAGCCACTCCCCTCGCCGCCGCGATGCCCGAGCATTCGCCGGCAGGAGCAAGAAGAAGGGCGGAGGCCCCTCCCCGGGCCGCATCGAGGGCGGCTCCGAGGTGCGGCGAGAGGCGAAGCGGAATGCCCGGAGGAAGAGCCGGAAGCTCGCCGAGTCCCTCTTCTACCGCCTCAAGCTCCCTAGCAAGAACCACGCCGACAACTTCTCCGAGGAAGAGCTCCAGATGATTGGCCTGGGATATGACAGGATGGTCAGGTTCATGGAGAAGGATGACCCCAACTTGCGGCACCCTCACGATTGGTACAAGTACGGCGAATTCGGGCCGTATTCCTGGAGAGGGGTCGTGGTGGGTGACCCGATTCGGGGCAGGTTCTCGGACGAGCGCGTGACCATTATTGGCGAGGTCCGAGATCATGAGGAGTGGGAGAAGATTGAGCAGTTCGAGATGGCGGCGGATTTCGGCAAGAGGTTGAAGGAAATGGATAAGAGCGTGGGGTTTAGGCACTTTTGGGTGTTCGTGAGACACCCGAAGTGGACGCTTAGGGAATCGCCATGGCAGCAGTGGACTTTGGTGGCCGAGGTAGTGTTGGAAGCCGGGAAACAGAGATTGGATAAGTGGAATTTGATGGGTAGGCTCGGGAATAAGGCTCGGAAGTTGATTACGCAGTGTGCTGCATGGATGAGGCCCGATATAATCTTTGTGAAGAGACCAGTGTATCAATGTAGGTTTGAGCCTCAGGACGATTTCTTCCGGTTGCTGACGCCTTTTCTCGATCCCAGGACAGAGAAGGACTTTCTTTTCGAGGTGAAAAAAGGCGATGGGACGGTCGAATTGTGTACTTATTTCAATGGCTTGTGCAAGATTCTCAAGGCGAATCCCAAGGCCTTTGTAGATGATGTGGTTAAGGCTTATGAGAAGTCGAGTGACGAGAAGAAAAATGAGTGTTTGGAGTTTTTGCTGACAAATCATCCCGCTCAGCTGTTGCATCCATATACAAAGGAGTGGAAAGCTAAGTTGGAGGAGATGGAATTGGGTTGTGATGCTCCGGACGATGAAGATGATTGGAGTGGTAGTAAAAGCGATAATGAGATTGTAGATTGGATAGAGGATGATGGGAGTGCTGATGATGATGATGATGAGGAGGAGGAGGAGGGGGAGGAGGAAGGTGATCAAGATGATACAGTAATGGAGTTGGAAGATGGCGGAGATGATGAATCGGGTATAAAAGAAGACAACTACGACAAAGAAGAGGACAAGAAATATTGGCAAGAGGAGTTTAATAAGGCAGTGAATAACTCCGAACGAATGGAGAAGTTAGCAAAGCGGAGCGTTGAAGTAACAACGGAGTTCTATAAGAAGCAATTGAAGGAAATGGAATTCCAGGGGAAGAGGAATATTGTGGAAGATGGAGATGAAACGGCTATCAGGGGCACAAGAGCAAAAGTCAGTCCAGAAGAATGGAAGATCGCTGGAATCGGCCCTTGGAGGAAGAGAATTAAGAAGAGCAAGATTCCTCCAGAACTATTTCTGCGAGCAGCAGTTAGACCGTTTACTTACAGGAATCTCGTGAAAGAGGTTGTTCTGACTAGGCATGCCATTTTAGATGGTGATATTGGAACAGCAAAGCCTGAATAGGCTGTTCCCCTTTGGGGTAATAGCTTTTGTGCATCTCCTGCCAGATATAAGGCACTGAGAGATATTTTGAGGGAAATTTCATGTCGATACAAGATTAGGTTCTGCTCAGTGGCATGATGTAGTATGATGTTTTCTTGACTCATATTTGCATTTTGTTCTGTTAAATCTTCTTCTGAAACTGATTGAAGGTAAAGTTAGCTCTGGGAATGATCTCGATTTTCATGAACTGAAAAAATATTTCATTTGGGAGATTGCTTTATTTTATAAATATATTATCGAAGAATTCTTCGTCTTTTTCAATGTGCATGTTGTGATGTCTATTATTAGCTATCAGTTCGGAGAATTAGATGAACTCTCCCATGAGTCCTTAAAGTTATGTATGTTCCTTTGATTTCATATGTTTGAAAACTTCCGAGGATATCATATACCTGATCTCTTGTATGTGCAGCATTTGAGATTGCAAAATGAAGGTCCGACATATCTGTACCCGAAATTTACTTTCACATCCCTAAATCTGAAGAGTGGATGTTAGCCAAGCTGCATCGGTGGTAATTCTTTTAACAGTTCTCGGTCACTACTCTGTTAAGTTATTCTTGCTTGCTTTTCACTGTATTTAATGCTTTTAGTTTCTTCAGCACACGTTAACCGTGGTGGGAAGTAATAGAAGAGCAGTGCAAGACGTGGGTATCCTCGTGAATGTATTTTTGTCATCGAGCTGTACCCGTTTTTAACTTATGTCTATCTCCTCATTTGTGTGGTGTTTCTCTCAGTGTGCTTCTGTGGAATCATTGTAAATATCTTGCTGTCTAAAACAGGGGGAAAAGAACAACAAATTGTATCTGACATGTGATGTAATGCGCGTCGAAGAGTGAGTTTGTTATGCTTGAGATTCTGCTATCTCCACCTTCTTAACCTCGAGGTGCAGGAGTAGTTTTGCTGTGTATTTACGCGTGGAAGCATATTCCCAACTCACAGAAAATACAGAAAGTGCTATACGCTTTTGTGTTCTGTTTCCGTTGGTGATTAAGTGCTGTTCTGAGACCTTTGATGTTGCACAATGTGAAGTCATATGAGGGAATTTTATTACCTCAGTTTTGACAATCTTGTGTCCTTGGGGCTTGTAAGAATAAATCCTGCTATTTTAAGGACATTGGGGACATTGTATGTTTGTTATGTATGAATGCTGAAAAAACCTCGTTTCATTGTGTAGGATGCAGACTATGCTTATTCCTGAAAGTGGTGGTGGACGAAATCAAACTTTGGCTCTTTTGTCGTGCATATGGAGGAATATTCAGTATTGTTCCTCATCCATTCCAAGGACCATTGTCCCATCTATCTGATAGAGGGAATTCAATCTCAGTCTTGTAATGATAAGCACTATTCATCACCTCCAGATCTTGCACTTGACCATGTTTGCTCCTCTAGGATTCAGGCATACTCCTCTTCAGAAATGTCGGCTCTCAAGGGAATCACTATGCTTCCCTTTCACCTTACAGTGATTTCGACACTCTCCCAGGATTCCCTGTCAGGAAATCCAGGATGACATACTAGGAAGGACATAGATTTTCTTGTTCTTGGGATTAACAGATCGTTTGCTTCTCTGTGTCGATGATTGGTAAGATCCTCTAAATGCACGATGTGGTAGGTTGAAGGACAGCTTTCTTTGATGACTCTAGTTGTGTCGAGAGAAGCAAATCCAGTAGAGAAAAGCTTTAGATGCTCCCAAAGTGTCAGGAGGCAATGCCCCGCTCATAAAAACGAAGGTGTTCGTTCGGGACCGCACTAATTCCTCATTTTCTAGCTTATGAGCTCACTATTTTTATACAACATATTGTTGGACGACGGAATTATGTGATCGCCTGTCCTCGGCTAGACTTACTGTTTTATGCTCCATAGGAATGAAATCTGGGCTTGAGACTTTATCTTGATTATCAGATTGTTTTAAATTGATTTCATTTGTATGATGGATGACTGTCGAAAAGTAGTGACTTAGTTGTGACGAGTTTCGGCTCGTTATGACAAGTGTTGATTTGTTATGACAAGCATAACATGTCTTAAAATGTGGCGGTCAAACTGGCCCTAAAGGTAAATGGTCGTTTGGTCTTTAGATAGTAGTTACCCTGTAGAGTACAAATGACGCGCTTTGTCTGGATGCCGTACACAGGGAGATTCCTGTCGGAATGGGGATACTCTGTGATTGACACCCCTTGTAAATTGATTGGAAAAAGAAAATTTCTGGAAATTCCTCTGTAGCTGTAAATCTGGCTATTCATCTACTTTGTCATCTTTATTTATTCTTTTGCTTTTTTATCACTAAGAGTATTTCATTAAGAGGCAACAAGGGTATACCAAGCATTTACATCAAGACTCATGGCATCAACAAGTGAATGCTCGTTTCAGATCCAACCTGTCTATGGAGATTTGTTTTCGCTTTCTTTTCTAATATGATTCCTTCGTCACGCCATAAATTTGTTGGGTGAATTTGCTAAAAATTGTTACCAAGCATAGCACCCTTTCTTTATGCAGCATGTCGCTTTAATGGCGTGGAAGGCTGTTATGAATGTGATGCATATTCTGATCCTTGGCATTCTGATAGAGGCATTTGATTGCATCGTGTGTGGGGAAATGTTTGCTTGAATATAGGAATTGCATCAAATTTGTGCTCGAGCGTTGACGCCCTTTCAGTGTGAAATTGTAATGATTGAATTTCGGATTTCGTTGAACTAGTATGTCTTTTTCCCTCAACTAAATGGAATAATTGTAGCAGCTTATGAAGTGATGATGATTTTAAGATTGTCTTCTTGTTATTGATTATAATACAGAACTAATGTAATGCTTAAAATTGCCATGCCTGCAGGGATGAATAGGAACTCCTAGAAGCAGTGCAGGCTAAACTTTCTGTTCATCCATTGACAGCCCCCATTTTAGGAAATGATAATAATGAGTTCCGTAGTCGTGAAAATTTGGTAAGGACTGATGAGCTCTCCTCTTGTGGTTATCTCTACTGCAGATACAAAATTTTTCTTGGAACATTGCAATTATCACTTCAGTTATTATCTCCTTTTTTGTACGTGGGGGTGATTGACATGCTTGTCCTTTTCGAATGCTGTGGCAATTAAATACATAACTTGTGCCCTTCTGGACAGATGTGTGTGCATCATCATAATGCCAATTTTACCTTGCATTAGCGGAGCTCTCTGTGGAGTTGAAATTTTGTTTCAGTTTTTCAAGCACGTAACTTTGCAATTTCATTTTCAGATACAGAGGCGTTGTCCTGCTTCAAATTAGATAACATGGTCACTACCTGATCATTGTATTGGGGAATGCTCTCTGTTGCATAATAGCAGGCATACGTAGTTACTAGTAACACTTATCTTAATGGAAAATATCCTCTGGTCAAATCCTAGTATCAGTTTTCAGGTAGCTTCTTGGGGGTTGGGGTGTGGCCAGTTGATGAGGGGTGCAATTTTGTGAACCTGTGAAGGACCCATCTTTGCTTGGGGCAGAATGCCTTATTGTTGGAAATGATATCCTTCTAGTATTTTAAAATCTTCAGAAAGAATCCAGACTACCGCGGTAATTTGAACCAGAATAACTTCCATCTGTCCCCATTGTCTAGTAGCCTAATATTATTGGTGAAGGGGGAGATATAAGTGCACTTTGGGATGATGGTGCTATTTACCGATGGTGGGGTTTATATGCCACGTGAGAAAACGAAGGGAATAGCTCTCTGTCTGACACACCCTTAGGAGAAAATTGGGGAATCACGACACTTGATAAAGTTATGTAAGAGTTTCTGTTGTCAGAAGATGACTTGAACCGTGCATGGATTGGTGACTTGGTCCAGCTACTCCTTGTCGCTATACATGCCAACCCCCTCAACAGAGAGACGCAGAAGAATTATATGATGGCAAGTGAACTCTGCCGTGACACCGCATTAGTGCAATATAAAGCTGTCACAAACAGTCAGAAGAATTATATGATGGCAAGCTTACTCTGCTGTGACATCACATAGGTGCAACGTAAAGATATCACAAACAGTCAGAAAAATTCAGTAGTAAGTGAAAAATTTTGTTAGAATGTGTGAACTGATTACTCTATGCTCTTGCTATCAATTTGGTTTCTTCATATAATTTTCAACTGTCCTTTTTTACTGTTGTGCTGAACACTCTTTGCCGCTCCTTGTCTTTAAGAGTGTTATTGAATTTAGTAAGTCATTGTAACTGAAAGAAGAGCCTTGGCACAACCGTATTGTCTGCATTTGTTATATCCTTCTTACCCCTGTTCTCATGGTTGCTCCTAATTCTTTTGATGAAGGTTGGGATACCTAAGGTTCTAGATGGTTACCTGCTTTCTCAGTTTTTGGAGCTTACAAGCATGCAACAGGAGGCTGTACTCTTGCTGCCTCGTTGCGCTCCTGAGATAGTCAAATTGAGTTCAGTACTATTTTCTCCTATTCCAGTCAACCAGGTTGTGCAACTCCTAGAACGGGTTCCTTATGTGCGTTAAATTAGTCTGCCATTTCAAGTTTCTTTATATGCTGAGCTGTGGATATACATATACTGCATGGTTCGCCCCGGGAGGATTCTATCAAGTCGCAGAATGTGTAAAGGGCACTGTGTTTATGACAGTACAGCTATGCTTAATCAATGAAGTGCCGTCTGAGACGCCCAAGCATAATATGGGAGTTACAAACTTAGATCAAAGACCATACGCTACCTGGGAGCGGAGAGTTTTACTACCGACCAGAGCTTGTACACTCAATTCTCTTACCAGGAGGATGTTGTGGGCCGCTAAGTTTGCCCATATGGGTAAAACGATGGTTCATTCATGAAACTAGAGCCTGAAAACTGTACCGTTTTTCACATTTGTGCTGTATATTTGATGACAAAGACCCTTTTTTTTGCCTACATACCTTGGCAAGTTAATTTACAAAAGATGAATGGTGATGTTTCTGGTGGCGGCATCTTAAATGGATGTTCTTATTCTTGCACAAGAAAATGCAGTGTTTCTTGTACCGAGAGGGATTTCCGGGTCGTGAGGTTGATTTGTTCTCCAGATTCTACACAAAATAGTGTTTAGCACAGTTACTGCAGAGTCTAGTGGATACTGCTGTCGTGATTCTATGTATTGAGGGGTATCCAAGAATGTTGAGAAGTACAAGGGGTTTCTCAAGTAATATGAAGTGTACGTTTATTAATAAGACAAGGAGCAAAAGTATTGATTGGATTTGCTGTCAAGTCACCGGAGCGAGTTCATCCCTTGCCGGAAATGAACGAAACTGTGCAGTGTCGGCTATTAGTACATTGGGAGGTTTTAACCTTGGAGATGGAAAAGTATTGATTGGATTTGCTATGCATCGGTGTGACACGCGCAGTCGAAAATTGCGAGTTTTAAGAATGTTTCCTTCCGAGTTGGAGTCCTACTCTTCGGGTTCCTCCTTCCTACTCCTCTCCTTCATTGATGTTCTTGAGAGTGATTGGTCATCGGATTTACAGAGTCCCATCTCTATTCAGTTTCTTCACTTCTCTTTCAAGATTTATATTATACTGATCGAATTCTTATCCAAACCAATGAGCCGATATCTTGACAAATTTAAGTCAAATAATGTTGGGTGCTGCAATATGTCCAATGAATTATACATATTGTATTTAACTCTCAAAGATATATATGTCGCTTATACAATTAAAAGGTTATTTAAAAAAACTTCTACATGAAGAACAGTCATATGCATTATGTCATAAGGAAGAAAACCGTGGTCTATATTTTTGTCCTTTTGGAAGTCATTCACACTAATTTCAGTGGACCCCATACGGCAACGTTGTATAAAATTTTTTATTCAACATGTTTATTGATGACTATTCTCGATATACTTAACATTACTTGATTAAAGAAAAGTCTGAGTTTCTTCATAAGCTCAAGATCATTCGAACCGAAATTGAGAAACAGTTGAGAAAAGTCATAAAGTTTGTCAAATCGGACCGAGGTGGTGAGTATTACAAAAGACATGGTGATGTTGGATAGCTTAAAGGGTCATTTGCTAAATACTTAAAAGATTCGGGGATAGTAGCTCGATTTACTACACCCGAGAGTCCTGAATAAAATAGTGTGGCCAAAAACGTAATCGTACTCTTATGAATATGATGAGTAGTATGATTAAAAGAACGTAACTACATGGATCTCTAGCGGGTAAAGCTTTAAAAGCTGTCCTTTACCTTCGAACCGTGTTCCCACCAAACCTATTCTATTGACTCGCTTTGAGTTATCGGTTGGACAAAATCTAACCAAACCATCTAAAGGTTTGGGGTTGTCCTCCCAAAGGGAAGTTATATTACCCAACATTAAGTAAGTTGGACTCCCGAGCTACTAGGTGTTGCTTCGTATTTTATGCAAAACCATAAAGGAATATAGGTATAATCCCAATGGAGGCACAAGAATTGTGAAATCGCAGACTTCAAGTTACGGGAGTTTGACATGGTTGAAGAGTGCATCTGCTCAAAGATTATTGAGGAAAACGATACGATGGGGATTACTTGTGTTGTTTTTCTCTGCCTATACGGGACGATCTTGAAGCCTTCCACATCACACACGAGTATATTGGGGTTCATGATCATGTTATTTAGACAAATCTTAATAAAATTTCTTAAGCCCCACAGGTGCAAGATGAGGTTACGATAGCTCTACTTAAAAGATCTATCGTGTAGAGACGATCATCTATACCACCGGACTATATAGTCTATATGGGAAAGCATGACTATGATATCGGCCGTATGGTTGATTTAGTGAATTACGTAGATGTTGTTTCTTGTCCTTAATTAGATCTGTGGTGAGATGCGATAAAAGATAAGATGCAGTCTATGAAACATAATAGTGTTTGGGGGCTTATTGAATTTTTTAGGTAATAAGCCAATTGGCCGAAAATAGGTTTATAAGACCAAAAAGGAACTCCAAAAAAAAGATTGAGAAGTTTAAGACCAGATTGGCAGCTAAGATTTCACTCAAAGAGGAAGAATAGACTATGATGCAACTTTTTCCTCGAGGCTCTTCTAAGGATTCTTTCAAAAGTGATAATTGCATTTGTAGCTCATTTTGATATGGAGTTATACTAGATGGATATTAAAACCGCCCTATAATCGAAATTTAATAGGAAGTTAATGGAAAATCAGATCAGCAAACAAAAGATATTAGGGTATCTTAAGAAAAAATTAATGTAACATAAAATTATCTCCAGTGTTTATGAGACATATCGCTTCAAGATGTTAAAAACATAATACGATTTGTCAAAATATTACATAACACCTGAAGGCGCGTCCAGACATGAGATCAAGGATCTCACAGTATTGGGTTCGTCTCTGAAGGTATATGTTGATTGTATTATGAAAAGATTCAATATGCAGCACTACAAGTCAGGAATTACTCATGTCATTAAGGATGGTAAATCGAATCTGTCACATTGTCCCCATTGAGAAATCCCAAATGAAGAATGTACCTTATACCAATGTACTTGAAAGCACATGTGTGCTCAAGTTTGCACCGGACCGGATATTGCTTTTGTAATAGGACTTCTAGGCATATATTAGTCAAATCCATGATACGACCATTAGGTTGCAACCCAAAAACTTTTTAGGTACTTAAAGAGGAGGAAAGACTATATGTTGATTCACAAATATGTTAAGGGTTTGCGGCTAATAGGGTATTCGGATTTAGACCTTATTGATTACCAGGACAACTAGAAGTCAATGATCGAATACATTTTTTGTTTGTTAGTAAGCATTGCATCATAAATGAAAAGTGAGAAACATAAATCTATATTTATTCTTTACCATGCATGCAGAGTTTATAACATGTTTTTCGATGTTACTCAAGCTATTTGGGTTCGAAACATCGTTGGCGAGTTGATAGTACTTGATTTTATGGATGAGCCCATATAGTTGTATCGTGTCAATAGCTTTATAGTTTTGTTTACTAACAGTAGTAGAGGTTTCAAGGGATGTAAGTATCTAGCGATCGAGTTTTTGACCATAAAGGAAATAATTGAGAATGGAGACATTATAGTAGAGCATATTTTCACGAGATAATATGGTTGTAGACCCACCGACTAAAGGTTTTCGCCTCTGTATATTTGAATAACATGTCATTAATATGGGCTTAGTGGCATCATTGAATACGGTTGTTCAATGGGAATTATTTTTTATTTTTGCTCTAATAAAGTTTATATTCGTGTTTGTTACATTTGTTAACATATTGATATGTATCAACTCTATTGCATGCAATAAAACATTCATGGTTCGGTGATGTTGAATATATAAATTAGTTGAAAATATCAAGTTATGTGTAAACCTTGAGTAAAGGTTGGGCCATTCAGTTATTAGCCTTAAGGATATGCTTTGTTATACAAAATGTAAAGTTAACTATAAAGGTAAGGCATATGTGGGTTCACTGAACCTCTAAATGATATTTTCTTATGGATGAGGTTTCGCGACACATAAAGGAGAGAAAATGGTGACTAAGAAAGAGGATGACACATAAAGTATCGCTATGTGTGATGTGTTATTCATTTTCCACACTACCATGTTGAATCCATATCGATAGAGTTAAGAGCACTTCGTGACCATGGACAACTCTATGTCTATTGATGTGGTTATTGATATGATACGAATATTTGAGACTTTGTGGGATCGGATTTGATATAATAACAATAATCCCCGGACCCGTATAGAGATGCGCACTTATAGTACAATGTCAATTAATATTCACCCAAGTGAAAGAATATTAGAGTTTTCCTAACGTGGGCTTATATTAATTGAGATTGTAATCTATAGTTTTATCGGATTAATTTACGGTTTATGGGGTTGGTCTAACAAGGTAAGATATAACGATTCTAAACCAGTCCAATATAGGCCTAGCTAGTGTGGGCCGAGTTGAGTTTGACCCATGATGAGAGGGTTTAATTGAAAACTCTATAAATAGTGCTTTAGTTCCTCCTCTAACCCTTACGACTCATCGAGCCAGTCATACGAGGGTAATAGAGGAAAATAATTTGAGCTCGGATTATCGTGATTCCGCTTAAAGCAACATGGATACGAAATCAAGTGCACATATTCCTTTAAACCCTTATTGTGTTTCTAGATTCTAGCTATGCAGATCTTGCGATCGCCGCACTAAGGTTTTTAGCGGCCAACACACATATGTTCGGAGTTAAGAAGTTTTGTAGTCAGATATAATGTCTGTAGATTTTTTTTTTTTTTTTTTTGGGTCGAGATATTGTCTGTAGATTCACATGCACACATAAACACACATTGTATGCGAAATATCCTTGCCTCACAGCCTATGTCAAAAACTGAAAGAAAGATAGATTGTGTTAAATGCATTACATGCGTCATATTGGACTCAAAATCTTTTCTAACCAGAGATGTTTCCTGGCGACTTGCTTGAGTGCTACAGAAAAGCCGAATAAATTTGGCTATTTTTAACGACATTTTTATTGACAAAGACCTTTGAATCACAGGTGCCTCAACTCCAAAGGATACGCCGGAGCCTTCGACGAACCAGCGATCAACTCGCTACTCCAATCGAAGCGCGGATTACTCAAGTTGGGTCCATAATTTCGCTCCGATAGCAGGATCACCGAACAACACGAGTGCACTGATGGAGTTTGAGCACAGCTCGGGACGAATAGAGCCTGAAATTGCGGTAACCGTAGCTAAAACCGCGTTCCTGAGTGATCTGAGATGGGCTCTGCCGAAAGTGTGGGTTCCGTGCTCCATCATTCAATCCCAAAAGGACGTGATCCCGCCGGCGTTAGTCTCGCATTACCTTAAAGAGGAAGATTGGGAATGGCCCCTCCAAGGTGAAGATACTAGGGACACAAGATCACTTTCCAATGCTCACTGCTTATCCTTTGCTTCTGGATGCCTTGAGTGGGGCAATTTAACTTCGTCCACCTCGGTATTTAGTACGGAACATGAATATTACCCAATTTGTCTTTAATTAAAGAAAAAAGGAAAAAAAGAAAAAGAGCACGACCCTCTTGATTATGGTTTAATGTCGACCCTCTTTTATATCTCTCATATAGTCTTCATTTTTATATAGAGAAATAGAAGTACACTTTAGGTCCTTCTTACCTTATTAAATGTGTCCCTTGGTTTCTTATACCTTTTTATGCAATCAAGTCCTTAACTTATTCTTACTTTGTGCAATTAATTCTGTTTGCTATCTAACCAGTGTTCTTAGCGTCCTCCATCAGAAGGAATGACTTGATAGAAAGTGAGAAAAGGGTCAGAGGGGTGGCCCCCCATGCACCACCACAGGCGAATGCGAATGGGGCGGAAAACGGTCTTTGAACGTTTGCGGAGGTGATTGGCCTCGTTCACGACGGCCAGCAACTTAAGCCCTCGCGCAGTCCCCAAAATTGGGAGCGGCAACGGGGGCCTAAAAGTTTCGAGGACAAATTTTAGATAGGGGCTCAGAATAGAGTCACTTTATCAAAAGAGGAATCAAAAGTGTAATTATTTTAATTAAGGGCTTGAAGTGACTAAATCGATCTCAAATAAAGGCTTGAATCCGCTTGCCGGAACATATTAGGTAACCGGCAAGCGACGGAAAACAAACAAAGCGTAGAGCTCGGAGAAATCTTAAATGCGGTCAACAAAAGTTGATTTGGATTTAAATTGCGATGGAAAATAATAAGCCGGGCGAGCACGAAGCTCGGGTCCTACCGTGTTGTCAAACACACCCACATTGTGAATTTCGCGTAGGTATCTTCGGGGTTGGGGTTTTCTGTGTAAGATTATCATCCCAGCTCGCTTGTTTATTCTTGTTTACTTTTCCGATACTGCATTTGCTCGTAAGCAAAAAGTGATTCTGTTGTTTTCATTTGTTGCTCGTTTATTTTAAAAATGTCCACTTTAGACTCTCTCTTGAGAAAATGATGGCACTTTAAGTCTTTATTTGAAATTTTCTCTTTTTGTTTTGCCTTCATTCATCTCTATAGTTATGACAGATATAATAGATTTTGCTAAGCAAAAAAAAGATGCATATTTGATTCAACTTGCTGAGTATCTCAAAAAGAAATTTTTACAAAATATGGATTTTGTCAAAAACTTCGATGCTAGAATTACATAGGTAAAGTCTTGCTTATATATATGGTTTTGCAACAACAACAAAAAATGCACATCAAGGTTCTTAATTTCTTTCTAAACATTTATTTATTTTTTGTTTTTATTAAGCAAAGAATAAAAGGTTTTTCGGAAAACATAAATTTTAAAAAAATACAGAAGTAAATAAAAATTTGATTAACGTGAGAGAATTATAAGCAGAGAGAGAGAGAGAGAGAGAGAGAGAGAGAGAGAGAGAGAGAGAGAGAAATAAATTTAGTGGTCCTAAATTTAGGTTGAGTGAGAAAACTATAAAGGCAAGCTCAATATGTTTTGGTTATTGAAGGTCATTTTGATAATTTATTTAGGGAAATACTTTCCTAATAATATTGCCGAGAGGCGATACAATTTCAATCGCAGATCTACATACTATTATCTCGTGTTTTGTATAAAGTACTCATTAATTGAGAGATTACGTGGTCGAAATAACTTACAAAGATTGTTAGACTATCAAGTTAGTAATTTTCATTTACTTAAAAGATACACAAATAATTAGAGAAGGATCAAGACGTGGATTAGGCTATCGGAGAGTTGTTTAATATGCCAACATTGAAAAGATTACCCATTGTTTCTTTACCAAGATAAATTATATTTATTTTGGAAGCGCTTGAGTTGTGACAATCCGATAAGATCAATATTATTTTTGACCTCACGATATTTCAATTAATGAGCGTTTTATGCAAAATACGTGATGATGGTATGTGAATCTATAGTCGAAAATAATTGACAATACATAATGATTGTCAAGAAGCATTTTTCATTTATTTTTATAAACGTTGTCCATGAGAGGACAGAGATCAACATTAAATTTCGGATGGACGACTGAATTTTTTTTTAAACAAAATAGAAGGAAAATTGAAATATCACCATTACAGATACAAAAAGAGGGTGAGACGTCCCCAAAAAAAAGAGGCTAAATTGGAATATCAGTATTTTATCTTGCATCTAAGTTATATTGGATTCTATTAATTAATAAATCTTAAAACTGATGAACCAAAACATCACGAAAGAGTTCATTGCATGGTCCGAACAAAGTCTTGTCCATATCTCACTTCGTTCCATTTTACTTTGTGCGCAATACTATCACTACAAGCTATCTTGTGGTTCTTTGCTTGTTTTTTGTGGAGATAGTTCATTCCCTAGTCCGTTTTGATATGATAAGTATCCCTAAAATCTGTATATTTAGGATTGCTTTGTTCCGATTTCGATAAGTTACATACAAAAACAAAGAATAGACACTTCAAAGAGATCCTATTGGATCTTCAAGTAATCTCGATTTTTTACGGTTCTCTTTGAAGCAAGATAAAGCAATGGCCACGCATAAGGAAAGAACTTTCCTTTCATCCAATGATAAGTAAAGTTGTCATCATAACCTAAGAAGACCGATATATATGGACACGCGACACGCGGACACCTTATTTTTTAAAAATAGAAAATTTCGACACGTTAAGATACATTATATATTAAATATATATTTTTATATACGATAAATTTTATAGTTATTTTAATTAAATTAATGTGATTTAAATTCATAAATAGATAATAAAAGGGCCTAAAATAAATTTACATTAAAAAATATTAATTTGTCATTTGTTAATAGCATCTTGAATTGACAATAATTAAAGAAATTTGGAGAGACAAGAAAAAAAATCAAAGAAAGGCAGGAGCAAGCCCTCGAGTCCCTCAAATGTCAGATGCTCTCAATAAGTCTCAATCAAAGACTCGCTGGACTCCAACACCCCGTCACCACCCCTAGACTATCGCGGACGACTCTCCACCACAGTTTTTTTTTTTTTTACTCTCCCTCTTCGCTCTGACTGTTTATTCAGTCCTTTCCTTTCGTTCACTTCTCTCTCCCTTTTCTGCTTTGTTTCCTCTCTATCATCTTCCTCGTACTCTCTGTCTTCATCCCCGTAAGCGCAAACCCCGACGGGCTCTCTCAACATCGCCGCCCTCCTCCACCTTCCCGGAGCGCACCACCTTCACCGACCTCACCGCCCTCCTTTCAGCCACCATCGCATCCCATCGCCTCAGATTTGGCCCAGAGCTCCGCCGTCACCATCCTCGTCGTCCCCACCGCTACCTCACCTCCTCCGACCTCACGCACCGCATCTCCCCCACCTCCCTCGCTGACATCCTCTGCTGCTCCATACCCTCTCCTCCTCGACCTCCAGATCTCCCTCCGGGCTCGCGAGTCGCCAGCACGTCCGGCACGTTGACCGCGCGTCGGACTTTCGACACGCGTTGACCGCGGGTCCGGACGCGTCCTCGCGGCCGTGCTACATCGTTCTTTTTCGTCTCAAACCAAATAGCCAGAGTCAATTTCCTCATCCCTCAGCATGGCTGAATCACTCCTTTTCAGCATTGCCGAGGGCGTGCTGGGGAAGATAGCATCACCGGCGCTCCAAGAAGCCCTTGCAATTTACAGCATCGAAGACCAGATCCGCGAGCTTAGAGAGACGTTGACTGCCATTAAGGCAGTGTTGTCGGACGCTGAGGCGCAGAAGGCGAAGAACGACCGTCTGCAAGTGTGGTTAGATCGGCTTCAAGATGTGTTTTATGATGCGGAGGATGTGCTCGATGAACTCGAGTGCGAAGCCTTAAGGAAGCAGGTGATAAGTCGCTATGGGGGCGTCAAAGGGAAGGTACGCCGCTTCTTTTCCTCCTCTAATCCACTAGTACTCCGTGCAAAACTCAGTCATAAAATCAAGGAGATTAGGGAGAGATTATCCATAATTTTCACTGAGAAAGATCAATTCGATCTTAACGTGCGGAGTGCTGACACTGGCGGAGCACATACGCATTCGCGAGAGATGACTTACTCATATGTAAACAAGTTGGATGTCGTCGGAAGAGATTCCGATAAAGAAAAGATAATTGAGATGTTGATGAAGCCGGTAGACAACGAAAACCTCTCGGTGATTCCCATTGTGGGAATAGGAGGTCTGGGCAAGATGACCCTAGCTAAATTAGTTTACAATGACGCTGGTGTGAAAGAGCAATTTGAGTTGCGACTATGGGTACATGTGCCAACGGACTTCGATTTGAAGAAAATTATTGAAGGAATTATTAAAGATGCAACTGGCCAGAGTTTGAACAACCTTGATATTCAGCAGTTGCAAACACGTTTGCAAGACACCATCAAAGACAAGAAATATTTACTTGTCCTGGATGATGTATGGAGCAATGACCGCCGTAGGTGGAAAGAATTGAGAGATTTGCTAAGCGTAGGAGCCAATGGAAGTAAGATAATTGTGACAACACGCAGTTCAGAAGTCGCTTTTATCATGGGTACCCATCCAGCGCATAATCTAAAAAAGTCTTTTTCGCGAAGACTCTATGGCCTTGTTCAAAAGATGGGCATTCGACCCGAAGGAAAAGGAGCCTCGTCTTGAACTCCTTGAGATTGGAAAAGAAATTGTTGAAAAATCACAAGGAGTGCCCCTCCTTTTGATAATTTTGGGGAGTCTGCTTCACGCAAGGGACGATGTAAGGTATTGGGCATATATAAGAGATAGCGAAACATGGGAGTTAGCGGCAGTAGAAAAGGACGTTCTGCCGGTACTTAAGCTTAGCTACGATGATCTACCATCCCACTTAAAACAATGTTTTCATATCTTATCACTTTTCCCTAGAGGACATGAAATCTGGGCCGACAATTTAGCTAGGCGATGGATGGCTTTAGGACTTATTAGTTCGACAGGGGGAAAACTGGCGTTGGAAGACGTTGGCATTGAGTACGTCAAAGACCTGTGGAAGAGATGTTTGATCCAAGAAGTTGAGGAGCGAGAATTGAGTTTAGTATTTAAAGTGCATGATCTAGTCCATTCTCTTGCAACAAGTGTGGCACACAACTATTGCTCTACTGTTGATTTAGATACTGCAGAGATTTCAGAAAGGGCAAGGTACGTTGCGATCACTACTTCATCGTTAGAGGGAATTTCAAACTACGATGGAGTCCCACCTTTTCTAGGAAAGAAGACTTCAAAGAGGCTGCATGGAATTATGTTTCAATACAAGGTTGATGATGGAATTAAAACTAGAAAATTTGCTAGAACATGCATCTCCCAGTGTAACCATTTACGGTTTCTCGATTTGAGATCTAGTAGCTTTGAGGAGCTCCCAAGTTCCATATGCAACTTGAAGCAATTGAGATCGTTGCTTCTCCGCAACAACAAGCAGCTGAAGAAGCTTCCAGATACCATTTGTGAGCTGCAGAGTCTGCTAGAGTTAGACGTTAGTGGTTGCTCGGAGCTAGGCGAGTTACCCAAAAATATGAATAGGCTCGTCAGTCTCAGATATCTATATATAACAACAAAGCAGAAGGGTTTGCAAGCAAGCGGAATACAATATCTGGAAAACCTGTATTTCTTGGGACTTGAGGAATGCGAATATCTCCAAATTTTGTTTGAAGGTACTTGCCGATTGGCTCACCTTCGGGAGCTAGAAATTTTCAATTGTGGGAGACTATTGTCGGTGCCTTTTGGGGAATTAATCTCCCTAGAGAGGTTGCTTATTCAGAGTTCCCCGCTCATGTCAATCTCAGAGAAGAAGGCCGGCTTCCCTTCGCGTCTTCGTGTACTATCAATAGCAAATTGCGAACCAGTGAGGGAGCTGCTCCAGAGTCTCAATGAATCTGCCCACACTTTGGAATCGTTTTGCGTCTATGATTGCCCTAGCTTCACAACTATACCAGAATGGCTGTGCAATCATACACGTCTCAAGGACATTCGTTTGATCCGATGTCCCAAGTTATCGTCCATGCCGCAAGAAATCCAGTCCCTCCCTGTCCTCAAAGAGTTACGCATAGAAAATTGTGGTGAACTGAGCCGAAGGTGCAAGCCACAAACTGGCGAGGATTGGCACAAAATCGCTCACATTCCTCGAATCCAACTTGATTTGATTAATATACAATGGACGGATGTTTAGGTACGCATCTATCACCCTCTCCCTTCATTTCTTGTTCGTTGTTAGATGTCATAAAGGCGTCTATTGAGATTCCCATCTTATACTTCTGTTTTCCTGACTTCCTCGTTGACAATACTTATGCACATAATATTGACATCTTAAAGTCTATGTTTTCAGAAAGAATTTAGACAAATCCCACTTTCTCTGTACCATCTGCCATACTGAAAATAAAACTTGATTTCCTGATGACGGAATCTCGTTTAAATTCAAATCTGATGTTCACTAGCCATATCAAAAATAAGAAGTAGAAAAAATTTTACAGTTTTTAAGCAGAAGTAAAGGTTTTCTTTCTGATTGCATCATGGAGTAGGTACTTATAGTCCATTCAAAATTGTAAAATAGGTGGTCTTCCAGAACTCCATGTTTCATTTGGATTAAAAGCGTGGACAAAATTAAAATTGTTATTTTGAATGTATAATAAGTTTAATCCGAGAAAACTTTCCCTCGATTTAATTTGATAATTGTTTTCCAAAGCATGAAATGCATTTTCCAGATAACTTTTCATTGTCAATAAATAGGGGAGCTTTTCAATTACTTAGGGGCACTTTTCAATATCTTCTTCCTCATAAATAAACCATGTCATTTTGAATATTTTGTCATTAAGTGGCTAAGAATACTTCTGTTTTTCTCACTAGATTGAATATTTTGTCAATTAATTTGTCATGAAAAATGGCCCGAGCGAGGCATGGGTTCGGCAACTAGTACCCAAGGATGGTAATTTAGATTGTTTCCGATTAACCAGAAGTAAGATTGTATATTTTTTTTTTCTTTTGAGCGCAGATGAACTCCCGTGATCTATTTGCCACGCCGCATGGATCTTCACAAAGATTTGGAGGTGCACTCAGCTAATTATTCATCAATCTCTTTCATTTTCGGAGATGAAAACAATGCCCGTTGATACTGTAACTTTTACTTTCTCTCCTTGAACGACTGTTGTTTTATATTATTTGCTTATGTTGGTATTGCAAATATCTCTATGGAGAAAATACATGATTCCTGTTGTATGAGATCAACTAAAGTACATTGTGCGGAACTAAGCGATCGAACAATAAATCGACGAGAATAAGAAAATAAATCGGACACTAGATGTACGTGGTTCGGTCGTAGAGACCTACGTCCACGGGGGAGAGCAAGAACGAATTTCACTATAGATCGAAGCGATACACGGAGATTACAAAATCACACTCGAGTCACTCAAACACTCTCGGTGTTTTCCAAGCCCAAATTACATCAAATAACCCATAAGTGTTTAGTCCCGTAATTCCTAGTGAAATAATCTCTCAATCTCACAAAGGAATTAAAACGCAAATTCTTACTACAAGAATTTCTCGACTAGAACACAAAATTCTTTTAGGATGTAATTAACTAAGTAAAACTTTACTCGGTCGAATGAATGGCACGAAGACAAACCCACAAGCACTCACGTGGGCGGCGCTTCTTGAGTCGCATCAACAACGGCGTCATTCCTTGATAATAAAACAACTCATATATATATATATGAATGAGGACCCAAGCAAGATAAGGGCAACCCTCCAGCAGAGTCATCGTGAAACAAAAGGAAACTCCATCCACCGAATCCTATTATAATTCGGTCAAAAGAAGAGGTCCAAGATTTGACTTTTCTCTTTTATTACTTTTCTTCAGATAAGTCCAAATCCCAACAAAAAGATGCAGTATCATCTTTTGCTCAATATTTCCACTGTTCACGTAATCCAACATTCCGACTCTTAACATCGAATAGATAATATGAATATCCACGACACATATTTCAGCTCGACAACTCATAATTTATCTCGGAGCTTCGCCCGTGAATTCAAACTCGAGACATATTTTAACAATCTCCACCTTGGCTCGATGTTTGAGCCAATCTCAATCGCTTATGCTAGAATCCGAACTTCACGCTACTACTCTCCTACTACCCCAATGGGCTTAACCGCCACAGACATCTTCCAAGTTCAAGTTGCGCTTGAACTTCGTCATAATCGTGGACCTCATCGGAATACCAACTCTACATGCACCTTTAACTGCTCCACAAGACCTTTTTGACACAAGCTCCTTAATCATAGATAAAGCAAAACCATTGTTGCATCCATATCCGTCGAGAAGATCGAATACGTACTTTGTCAATATCACGATTCATAAGAACCGTTGGTCATATAAGGCTCCACCTCGCTACAAGCACCATCTCGTGTCGATTACTACACTAGTATCCGCTACCTCATGGAGTTTCGGTTTGCAACTCCACCTCAAGCCGAACACCGTCCCGATCCGGTATGAACACTACTATAATCACTCCTAGCATGAAGTACTGGAGACTTGTCAAAGGTAACTTTTTCTGCTACGAACAGTGAATTTATATTTGAGCACCACAACTGATAGCCCTCGCTCACCTCGTGCATAGCCATGGAATATGCACCTTGCCCTCACATCGAGCTTACCATCACTTACTCGATAATAACACGGGCAATCAAACATTCTAAAAAGTAGAATAATCTGCAACGTTACCCGACCACACTTCTTCGGGAGTCCGATATCTCGATCGCAGATTGATGGAGATCTGTTCATCGGTAGCTCTTCATACTAATCGCATCCGCTAGAATTCTTCTAGCCATACCAAAGACTAGAGATTATTTTACGGGTTGTCTCTAGTAATGTTCTCGCTCATCAATTCCGCAAACTGTTGTGGTCTACCGACACTAGTGCGGTGTTTCACTATGCCCTTTGTCATGCAGAATTTATTTACCAACTTCAAGCGGGACTCCATGCTATTGTCAGTTCGCACATGCTTAATCGACTCACCGCCCTCCGTTTCGATCAAAGCTCTCGATCGCGTATTTCGACAACAAGATCAAGCTTGTGCATCGGCACGTACACCCGTGTCTTCCTCGAGCGGTCGTTAGACTCTCGAACAAATGCCGACGTCTCCGAAGCGAAACCCGTCATTGTCTCACCTTGAAGTTCATATAGGCCACCATGCTTGATTCCTTTCATTATCACTAGGGCACCTCGAACAATCTTCATAACTCCACTTTGTGAAGAATACCGCATCCAACTGAATCTAGAGTACCCAAGGAAATTAAGTTCTTTTTCAATTACGGAACATGTCTTACTCCAGTCAATGTCCTCACAATACCATCATGCATCCTGATTTTAACATCACCAATACCTACAACATCGCATTCGGCGTTATTCCCCAACTGGCACTTTACTACTATCCGTGCACCGATAAGTAGCAAACCAGTTTTTGTTTGGTGTAGCATGAAAAGAACAACCAGAATCCATAATCCATCCATCAAACGACGAATTCTCGAATGACAAGACCCTATCGACACCATCGAATCATCGCCTATAACTGCAAAATCATCCGCAGATTCAACTCTAATTCCCTTGCCATTCTCATTTTTCAGCTTAAGGCAATTTCTTTTAATATGCCCTCTCTTGCCACAATTCCAACAGACAAAGACCACCAATCCTAGATCGATCATTAGTCTATTCAAATTCATATTACTTCTACTACCACGAGTATCGGTTCTTCCTCTATTTTCACCTACTAAAGCAAGAGATACATATTCGCGGATTCTCTTCTACGGATGTCCTCACTTAAAATCAAATCTCGAATACCATCAAACGTCAAACTTGTTGACCCGTAGGAATTACTAACAGCAATAAGTGAGTATTCCAGCTATCGTGCAATGAAGATAATAGAATCAAAGCACATACCTCATCTTCAAAGTCAATATCAACCGAACTCAATTGACTAACAATCACATTGAATTCATTGATATGATTAGTAATCGACGCACCTTCGCTCATCTTCAAATTAAACAGACGTCGCATCAAATAGACCTTGTTGATCGCAGAGGGCTTCTCGTACATGTCCGATGAGCTTTCATCAAACCCGCAATGGTCTTCTTTTTGACGATATTAAACACGACGTTACGAGCTAACGTTAGCCGAATAACACCCAAGCCGTCTATCCAAAGCAATTCCCAATCGCCTTGCTTCATCGTCTCTCGGTTTCTCCCCAAATAGAGGCAAGTGCGCTTTCATCTCGATAAAGATAGTCTTCAATCCGCATCTTCCAAAACCAAAGTCCTTCCCCTCAAATTTGTCGATTTTCACTTTTACTTCTTCCTTCACCATTGATTCGCTTCAACTCAATAAACCTGGCCCCGATACCAATTGTTGTGCGGAACCAAGCGATCGAACAATAAATCGACTGAATAAGAAAATAAATCGGACACCGGATGTACGTGGTTCGGTCTTAGAGACCTACGTCCACGGGGAGAGCAACAACGAATTCCACTATAGATCGAGCGATACACAGAGATTACAAAACCACACTCGAGTCACTCAAACACTCTCGGTGTTTTCCAAGCCCAAATTACATCAAATAACCCATAAGTGTTTAGCCCCGTAATTCCTAGTGAAATAATCTCTCAATCTCACAAAGGAATTAAAACGCAAATTCTTACTACAAGAATTTCTCGACTAGAACACAAAATTCTTTTAGGATGTAATTAACTAAGTAAAACTTTACTCGGCGAATGAATGGCACGAAGACAAACCCACAAGCACTCACGTGGGCGGCGCTTCTTGAGTCGCATCAACAACGGCGTCATTCCTTGATAATAAAACAACTCATATATATATATGAATGAGGACCCAAGCAAGATAAGGGCAACCCTCCAGCAGAGTCATCGTGAAACAAAAGGGAAACTCCATCCACCGAATCCTATTATAATTCGGTCAAAAGAAGAGGTCCAAGATTTGACTTTTCTCTTTTATTACTTTTCTTCAGATAAGTCCAATTCCCAACAAAAAGATGCAGTATCATCTTTTACTCAATATTTTCACTGTTCACGTAATCCAACATTCCGACTCTTAACATCGAATAGATAATATGAATATCCACGGCACATATTTCAGCTCGACAACTCATAATTTATCTCGGAGCTTCATTCCGTGAACTCAAACTCGAGACATATTTTAACAAAAGCATTATCTATGATTGAATTTCCTTAGAACGATATCTTTCATTCACGGACCGTGAATGAAATCACGCTGCACCGTTGAATCCATTTTTAGTAAATTAGTAGCAATTATTCATATTTTATAAGTTGTTCCATTTAAAGAGTTCTCTAGGAATAATGCATTAAAAAATCAAAATGTTTTTCGTCTTCAATTTGTTTTACCTCAATTCTACATAGGATGATTATGTTCTTCTCTCCTTCTTGCTCCTTTGAGTGGACTTATGAATATAAATGCACAAAGGCTAATTACATGAACAAAAAAATAAAATAAAATTTTATCTGCTCAAAGCCTTTGTCGATTTTACTCTCTCAAGCACTATTAGTTGAACTCATAAATGGGAATGATATAGTTCCTCATAATTGCCTAGATAGGACATCCTGAAGATAAAGATGAGGTCGAGAGGGCTCGGTCCATAGATTTAGCTTGAAAAGCCAAAAAGACACAAAAGATACATTAACCAATGGGTCAAGTCACCAGTCCATTGCTTATAAAGCAAAAATGATTGTTTTAGTATAGCCAACGATGTTGGCGTTCGTCGTCTGCAATTCAGGAAGTTCTCTTGGGACACCCTGCAGTTATTCCAATGAAAAGGAAAAGGTGATGGCCAAATCGATCATTTTCATAGTCGTGGAGAGTGGGATCTGAGCCAACCCTTGCGTGGCATACCCTCCAATAATTTGGACGGTATGTTCAGGCAAAGTCGTGCTTGTTAAGCAGGAAAATCATCCAAAAAGTCTATCCTGGATAGACTTAATTGGCAAAAACCTGAAAAGATTCAGGACTCAAATTGGCAAAATTAAAAGATTCAGGACTCAATAGAGTTCGGATATTTTGGATAATTTTTCCTCGTTAAGCTGGTGCACAACGAGGAAAAGGTACAAGAACAATTCGATTTTAGATTATGGGCACGCGTTTATGATGATTTTAGCCTAAAGAAAGCTCTTTAAAAAGTATTGGGAGATTCTATCGATCAAGGCTTGATCAGAATTCCAGCCTACATCGATCAATTATATACCCATTTGCGATAACTAACACACGATTAGAAATTTTTCCTTGTGCTTGACGATCTGCGAACGATGGTCGTGGTCGTAGCACGTGGAATGGGATAAGAGATTTGTTCATGGCGCAGAACAAAGTTGCTAAAAGGGACCAATGAAGGATGATATGAGAGCTTCGTTTCCTCTTCTGCCCCAGCCCGACCAAGGCCACGTGGATGTGCCGCGTCGCCACTGGAATATTGCCACCACAAGTCATCGCCGTCGCGCCTCCATTCATTGTCGACGCCAAAACTCTTGTCCGGTTGAGTCATCGTTGTTTCCCTCGCTCTCTATTGACGTACGCGAAGGTCGCGAGCTGCGGCTATAAAGGTCACTACCTCCTTCGATTTGCTTTAGGGATGTCTTCGGTCTCAATTGACCACAAATGTGGGTGTTGCAAGCCTGGCAACCTCCATGGCCGCTATGATATGGCTCGGCGACTCCATGGCTGTGTTCGAGTTTCAAAGTGACAGAGAGAGACGCTTGTAGCAGTGCTCGATCGTCTGAAGAAGGAAGTAGCGGACAATGGCACTCGCAGTGGTGGTGGTGGCCACGATGGCGGCCGTGTCAGCTACAACTATCACGGTGAAGATTGTTTTGCTTTATTTTTGTAATTTTCAATTTTTTTCTTCTAGCATTGTTCTTGTAGTTTGTTTTTTTTCAGTTATCAAATGCAAGTTAGATTTTTTCGATAAAAAAAAAGGTAGTTGAATCCTAGATGTGCTAAGTAATCCAACTCTACAATTCTTTTCAAGGATCCTATTCCATGAGTAATCCGAACCCAATTTTGAGTTAAACATTAAATATTTTACTTTCTCAAACAAAGAATGTTAATTCAACTTGATTTGGAAATGAAAGAAAACTCAAAAAATAGGAAACATCTAATCGTAAATCTGGTCCAAATGATGTTAAATATTGTTTGAGATTTTGAACAGAGCCGTGTCCTACAAAAGGCACAAATGATAACTATTATGTTTCTCTATTCTTTTTTTAAACAGGTTTGGAGCAGAAATTTATTTGGTAAAATAATTTCAATTTTCTATTTTCGGGACAAATTTTTAGCTCGGAAAGAGGTTTGAAACAAAAATGAGAAGTACAAATTTTCTACTTTTTTATTTTTAGAACATAAACATAAATAAAAATTCTTCTTATTGCTCAATCTCTCTCTCTTTTTTCCCCGACGCTAAGCAACCGGTCATTTGTCCGTCGATTGCCGGTCTCTGTCGAGGCCTGGCGACCATGCAAATTTGATATTGTTATCAAACAAATATTTCTGTTACCACAAGCCGCCGGTCAAGAATCGTGAAATTTTATGTTGTTATCAACAAATATTTCTGCTATTATTGGCCACCGATCTCGGGCCGGCGCCCAACGACTCACAAAAATATTATGTTTTCTTAAACGAATTTTTATTTTGGGGACATAAAATTTGTGTCGTTGTTAAATGCATTTCTTTGCTAAGAACTCACTCGGAGAATAGAAATAGAAACATATATTTCTGATTAGAAATAGCTTCCGGCAAACGGAAGGGTTATAATTCGTGCCCTAATATATTATGGCGTGCAATATCTAAGGCTTCCTTTCAGCACTTCATGCCATGAAGTCGCCGTTCGGAACATCAGGTCCCTACCATTAATAAATTCCATTAAGGTCACTTTTCATATAAAAATTTAAACTAAAGAGTTACGAGAAAACCAAATAGTTTAATCATACCATCTTACTTAAATTTCCTAATGAGGCCGAACACATATACTCATTGTTCCAGCCATTTGCTGCAGTTTTAGATCATGATCAATTGACTTAGACTATTGCAAAATCTTTTTTTTCTTCTCCCTCTTAATCTAAGTTATTGGGAAAATTTGTTCAAAAAATTCTAAGCCTATTTCACTTTTGCGGGAAAGTGTCAAAAAAGTCCTAAACCTATTGCATTAGTACTGATTCAGTCATAAACCTTTTTTTATGCCAATTCAGTTATAAACTTTTTGCATTGATGCCGATTCGATTCTAAACCTTTTATTAGTGCCAATTCGGTCCTAAATTATTTATATTTATGCAAATTGAGTTAATTCGGCTGATTTTGGCTGGAATTGCTGATGTGGACGTCGATTGTCGTACATGGCACGGCTAGCGCCGACGTGAATATTTTTTAAATATTTTTTGATATTTTAAATAATTTTTAAAAATATTTTAAAAAACCAAAAAGTGTTTAAAAAATTATTTAAAATACTATAATAATATTAAAAAAATACTCAAGTCGGCGCCAAGTAACATATGTAGGACAATCGTCATCCACGTCGGCAATTCCAGGGGCAAAATAGATCGGATTGACTCAATTTGCATGAATACAAATAATTTAGGACTTAATTGGCACCAATGCAAAAGGTTTAGGACTGAATTGGCACAAATACAAATAGTTTAGGGCTAATTGACATAAAAAAAGGTTTAGGATCCTTACAAAAAAAAATGTTTAGGACTGATTTGACACTAATGCAATAGGTTTATGACTTTTTTGACACTTATCTTTACTTTTGCCAATTCAATCTTAAATCTTTTAATTTTGCTAATTAAGTTTTAAACCTTTTCACATTGTACCAATTGAGTCTATCCAGCCATAAATCTTTGAAATTGACAAATTTTAATAATATTTACATATTTTCCTGAATTTTTTTTATTAATTTTCTTTTTTCTCTTTTTTCTTACTTTTTCTTTACTCAGGCCGGCGAAGACCACGACGCCCTCACCGGCCACAGGCGAGGTAGCCTTGCCCAAATCTTTGTGAGATTTGCCTTGGCCAGATCCGTGTGAGGCTTGTAACGTCCCCAGGACCATTCCCCTTCTTTTCTATTTTTCTTTAATGAGTTCTCTTATTTTTTGCCAACCTTTGTTCTTAATTGCAAAAAGCGATAACAACCAACCTAAATTAACAGACTTATAGTAGCTTCCAAGATATTTACCAACATACCTAGTTTTATATATATACTTCATAAATATTTTCCAATATTAACTAACCTCCCTTACAATATATGCAATCAAAACTAGGGAAGGTAACCCCGACTACTGCTGCTCTACCCCTCATTAGACTATTAAAGCTTCCTTCTCACCCTGGCTTGATTCCCCTTCTAAGGCGTTGCCTTTAATTCTTCGCGTGCTCCATCAGGAAGAATGACTTGATAGAAAGTGAGAAAAGGGACACAGAGGTGGCCACCAATGCTCCACCTCAGGTGAAGGGGATTGGCCTCATTCACGGCGGCCGGCTACTTAAGCCCTCCCGCAGTCCCCACAACTGGGAACGGCAACGGGGGCCTAAAAGTTTCGAGGAAAATTTTTTAGATAAGAGCTCAAAATAGAGCCACTTTCTCAAAAGAGGATCAAAAGTATAATTTGTTTTAATTGAGGGCTTGAAGTGACTAAGTCGGTCTCAAATAGAGGCTTGATTCCACCTGCCAGAACATATTCGCGAGCCAAAAAGTGACGGAAAACAAACAAAGCATAGAGCTCAGAGAAATCTTAAATGCAGTCAACAAAAGATGATTTGGACTTAAATTGTGACGGCAAACAATAAGCCGGGTGAGCACGAAGCTCGGGTCCTGCCGTGTTGTCAAGCCCCCCCACATTGTGAATTTCTTGTAGGTATCTATGGGGTTGGGGTTTTCCGTGTAAGATTGTCATCCCAGCTCGCTTGTTTACTTTTCCGATACTGCCCGTTGTTCGTAAGCAAAAAGCAATTCATTGTTTTCATTTGTTGCTCTTTTATTTTAAACAATGTCCACTTAGACTCTCTTTTGAAAAAATGAAGACACTTTAAGCCCTTATTTGGAATTTTCCCTTTTTCTTTTTGCCTTCATTCATCTCTATAGTTATGTCGGATGTAACAGTTTTGCGAAGCAAAAAAAGATGCATATTTGATTCAACTTACTGACTATCTCAAAAGAAATTTTTACAAAATATGGATTTTATCAAAAAATTTGATGCTAGAACTACATAGCTAAAGTCTTGCTTATATATATGGTTTTGCAAAACAATGCACATCAAGGTTCTTGATTTCTTTCTAAACATTGTTTTTTTTTTTTTGGGTAAAAAAACATTGTTTTTATTAAGCAAAGAATAAAAGGTTTTTGGGAAAAAATAAATTTAAAAAAATACATAAGTAAATAAAAATTCAATTAACATGAGAGAATTATAAGCAAAAAAAAAGTCAATTTAGTGGTCCTAAATTTAGGTTGAGTGAGAAAACTATGATGGCAAGTTCAATATGTTTTGGTTATTAAAGGTGATTTTGATAATTTACTTAGGGAAATGCTTCCTGACAAGATCATGTCGAGAGACGATACAATCTCAACCGCAGATCCGCACACCATTATCGCGTGTTTTATATAAAGCACTCATTGATTGGGAGATCGTGTGGTCGAGAAATAACCTGACGATGCCATTAGACTATCGGCTAGCAGGCTTTTCATTTACTTAAAAGATACACAAATAATTAGAGAAGGAACAAGACGTGGATTAGATATCGAGAGAGTTGTTTAATACGCCAACGCTGATAAGCTTACCCATAATTTCTTTACCAAGATAAACCATGTTTGTTTTTATAGACGTCGTCCATGAGAGGAGAGAGATTAACATTAAATTTCGGATGGACGACTGAACATTTTCTTAAAACAGAATAGAAGGACAATTGAAATATCACTATGATAGATATAAAAAGAGCGTGAGACGTCAAAAAAAAAAAAAGAAGGCGAAATTGGAATATCAGTATTTTACTTTGCATCTATGTCATATTGGATTCTATTAATTAATAAATCGTAAAGCCGATGAACCAAAACATCACGAAAGAGTTCATTCCACGGTCCGAACAAAGTCTTGTCCGTATCTCACTTCGTTCCATCTTGCTTTATGCGTGATCCTATCGCTACAAGCTATCTTGTGATTCTTTGCTTGTTTTTGTCGAGATAGTTCATTCCCTGATCCGTTTCAGTATGATCAGTATCCCTAAAATCTGTATATTTATGATCCATTTGTTTCGATTTCGATAAGTTACATACAAAAGTAAAGAATAGACACTTCGAAGAGACCACGTTGGATCTTTGAAATAATCTCGAGTTTTAATGGTTCCCTGTAAACCAAGATAAAGCAAAGGCCACTCGTAAGGAAAGAACCTTCCTTTCATCCAATGGTAAGCAAAGTTGTCATCATAGCAACTACCCTACAAAAGGAAGACACTGTGCGTTCTTTTTGGTCCCAAACCGAATAGCCAGAGTCAATTTCCTTATCCCTCAGCATGGCTGAATCACTCCTTTTCAGCATTGCACAGGCTGTGCTAGGGAAGATAGCATCGCCGGCGCTCCAAGAAGCAGTGGCAATTTACAATGTCGAAGATCACATCCGCGAGCTTAGAGAGACGTTGACTGCCATTAAGGCAGTGCTGTCGGATGCGGAGGAGCAGAAGGCGAAGAACCATCGTCTGGAAGTGTGGTTAGATCGGCTTCAAGATGTGTTTTATGATGCGGAAGATGTGCTCGATGAACTCGAGTGTGACGCCTTAAGGAATCAGGTGATAAGTCGCTATGGGAGCATCAGAGGGAAGGTACGCCGCTTCTTTTCCTCCTCTAATCCGTTAGTACTCCGTGCAAAACTCAGTCATAAATTCAAGGAGATATGGGAGAGATTATCCAAAATTTCCACCGAGAAAGATCAATTCAATTTGAATATGCGGAGTGCTGACAATGGTGTGGCACATACACGATCACGAGAGATGACTTACTCGTTCATAAACAAGTCGGATGTCGTCGGAAGACATATAGATAAAAAAAAGATAATTAAGCTGTTTTTTTTTTTTGTAATTAAGCTGTTGATGCGATGGAAGACAAAAAACTCTCAGTGATTCCCATTGTTGGAATAGGAGGTATGGGCAAGACGACCCTCGCTAAATTAGTTTACAATGACGACGTTGTGAAAGAGCAATTTGAGCTGCGAATATGGGTGTGTGTGCGCCAGGACTTCAATTTAAAGAAAACTATTGAAGAAATCATCAAAGATACAACTGGTGAAAGCTTGAGTAACTTTGATATTCAGCAATTGCAAACTCGGTTGCGAGACACCATCAAAGACAAGAAATATCTACTTGTCTTGGATGACGTATGGAGCAATGACCGTAGTAGATGGAAAGAATTGAGAAATTTGCTGAGCGAAGGAGCTAGTAAAAGCAGGATAATCGTGACAACACGCAGTTTAGAAGTCGCTTCTATAATGGGTACTCATCCGCCGCATAATTTGAAAGGTCTTTCTCATAAAGACTCCATGACATTGTTCAAAAAATGGGCATTCGACGAAAAGGAAAAGGAGCCTCGTCCTGAACTCCTTGAGATTGGAAATGACATTGTCGAAAGATCTCAAGGACTTCCTCTCCTTGTGAAAACTCTAGGGAGCCTACTATATTCAAATGACGATGATAGGCACTGGAAACATGTAAGGGATAGCGAAACATGGGAATTAATGGAAGAGGAAAAGGGCATTATGCCGGTACTTAAGCTTAGCTATGATTATTTACCATCACACTTAAAACGATGTCTTTCATGTTTCATCACTATTCCCCAGAGGATACGAAATCACGGCCGAAATTGAACTAGTGAGTCTTTGGATGGCTTTAGGACTCATTAGTTCGACAAGGGAAAACTAGCATTGGAAGACGTCGGTGTTGAGTACATCAAAGAGTTGTGGAAGAGATCTTTGATCCAAGAAGTTGACGAGACGAGAACCATATTTAGCATTTAAAGTGCACGATTTGGTCCTTTCTCTTGCAATGAGTGTGGCACAAAATTATTGTTCTATTGTTGACTTAGATGTTGCGGAGATTTTAGAAAGAGTTTGGTACATTGCGATCCGTACAAATTCATTGGAGGAAATCCCAAATTACGATGGAGTCCCACCTTTTTCAGAAAGAAAACTTCAAAGAGGCTGCATGCAATTGTATTTCAATACAAGGTTGATGATGGAGTTATTACTAGAAAATTTGCTAGAACATGCATCTCCAAGTGTAACCACTTACGGTATCTTGATTTGCCATGTGGTAGCTTTGAGGAGCTGCCAAGTTCCATATGCAATTTGAAGCAATTGAGATCATTATTTCTTTGTGAGAGCAAGCAATTGAAGAAGCTTCCAGATACCATTTGTGAGTTGCAAAGTTTGCTACATTTAGACGTTAGTGGTTGCACGGAGCTTGGCGAGCTACCCAAAAATATGAAAAGGCTTGTCAGTCTTAGATATCTACATAAAACAACTAAGCAGAAGAGTTTGCAAGAAAGTGGAAAACAATATCCGGAAAACTTGCAATTTTTGGCACTCAAGGCATGCGAAAATCTCCAAGTTCTTTTTGAAGGTACTTGCCAACTAACTCGCCTTCGTTTGTTGCAAATTGAAAATTGTGGGAGACCAATGTCGGTGCCTTTTGGGGGATTAGTCTCCCTAGAGTGCTTACTTATTGAGAATTCCCCGCTCATGTTGATCCCGGAGAAAAAGTTCGGCTTTCCTCTTCGTGTATTGTCGATAATAAATTCCGAACAAGTAATGGAGCTGCTCCAGTGTCTCAATGAATCAGCCTGCACTTTGGAATCATTTAGCATCTATGATTGCCCGAGCTTCACGGCTATACCCGAATGGTTGTTCACTCATGCACGTCTAAGGGAAATTGTGCTCATCCGATGCCCCAACTTATCGACTATGCCGCACGGAATTCGGTCCCTCACTGCCCTCAAAGAACTATACATAGAACATTGCGGTGAACTGAGCAAAAGATGTGAGCCACAAACTGGTGAGGATTGGCACAAAATTGCTCACATTCCTCGAATCCAACTTGATTTGATTAATGTACAATGGACGGATGTTTAGGTACGCATCTATCATTCTGTCCCTTCATTTCTTCTCTCTCCTCGTTGTTTCTTCGTTCTTAGATTTTATATAGCCGTATATTGAGATTCCCTTTTTATACTGTTTCTTTCCTGACTTCCTCGTTGACAAGGCATTATGCACATAATAATGACATCTTTAGCTCTATGTTTAGGAAATTTGTTAGACAAATCCCAATTTCTCTGTACCATATGCCATATTGAAAGTAAAATTGGTTTCCGAAATGATAGAATTTCATTTTCTGCTTTTACTTGGAAATTCAAATATGATATAAATTTTTTTAATGTTAAACTTTTGATTATTGTTGAATAAGCTAGGTTAAACATTATTACTATACCATGTTTACATCGTCATTGGTCGTAATATATCAAATGAATCTCTTGCCACTGTCCTAAAAGACTAGTTAAGTTTATCAAAGCAAATGCACTTACTAGAAAGCCACATAAGAAACTTTACAACTCCTTTGATTTCAGAAAACATTTTCAATCTTCATGTATCTTTTTATTGAAAGATAAATGAGAAACAAGTTTAAAATTTTCAAGCAAAAGCAAAGATTTTTCTTTTTGAGTGTAACATGGAGTACGTACTTATATTCCATCAAAATAGTAAAATAGGCAGACTTCCAAAACTCCATGTTTCAAACTTGAATTCTTAATTCGAGATCAGTTTCTGTCAATTTAATTTGACAATCGGTTTCAAAAAAACCAAATGCATTTTCAAGATAACTTTTCATTCTCGATCAAATGGAAGTTAATATAAAAATCTAGAAAACTTTGAGAAACCTAATAAGGCCCTAAAATAAGTATTCAAAATGCATTTAACCAAGCTTTATATATCACAAGTACTTAGGGGCACTTTTCAATTTCTTTTTTCCTGATAAATAAACCTTGTCATTTTGACCCAATATCATTAGTATGTAGTAAATTGAAATGAGAAAAAGAAAAGAAAATCTATATACATAACTGTTTATAGTAAAGCAAACAATCCTATGTAAATTTGATTAGACAATTAGAACGTTGCATTTGAAGTGGAGTTATTCATAAAAATGTACACTTGATTTTATTTTTAAGACTGTTTAGAACTTTTTACTCAGATGATAAAGTATAAATAACTATTATATACCATAATTCCAACTCCATGCATCACACCAGGAATGATCGCTTGTCTAAATAACATAACTTGAAGGCTTTGGGATTATTTTTGTTGGCAAGAGACTTTGCTTCATACCAATTGTAGCAGCGTCAAATGGAGTCTGCCACGATCAACATTAATAAACACCAATTTTCACCCAATAGAAGTTACTTGTTTTAGCTTAATATGTATGAAAATATATATATTTTTATTGGGTCGAAATATGCATGGAAAGATAACACATAGAGAAATCTGTTCACGTTTAACTTTAGAAGCTAATTTTCTTGATCTTATTGTAGAAATATCGGAATGTCTTAACTATTTTCTTACATCACATATCTATAACCACAATTGTTTAAGGTGATGCAGTTCAACTTTTTGACTATTTCTAATTATGTCTTGCAATATATAATGTCTTTTAGAGTTTTTTTTTTCACTTCCCACAATTAGATATTATTCATATCTCTCACTATATAACACATGAAAGTAAAAAGGCGCCAATAACACTCTTTTAGAGATTACTAGCATAGTCGCACAAACGATGCATGGGAATGAATTCATGGCCATAAAAATTCTTTCCAAATTGCAAAGCACAATGTGCTTTTTAGTTGATAGGACACATCTCTCTTTGACCATTACATTATGTTTAAGAAAAATGAGGCGCACTTCTGAAAAACAAAATTTCCACATAGGAAACTCTACATAAGTTTTTGTATATGAAAGCAAATGGAAAATATCTTAATATATAGAATTTTTAAGAATGGTAATTTCACATGAAACCACAATATGTGCCATAATACTATTTGTAGGTACTCTAATCTCATTTCCTCTTTTTTTTTTTCTTTCTTTTGGACGCAGATAAACTCCCATGATCTATTTGTCACGCCTTGTGGATCTTCACAAAGATTTGGACGTTTACTCAGCTAATCCTTCATCAACCTCTTTAGTTGTCTGGGATGAAAACAATGGCCGCCGATGTTGTAACTTTTACTTTCTTTCCTTGAACGAGTGTTGTTCTATATTATTTGTTTATGTATGTATTGCAAATTTCTCTATGGAGAAGAATGGCTGATTTGTGTTGTATGAGACCAACTGAAGCAGTATCTATGATTGAATTTTCTTAGAACGATATCTTTTGCGCTCGGACCATGAATGAAATCATGCCGCACCATCGAATCTATTTTTAGTAAATTAGCGCCAGCTACTCATATTTTTATAAGTTGTTCCATTTAAAGAGTTCACTAGGAATAACACATTTGAAAACGAAATTTTTTTCGTTATCAATTTGTTTACCTCAGCTCTACATAGGATGATCATGTTCTTCTTTTCCTTTTGCTCCTAAGAGTGGACTTATGAAAATAAATGCACAAAGGCTAATTGCATGAGCAATTTTTTTTTCTTTTTACTATCTGCCCAAAGCCTTTGTCAGTTTTACTTTCTCAAGCGCTTTTAGTTTAACTCGTGATTGTGTATGCTGGAGTTCCTCACAAGTTCAGCACCGCCATGGTCAATTTCATAATTACTGTATGGCCATCGAACTGCCCAGATTGGACATCCTGAAGATGAAGATGAAGTCGAGGGGGCTCGTCCATAAATTTGGCCAAATCGGTATCCTGGTCAACTCGCACCATATTAAAACCTTTTAACGTTCAGTCCATTGCTTATAAAGCAAAATCATTATTCTAGTTTGGATGGTTTTTATTAAAGCCATTACGATCAGCTGTCAAAGATGTGACGGCATTGGCATTCGTCGTCTGCCATTCATGAAGCTCTCTTGAGATGCCCTACTGTTATTCCAATGGCAAGAAACGATAATGGCCAAATTGATCCTTTTCATCATCACGGAGAGTGGTCTGAGCCCATTGTGCACAACCGCGAAAAGGTCCAAGGGCAATTTGATTTCAGAATATGGGTACACATTTCCGATGATTTCGATCTACAAAAAACTCTTGGAAAAAGTCTTCATGGATTCTATAAGTCAAGGCTTGATTAGAATTCCAGCCGCTATTAAACATCCAGGATATAGAGCAATTATAGACTCATTTGCAAACGATAAGTAATTTTTTCGTCGTGCTTGACGATCTATAGGACGACAGTCCGCTCGAGCATGTGGAATGAGATGAGAGATTTTGGTCATAGCGCAGGCAGAGGAGAGTTGGCTAGTTGCGACAACCCGCTGTCGTGAAGTCGCTTCCCTAACGGGATCTATATTAGCATTCAAGTTCAAAGCCTTTCTTCTCGAGAAGTGGCTCTTGCTTTTTCTCAAATGGGCATTCAAATGCAAGGTTTCGCAATAATCAAAACCGTCGAGAAATGCAAGGGAGTTCTTCCTGTTGCTCTGAATTCTCTTTAGGGGCTAACTTCATGCTCAATCAACAATGACGCACATCGATAAGAGACAATAGCAATGTCGAGAATCGCCCCTATTTAAAATGCATAATCTAAGTGCACAATCTTTCTTTATCAGTGTCACGAAGTGAGTGTCTGGTAGTAAATTCGAAGGTTGAAGCCTAGTCTAGTTCTATGAACAACGAATATATAAATGGATTTCCATTCTCAGTTTTGGTTCAAGTTCACAGAGCTTTGAAGCACTGTGCTAAACTTTTTTATTGCCAACCGTTGTATCCTAAGAGACAGATGTTCACGAGGCCCACCCAAGCACATACTAGCTAGAAGTGGACCAAAAATCTATTTTAAAGGAAATTGTAGTCAAGGCACAAGCCTCGATATTTATTTGTATCGAATCCATTCCCTTTCATTTCTGTTGTTCTACTGCCATTATCTCAATTTTTGTGCGATCATTTCGTCAATTTGTATATGAGCAATTATTTTCGTCAATTTGTATACTGTGCATAGCACACACTAATGCCATATTGAATTGTTACACCTCTCACACCTAGAAGCCTCATACCGCATCATTGAGCAGATTGAGAGTTTGTGGAGGCAAGAAGAATCTTATTGGATGATGAGATCAAGGATTAGCTGGATCAAGGGGGGAGATAGGAACACTAAATATTTTCACGCCACCACAATTCAAAGGTGTCAAAAAAACAAAATTTGAGCTCTGCGAATTGATGAGCAAGAGTGGTGCCAAGAGCAACCCCGATTGAAACAGCACATTATTGATTACTACGTGAGCGTTTATGAGATGGTGGGAGCCAGAAACTTTCAGCCAGTATTGGAGCAATGTCCACTGCTCGTCCATGAGAACACAAATGAAGCATTAACAGCCCCGGTGACTCTTGAGGAAGTTAAACTAGCGATCTTTCAACTTGGAGCCACTAAAGCCTTGGGTTTGGATAGTCTAAATGGCCAATTTTTCTAGAGTTTTTGGGGGACATCCAAACCGACGCCTTCCGCCTCGTCAGGGATTTTTTTAACTCGGGTTCTTTCAATGCATCTTTGAACCAGACTCAAATAGTGCTTATTCCTAAAGTCTCAAACCTGGAGAGCATTTCTCAATATAGGCCAATCAACTTATGAAACTTTGGCTACAGAATTATTTCCAAAGTCATGGCTAATAGGCTCAAACCTTGGCTCACCGGCATCATTGCAAATGAACAAAGCGCATTTGTTAGTGGGAGATAGATACAAGACAATATCCAAATTGTTCAAGAGGTGTTGCACCAGTTGAGAATCAGGGAGAGGAAGAGGAAATTCCAAGCTATTCTAAAGTTGGATATGCAGAAAGCCTATGATAGGGTGGAGTGGGACTTTCTTTGTGCTTGCATGCTAAAGATGGGCTTCAGCGAAAAATGGGTCGGCCTAATTAATCAATGCATCTCTGCGGTATCCTATAGTATCAAGATTGATGGCAAACTCTACTCCATACTTTCAGCCATCTCGAGGAATTAGACAAGATGACCCTCTCTCTCCGCACCTAATCATTATTTTGGCCAATACCTTGTCTTTCCTATTGTACAAAGGGGTGGAAAACGGATCCTTACAAGGAATTAAATTAAGTAGGACTTGTCCTACACTGTCCCATCTTTTGTTTTTGGACGATGCAATATTCTTTTTGGATGGAACAATTAGAGAAATGCCAGAACTTAGCCAGCATACTCAACCAATATTGCCTAGCCTTGGGACAAGCCATCGACCTCAACAAATCGGGAGTATTTTTCAACCAGGATTGCCCATATCAACTAAAGTTTTCTATGGCCTCGGAATTGAGAGTCCCAGTCCTTGTTAAAGCTGGGAAATATCTGGCCATACCTTCTAACTGGGGCCAAACAAAGAAGACATGTTCGCATGGATCCTTGCAAGAGTGAACATGAAACTTGAAAGCTGGAAAGAAAAGCTGATGTCTAATGCAGGAAAGGATATTTGGATCAAAACGGTAGTCTAAGCCCTTCCTCAATACACTATGTTGATATTTAAGATACCTATCTCGATTTGTAAAGCGATTAAGCAAAAAATATCCAACTTTTGGTAGAAGCAAAACTCATCAAAAACTGGAATTCATTGGAGGAAGTGGGAAACCTTGAAGAAGAGAAAAATGGAAGGAGGACTGGGGTTCAGAGATCCCCTAGCTGTTAATAAAGCTATGTTGGGCAAGCAAGCATGGAGACTTGCACAAAAACCATCATCTTTATCATGCAGGGTCTTCAAAGGTATTTACTACCCAAACAGAGACATCTGGACAGCAAAGAAAGGGTCTCGACCCTCATGGGGTTGGAAAAACGTACTTATGGGCACATATTCAATCGAGAAGGACGTAAGATGGGTGGTGAGTAATGGACAGTAGATCAAGATAAGAGAGTATAAATGGTTACCCTCAGGGGTGATAGGGGGACTTGCAAACAGAGGCAATCCCTATATGGTGGCTGAAGTAATTAATCCAGACACTGGATCGTGGGATGTGCATAGATTGAATTAAATCTTCCGTGAAAAAACCTCTTCAAAAGGAAGCTCGCCCCTGACCGATGGTGCCCTATGTGTCGTCGAGCCCTCGAGACGCTGGAACATCTGTTTCTGCTCTACGACTGGGTCAAAGATATATAGGCAAATAACCGGGTGAAGTTAGTCGCAAATTCAAGTATAGTCCGGAGGATAGACAAGTGGTTAGTGGAAGCTTTTACATGTAGCTAAAGCCCTCCCACATCTGTACTTCTGGCCAACATCCTATGGCGCCTGTGGAAAGAGCAAAACAGCATGGTGTTCCGAGGGAGACAACCCAAATCAGGTTTAATTGCGGATGAAGCCGAGGTGGAAGTTGCAATCTTTGTTAGAGGAAAGCGGAGCAAACGTACTTCGGAAGAGAAGGGTGTAGAGGTACCTGATATTTTGATACCGCCGGGACCTAACATTTAGAAGTTCGACGTCGATTGCTCATGGATAGCAGGAGAGCAACTCGGATCTGTAGCCGGAATTTGCAGGGACAATAGGGGAATCATTGTCGTCGACTTCGCGAAGGAGGAGAAATCGAGTTCAGTGTTGGAGATGGAAACCCTAGAAGTCCTGTGTGCCCTTCGGGTTCTGGAGATCGAGACGGAGAAGAAAGAAAGTCAAGCGGTTTTGCTTAGATCTATGGGAAAAGTCGTACGACGAAAGCTAAAGGTAGATGTTATGACTGACAACAAATCTATCCCTTATCTTCTACAGGAACCTGAAAGAATTCTTGGGCTTTTAGAGACTTGTTTGAGGTATGCAGGTCCATCATAGCCCATTATGGCACGAAAGCGGAGAATGTGGCCCCTGTCCCGTGCGCAGCAAATGGTGCAGCCGATTGGATTGTGAAAGCCCATCGAAAAAACTTGCTTCCCTCTAATTGGATGGTCAAACCCCCAACCCCTTTGGGATTTACATTGTTGTGACTCTGAGAACACTAGTTGTTGTAATTCCGTTTCAAATTGAATGAAAGTAGTACCGTAGTTTCGACCAAAAAAATAATGCCCATATTTGACCCAATAAAAAAAATGCCCATATATGATTGGAATTTGAAAAAAAAAACAGGATAATGGCATAAATGGTTCCCGAATTTTTAGTTTAATGTACAATGTGATTCATGAATTTTTAATTTATTTAATAAGATTCCTAAACTTTTGGTGCATATTCAATTTAGCCCCTAAACTATATGAAAATGCTCAATGTTGTACTTTCATAAAGTACATGTATAATGTAGAACATTATATTGGTATAGGGATTAATCTGGACATGTACCAAAAGCTCGAAAATCATATTGAACAATTTAAAAGTTCATGGACGATATTGTACATTGAACTAAACTTCAGAGACCGTAATAAACAATTAAAAGTTCAGGGATTACACCGCACATTAAGCTAAAATTTATGGACCATTTGTCTAATTTTCTCTATCGAAAAAGATGAAGTGCAACCCAAAAATAAGAAGAATCCGAGGGTAAGTATTGTTGTGGTGTGATTCATACTCCCCAACGACAAGAAGGCATATGGGCGGGGGTTCGGGGAGCCTCCCCGACGGGAGTCACAAGAGCGAAGGCCCCGCCGGAGGGTTTTATAATTTGAGCCCATATTTTTTCACCTGGTAGTTTGAGCTTTGGTCCTATTCTTTTTCATTTGTGATTGAGTGATATAACGAGAGGTGTAAGGTGCTAATTATAGTGGAATCTTCTACCTGGACGTAACCTTAGTTTAAAGGTGAACCAGGGATAAATCTTATCTCTCAATTTTTTTTTCTTGCTTCTAACCTTTTTTTCCTTTGTGATTGTACGCTGAATCCTAATCAGTATTATCGATGGGCAAATGGCCGCCCCTAATGAAAAGACGTTGCTCATTGAATAATGTATATTTAGTGCCACGGTGGCCATCGTGGCTCATACCTCATCTTGTGGAGGATTGCCACCAACAAGTTTCTACCCCCATTAATATATTCAATTGAACCAATTTTCACATAAAATTTAAATAATTGAGTGATGAGTTAATTAAATGTACTAGCTCTTCCACGCAATATTAGTTCTCCGAAATGAGATTATTTTCATCTAGCACTTCCACACGTGCACCTCATCGTTCCAGCCATCTGTTGCGATTTTCAGACTATATAGTTTAAATTTGAAAGTGGAGTGCGCAAAGAACCACGCTACATGACAGGAGTTATTACAGTTATTGGTTGTTCTAACAATATTATGATGTGAACTTTATTTTTTAATGCAATGTTGCAAACTATGTAATGTCAATTTGTGAATTTCTTAGGAATACATTTTTCAATACGTGAAGCCTTGATTAAATCTTATTAATGTTTTTCAATGAAATTATGTCAATTTTATTCAATAACCAAAAAATAAGAAAATTTTGCTGTGGATCAGGTTAGAACGATGTTGGGCAAATGGATGACCCAAAATGATAGAGATCTTCATCATTCCGTCCAACTAAACAATCTTATTTTAAAGGAGGGCTAATTATCAGAAAAAGTCCTAGACCTAATCCTCCGGTCAATTTTGTGAATGAATTTATTGTTGTCGTGTAAGTTGTATAAACAAAAATAAGATGGAAGACTAACCTTACCAAATGAAAAAGTATGCGAAGAGATCCGAGCAAGAATTCGGTCTCCTTAAGACAAATTTGTCCCCTCAATTCAAACAAATTTCGTACCAGGACGTTGGACAATTGTCTCCCGATAAACGGATCGCGTTCCCGAGACTTCAGACTCCAACGAACGTAACTTTGCGTATCGCACGTATGAGGGAAAAACAGTGTGCAAGATTTTAGGAAACCGAAATGTATGGTCGAAAAAAACAACGTCATCCGAAATGGCCTATTCGAGGACTATTTATTTTGGAAGGACGAAAAGCCACGAAGAGTCATGAAGCTTGAATTCGGGCGGTAGTTTTCATAACCGACTCTTACGAACAATTGTATTTGTTCGTTATTCTCGAACAATTGCAACTTTCACGAACGACAATTTCAAGACATTTCCTTAAAAAAAAGACGATGGGCAAAATATACATAATGGAATATAAGAACCGCCGGCCCGAACCGCGACGGCGGCGGCGCGGGCAAACCATTTGTGTAGGTCCTCCTCCACAAAAGTGGGGCCCCTTCCAAACCCATTTGACCTTCCACTTAATAAACCCATCTCCCATCTACCTCCATCCTATGCGATAAATTTCCCAACATTTATATCCAACTCAATATATTAAGATGCACGACATATCGGACTTTGTTTTGGTACGACCTGATCCTCTGGAGTCACTAACCATAAGGTTGATCTTCGAATCGAGGGCTCTTGATCCCTTCATCCAAGGACAAATTAAATACCATTACATATGAGTCTAAGTCGTCATCTTTGGTTGTTCTTTTGGCACAATATTTCTCTTTTTTCCCAATTAAGATATGTTATAAGTCATCATCTCCTGAAATAGATAGACAAATAATTATTGAACGAACGAGACGTGGATTAGATATAAGAGAGTTGTTTAATATGGCAACGCTGAAAAGATTACCCATCATTTCTTTACCAAGATAAACCATGTTTGTTTTTATACACGTCGTCCATGACAAAAGGGAGGGATTAAATATTAAATTTCGGATGGAGGACCAAACATTATCTCAAAATAGAAGGAAAAAAAAAGGGTGAGCCGTCCCAAAAAAATGTGCGACATTGGAATATCAGTATTTTACTTTGCATCTATGTTAAATTGGATTCTATGAATTAATAAATCCAAAAGCTGATGAGCCAGAACATCACGAAAGAGTTCATTCCATGGTCCGTACCAAGTCTTGTCCATATCTCACTTCATTCCATTTTGCTTTATGCGTAACACTATCACTATAAGCTATCTTGTGATTCTTTGCTTGTTTTGGTTGAGATAGTTCATTCCATGGATCTCTGAAGTAATCTCGATTCTTTAGGGTTCCCAGTAAAGCAAGATGAAGCAAAGGTAGAAAGCATGTTTGTGTTAACCTGCAGGCCACTCGTAAGGAAAGAACCTTCCTTTCATCCAACTGTAAGCAAAGCTGTCATCGTAGCAACTTCCTTACAAAAGGAAGACATTGTGTGTTCGTTTTCTGCCTAAACCAAATAGCCAGGATCAGTTCCCTCATCTCTCAGCATGGCTGAATCACTCCTTTTCAGCATTGCAGAGAGTGTGCTAGGGAAGATAGCATCGCCGGCGCTCCGAGAAGCCGTCGCAATTTACAGCATCGAAGATCAGATCCACGAGCTTAGAGAGACGTTGACTGCCATTAAGGCAGTGTTGTCAGATGCTGAGGCGCAGAAGGCGAAGAACCACCTTCTGCAAGTGTGGTTAGATCGGCTTCAAGATGTGTTTTATGATGCGGAGGATGTGCTCGATGAACTCGAGTGCGAAGCCTTAAGGAAGCAGGTGATAAGTCGCTATGGGGGCGTCAAAGGGAAGGTACGCCGCTTCTTTTCCCCCTCTAATCCACTAGTACTCCGTGCAAAACTCAGTCATAAAGTCAAGGAGATTAGGGAGAGATTATCCAGAATTTCCACTGAGAAAGATCAATTCGGTCTTAATGTGCGGAGTGCTGACAATGGCGTGGCACATACGCGATCACAAGAGATGACTTACTCGTATGTAAACAAGTTGGATGTCATCGGAAGAGATACCGATAAAGAAAAGATAATTAAGATGTTGATGAAGCCGGTAGATGATGAAAACCTCTCGGTGATTCCCATTGTGGGAATAGGCGGTCCGGGCAAGACGACCCTAGCTAAATTAGTTTACAATGACGATCGTGTGAAAGAGCAATTTGGGTTGCGACTATGGGTACACGTGCCCAAGGACTTCGATTTGAAGAAAATTATTGAAGGAATTATTAAAGATGCAACTGGCCGAGTTTAAATAATCTTGATATTCAGCAGTTGCAAACACGTTTGCAAGACACCATCAAAGACAAGAAATATTTACTTGTCTTGGATGATGTATGGAGCAATGACCGCCGTAGATGGAAAGAATTGAGAGATTTGCTAAGCGTAGGAGCCAATGGAAGTAAGATAATTGTGACAACACGCAGTTCGAAGTCGCTTCTATCATGGGTACTCATCTAGGGCATAATCTAAAAGGTCTCTCTCGCAAAGACTCTATGGCCTTGTTCAAAAGATGGGCATTTGACGAGAAGGAAAAGGAGCCTCGTCCTGAACTCCTTGAGATTGGAAAAGAAATTGTTGAAAAATCACAAGGAGTGCCCCTCCTTTTGATAATTTTGGGGAGTCTACTTCACGCAAGGGACGATGTAAGGTATTGGGCATATATAAGAGATAGCGAAACATGGGAGTTAGCGGCAGTAGAAAAGGACGTTCTGCCGGTACTTAAGCTTAGCTACGATGATCTACCATCCCACTTAAAACAATGTTTTCATATCTTATCACTTTTCCCTAGAGGATATGAAATCTGGGCCCACTTTTTAGCTAGGCGATGGATGGCTTTAGGACTTATTAGTTCGACAGGGGGAAAACTAGCATTGGAAGACGTTGGCATTGAGTACGTCAAAGACCTGTGGAAGAGATGTTTGATCCAAGAAGTTGAGGAGCGAGAATTGAGTTTAGTATTTAAAGTGCATGATCTAGTCCATTCTCTTGCAACAAGTGTGGCACACAACTATTGCTCTACTGTTGATTTAGTTATTGCAGAGATTTCAGAAAGGGCAAGGTACGTTGCGATCGCTACTGCATCGTTAGAGGAAATTTCAAACTACGATGGAGTCCCACCTTTTCTGAGAAAGAAGACTTCAAAGAGGCTGCATGGAATTATGTTTCAATACAAGGTTGATGATGGAATTAAAACTAGAAAATTTGCTAGGACATGCATCTCCCAGTGTAACCATTTACGGTTTCTCGATTTGAGATCTAGTAGCTTTGAGGAGCTGCCAAGTTCCATATGCAACTTGAAGCAATTGAGATCGTTGCTTCTCCTCGACAACAAGCAGTTGAAGAAGCTTCTACATACCATTTGTGAGTTGCGAGTCTGCTAGAATTAGACGTTAGTGGTTGCTCGGAGCTAGGCGAGTTACCCAAAAATATGAATAGGCTCGTCGGTCTTAGATTTCTATATTTAACAACAAAGCGAGAAAGTTTGCAAGCAAGCGGAATCCAATATCTGGAAAACCTACATTTCTTGGGACTTGAGGGATGTGAAAATCTCCAAATTTTATTTGAAGGTACTTGCCAATTGACTCACGTTCGGGAGTTAGAAATTTTAAATTGTGGGAGACTGTTGTCGGTGCCTTTTGGGGAATTAATCTCCCTAGAGAGCTTGATTATTCGGAGTTCCCCGCTCAGGGTCGATCTCGGAGAAGAAGGCCGGTTTTCCTTTGCGTCTTCGTGTACTGTCAATAGATAATTGCGAACAAGTGAGGGAGCTGCTCCAGAGTCTCAATGAATCTGCCCACACTTTGGAATCGTTTTGCGTCTATGATTGCCCTAGCTTCACAACTATACCAGAATGGCTGCCCAATCATACACGTCTCAAGGAAAATTCATTTGATCCGATGTCCCAAGTTATCGTCCATGCCGCAAGAAATCCAGTCCCTCGCTGTCCTCAAAGAGTTACGCATAGAACATTGTGGTGAACCGAGCCGAAGGTGCAAGCCACAAATTGGCGAGGATTGGCACAAAATCGCTCACATTCCTCGAATCCAACTTGATTTGATTAAAATACAATGGACAGATGTTTAGGTACGCATCTATCACCCTCTCCCTTCATTTCTTGTTCGTTGTTAGATATATATAGGCTTCTGTTGAGATTCCCTTCTTATACTTCTGTTTTCCAGACATCCTCGTGGACAATGCATTATGCACATAATATTGTTGACATCTTAAACTCTATGTTTTCAGAAAGAATTTAGACAAATCCCACTTTCTCTGTACCATCTGCCACACTGAAAATAAAACTTGATTCCCTAACGACGGAATCTCGTTTAAATTCGAATCTGTTGTTCACTAGCCATATCAAAAATAAAAAGTAGAAAAAAATTACAGTTTTTAAGCAGAAGTAAAGGTTTTCTTTCTGATTGCATCATGGAGTAGGTACTTATAGTCCATTCAAAATTGTAAAATAGGTGGTCTTCCAGAACTCCATGTTTCATTTGGATTAAAAGCACGGACAAAATTAAAATTGTTATTTTGAATGAATAATAAGTTTAATCCGAGAAAATTTTCCCTCGATTTAATTTGACAATTGTTTTCAAAAACATGAAATGCATTTTCAAGATAACTTTTCATTCTCAATAAAAAACAGGGGAGCAAAATTGTTCAATTACTTAGGGGCACTTTTCAATTGTCTTCTTCCTGAATAAATAAACCATGTCATTTTGACCCATTATCATTAGTATATAGATGTAAATAACAAAAACAAAAAAAAATTTTTTTCTCATTTTTTTAAATGGATATAAATATAATGGCAAAAATTTAAGGAATACTTCTGCTTTTCTCACTAGATTGAATATTTTGTCAATTAATTTGTCATGAAAAATGGCCCGAGCGAGGCATGGGTTCGGCAACTAGTACCTAAGGATGGTAATTTAGATTGTTTCCGATTAACCAGAAGTAAGATTGTATATTTTTACTTCCACGTTAAAAGTTAAAATATTATTCAATTTTGAGAAAATAAGATTGTATATTTTATTCTCTCGTTTATAATCTAAAATTTGATTCGAGTTTCAGAAAATTATAAAAAAAAAAAGATGCGAAATTTTCGAATATTCTGGATTACCAAAAAGTCAAAGTTTGTCTTTAAGATTTAGATTAGAGACTATATAAGAACTCTTCATTTGATGTAATCTACCAATAATAAACCAAGACTATATTACTTGAGTATCATTAGCACGTTGTTCAAAAAATAATGTGAACCATCAAACATGTAAGCACTTTCCCATAGTGTTCAGGCATACATAACGTATTAAAAGTCGGTTCCATTTGTTGATCCGATACATCTCTATTTGGTTATGGTATTGTGTTTTTCAAAAAATTGAGACACACTTTAAAAACAAAAACAAAAAAAAAAAACAAAATTTTCACAAATCAGTTTTTGTTGAAAGAAATTTTACATCCATGTAGAAGTTAACTTTGCTAACTAATGGCAAATCTCTCAGTAAATAGAATATCTAAGAATAACAAATTCACATGAGACCACAATATATGTTACAGACACTCTAAGCTCATCTCTATTTTTTTTTTATTTTGAGCGCAGATGAACTCCCGTGATCTATTCGCCACGCCGCATGGATCTTCACAAAGATTTGGAGGTGCAATCAGCTAATCATTCATCAATCTATTTCATTTTCGGAGATGAAAACAATGCCGGTTGATATTGTAACTTTTACTTTCTCTCCTTGAACGAGTGTTGTTTTATATTATTTGCTTATGTTTGTATTGCAAATTTCTCTATGGAGGAAATACATGATTCCTGTTGTATGAGATCAACTAAAGCATTACCTATGATTGAATTTCCTTAGAACGATATCTTTCATTCACGGACCGTCAATGAAATCACGTTGCACCATTGAATCCGTTTTTAGTAAATTAGTAGCAATTATTCATATTTTATAAGTTGTTCCATTTAAATAGTTCTCTAGGAATAATGCATTAAAAAATTTAAAAAAAATTGTCTTCAATTTGTTTTACCTCAATTCTACATAGGATGATTATGTTCTTCTCTCCTTCTTGCTCGTTTGAGTGGACTTACGAATATAAATGCACAAAGGCTAATTACATGAACAAAAAAATAAAATAAAATTTTATATGCTCAAAGCCTTTGTCGAATTTTACTCTCTCAAGCACTATTAGTTGAACTCATAATTGTGAATGATATAGTTCCTCATAATTGCCTAGATAGGACATCCTGAAGATAAAGATGAGGTCGAGAGGGCTCGGTCCATAGATTTAGCTTGAAAAGCCAAAAAGACACAAAAAGATACATTAACCAATGGGTCAAGTCACCAGTCCATTGCTTATAAAGCAAAAATGATTGTTTTAGTATAGCCAACGACGTTGGCGTTCGTCGTCTGCAATTCAGGAAGTTCTCTTGGGACACCCTGCAGTTATTCCAATGAAAAGGAAAAGGTGATGGCCAAATCGATCATTTTCATAGTCGTGGAGAGTGGTCTGAGCCAACCCTCGCGTGGCATACCCTCCAATAATTTGGACGTGATGTTCAGGCAAAATCGTGCTTGTTAAGTAGGAAAATCGTCCAAAAAGTCTATCCGGATAGACTTAATTGACAAAACCCGAAAAGATTCAGGACCCAAATTGACAAAATTAAATGCCCAAAATTAAGGTTTTCATGTTTGTGTTGTTATATTTTTCTCCTAATTAAGGTTTGAAAAGGTCTAGGGTTTTTAAATTCTCAATAATTATGATTTACACAACTATGAGGGTTGAATTCTAATCCCCAAAATTGCCGGTCCTGTTGGGCGTCCGATCGATCCGTGGAGTCGGGACTCGGATGCCCGGTCACCGATTCCAATTTTAGAAATCGGGAATCGACAGTGCCTTTCGTAACCGGGACGCCCGAACCAATCGATCCGCCTTACTCGTCTCAAGTAGCGAAACTAGATGAAATATTTTTATCGACAACTCAATTCGGTCTGTGTGAATTATAAATTTGTTGGTTCCCCAATGTTACTTTAATTTTTTTTTAATCTTAATTTCGGTTAATATTTCCTCGATAGTTTCTATACTCAGCACGAAGTAAACAAATTCCGAGGACTGCAAACACGTGGCAAGGATTGGGAAGAGTAAGAGAACGCAAGCCCGAATTAAGCTAATAACTCTCGATTCCAATGACTACAAAAGCCCTTCCTCTTTGATCAACTGTTTTAACAATATTTACGGATTTTAAGTATAAAATGTCTGGGCCTTCCTAATCATACGTATTGACCATAAGAAGGAACCAATCGTTCTTATCAGGTACTATCTTGCCATTTTAAGTGACATCATCAAAATCATTCCCGGCCGAATTCGTTGGAGCTCGACCCCTTCTCGCCGAAATTTCCGTTTGTTTTTCGATACCAAAAATATCTCGTGACCAATCTATTTATAAAACTTATTTCGGCCAACTCTACTGGTGAGACATTTATGAGCCATTTAATTATTTTCGACTCCATGTCGTGGTAATGATATTTAGTAAGATACCTAAGTCGAGATATCTAATCTATGCTCGAAAATTTTCAACGTGAGGACGGAGAGATCTAAATTTTGTTCTTTTTATGTGCAAAGCATCTTTTGTTAGTCGATCATCCACGTGGCAAGCCCACATACATCAAATACTATATTCTTGTGGCTGGCTTGTCTCCCACCACCATTGCCAGCCAAGTCCAAAGGAGGCCGCCGTGTAATTTCCATAGTTAAAAGGAAGAAGAAGAAGAAGAAGATAGAGTAGCAAGAATTCCCCCAAAAAAAAAAATTTAAAAAAAAAATGGAAAACCATCTGACCATTCCAAACTCCAAACCAAGAATTTTCAACAAGAAAAATTTTGTCTAGGGAGAAGCGTCTTTCTCTGCGTCTCTCTCCCCAAGAATCTCCCCAAGAATCCAAGAACGACTCCCAAGTCCTGCCAAACGATTTTCATACTTTGGGTCTCTCCCTGCTTGCATTTGAATTTCCTCTCTCTATCTCTCTCTCTTCTTCCGGAAGAGGGAAATCAGCCACAGAGACAGTGTGTGTGTGTGTGTGTGTGAGAGAGAGAGAGAGGGGAATGGAGAGCATAGCCCTTTGGCAAGCTGGGAGTCTCTGTGGGATCGTGTGTTGGATCTTGTTATCCTCATACTGCAATGTGACGGGGGCTGTCAGATCTGTTCTCCAACCTTGGGTTGCCCACCAGGTGGTTGTGGGAACTCCTCTCATCCTCCAGATCCAGGTATGGGAACATGGAAAAGAAAAAAAAAAGAGAGAGAATCGTATGATATATGTGTTGAATAATCAGTTGATGCATGAGAATTGAGGTTGCTTAATCTAACTTCATTTTCTTATTACTTTTATTTTCTTGCAGAGGTTCCAGCACAGGGTGTTGGATGCTTTGTTCTCTGGGTTGTCCTGTGTCGTCTCTGTGCCTTTTTACACTGCTTTTCTGCCTCTGCTTTTCTGGGTACTCTCTCTTTCTGGAAATTAGAGACATAGCTACAGAAATGGTTTTCTCTGGATATCTATGGGCTAATTTTAGTGGCTGCATTATATGTACATTGATGATGGCTTTGCTTTTGGATATTTCCTTTTTGAAGAGTGGTCATGGCAAATTGGCGAGGCAGATGACCCTTTTAATGGCTTTCTGTGATTACATGGGCAACTGCGTCAAGGTACTCTTTTTTCCACTACTTGATTACATTTCATTGTCAATGTTTGATGAAGAAAGAACAGAAAAATGTGGGGCACTTGCGATGCGACTGCCTTCCTTTGCTGAGCTCTTGTTCGTGCTGCATAGGATGTGGTATCAGCCCCAAGGCCAAGTTGCCCCCCTGTTAGGAGAGTAACAGCAACGAAGGATGAAGAAGAGAATGCAATGGAGTATGGACTGCCTTCTTCTCATACTCTAAACACAGTTTGCTTATCTGGGTACGGCATTGTCATCTCTTTTCACAAGAATCCTCGTTAGTTTTTTACGCATGGAATTGTCTTATGATTCATTTGTTGACTAGAAGTGGACATTCTGGTATTCTATCTTTCTAGAGGGGTGCTTCCCTGGAACAAAAATTGCTAAAGTTGTTTGTAGGGCATCATAGCCTGTTTGATGCAGTCATGCCGGCAATAGTCATGAGGCATTCATGTTTATGTGAAGCTTTCAAGTTAAATACTCAGTGGCCATTAAGAAAATGTAGAGGGGGATGAGAAGAGAATTGAGGTTGCAAGAAGAATTTAGATTTAGATGAGAAGTGAATAGATTAGAAGAAGAAGAAGAAGACATAGCGATTTGAGAGAGAATATTATTCTGTATTTCATTTGTTAAGGAAAATAGCAAAAGAAATGAGCTTGTATCTGCTCTTACAACTTCCCCACTCACATGACAGTGGTATAATAGGAAAGAGACCTAAAGTAAACCACCACATAGTAATTTTCCTTCTACCAATTATAACTGACAATCATCATCTCCAATCCACCCTCTCGTGTTTTATTTACTAATAATACTCTAGGGACATGACGGTACACTGCAGTAGGATTGTACTTTTTTTTTCCCCTTTTAAGTGAACATTGGTTGGTAGATTGCCTTTGGTGGACCAAGCCATGAAAAGTGGTCTTGTATTGTTTGTGTTTTTCCTCTGAAGTACAGATATAGCTGTATCAATGCATATTGTGTATACACTGACTCTCATCTCTTCTGCGGTGGCTTTGCAGATACCTATTGCACTATGTCCTGTCTTATATCCAAAGCAGAGATGCCTTAACAGCATATTCTGGTTTTGCCATCGTTTGTTTCCTTGTTGGTCTCATTTGCTTGGGTATGTTGCATCATCACGATCTATCGATTCGAGGAAAGCCTGGGGAGTTGGTCTCGCTTTTGGCTTCCTAGATTATCTCCTTCTAATTTGAAAACATGAACAACAGATAAGGTTAAAGATGTAAAACAACGTCAATCTCTTTCTTATCTTGCAGCTTCCCACTTAACTCATTGCTGAAGTTCTCACAAAAGATTTGGGAAAGGCTCCTTCCAAATAACTGCTCCCAATTCATCCCCCATTTATGTCTTCTTTTCCTCTATTAACAAGCTGAAACCAAAAATTCTGACAATCAGGATAGCAGCAAAAATTGGTTGATGGTTCTTCCTCTGTAGAAATAGTATAGTGGTCAAAGAAATGATGTCAACTAGTTCGTTTCCCCACCAATTTACAGTTGTGATCTTTTGTTATTAATTGATTATGTCATTGCACAATGAATAAAACATAATTGCGGATGCTTATTGAAACCCTTGTTATTTGTGTTGCAATTGGATTGACATCTGTTTTTTCCATGGTAGGAAGAATTTACCTTGGCATGCACAGTTTGATTGATATCTTAGGCGGCCTCATTATGGGCTTGGTGATCCTTGCATGTTGGCTAACAGTCCACGATTATGTCGACAACTTCATAGTCTCAGGACAGAATGGTGCGTCTTTCGTTTTCCTACTTTTATCAATTCAAACCTATTCATGGCTTCATATCTGTTATCCACTTAAAATAGCATGCTTTCCATGACGAAATCTTGGAAGTAACTTGTATGCGTTGAGAATATTATTATAGGTGAGGATTTTGTTGCTTTGTTTAAGTATTATTTGTGATGGTAATGACTGGTCGAGGATTGACAAATGCTGAAGAGGAATATTGGGACAGTACTCCAGAAATTTCAATGTTATATCTGTTGCACAAACTCTCATGGAAAGATTGTTCGGAGCCAGCGCAAGGATTCTCAGTTGATAGTTTACATTCATTATCTGCATCTCTAATAGAAGAACCTCCACCATCGCTATGCTTATGTTTAAGGTAAAAACTTTTAATTCACTCCTCCTGAAAAATGATGTTAGGATGGGCTTATGGAGAGGAACTACAGATTTAAAGAAGCGAAAACTTTCACAGGAATGTGACTTTAAGCAAGGTGGTGGTTAAGTGACAGTTACTTAGGTAGGGGAGAGACCTACTGGTGATCTGCCCTTTGTAGTAGTGATTGATGGACAAAAATTTTAGTGGGAAAGACCAATTGTGATCTCTCTCTCTTTGTATTAAAGATCATGGTTGAATATGCAAATGCCTTACAAATGAGCAACTTGAAATCACATGTTAAGCAGGGATTTCATAGTCTAATGCTCCTTATGTTTGTCGTCTTGGCTTTGCAGTAACTTATTTCTGGACAACCCTTAGCTTCTTGTTGCTTTTTGCTTATCCAACTCCTGAACTTCCAACTCCAAGTTTTGAGTACCACGCAGCCTTCAATGGCGTTGCCCTGGGAATTGTAAGTCTTCATCGTTATTTGAGATTGAAATGCTGCTTCAGTTTTGTTTCAAGTTGTGCTAATCTATGGTAGTTGGTAGTCGCTGCACTAGAACGCCAACTTTCCTGCATGATGTGGACATCAATATTACTTGGATTCAGATTGCTGCACCTTGGGTGTGACTTGTGCGTGCGAAAGACATTTTAGTTTATATGTAATGTTTGGTATTGAAGATCATGGCCTTGCCAGTATCAGTCAAACGTAAGATGAGGAATCCAGATTGAAATTTGGGACTGTCATAATGTTGGTCTAAACTAAATGACGTATGTTAGACCATTGGAGAGCTTTTGACTTGACACTCCAAAAGAAATGTATCCCCACTTGTGGTCAATGAAGGGCTGACGTAAGGGGATGTTCTTTCTTTAGAAGTCAGCCATTCTTAAATCTCTGATTCCTCATGCATATGTTCTTAAGAGTTAACCTGCATAAATAGAAAATTGGAGGACGGACGTCATGCTTCCAACAACCACCCATTTTTGGTGGATATTAAGGGATATTGCCCTTTGTTGTAGCTTCCATAACTGGGCATTCATTTTGTTGAAAATCTACTTCAGAGTATGTCAAGCTGCAGCTGTAGATTAACTACCCGGCTGACACCCAAGGAGTACCTGAAAATATTGATGGGTCATTATAGGCTTTTTCACCTGGCTGAGGATGGTGTGCAGAAACTCGCAATGAAAAGTTCACAATTGTTTGGTTTTGGAAAAGTACCTTTTCTGTTCACTTTTACCATGGCAAATACAGTATCCTCATAGAAAGCAGAACCTAAGTGCACAGGGTAAGAGACAAAATCAATATGAATAGGGTTTTCTCATGTATGTTCTATTCCTATCTTACCCTACCATGCTTGCCTATCGTCAAAAGAAATAGAATAAAATAAAAAGAAGACAGCACGCTTTGACAAGCCCAAACAAGTACGTTTGTCATTTGCGCAATTCATGTTCAGTGAGAGAAAAGAATCGCCCATGTATCTGTCCTTGTAGACCTCTCTTGTCTATGTGTTTGTCCTATTTTTCTATCTCCTATGTTCGACGACATGGGACAATATTCTAGATTGTATAGTTTATTACCAGGATTGAGATGTCAATTTTCAAGCTCCTAGTCATATTTCTTGTGGTACACGAGCTAAAGAAATGGTATGATGCAGGTTGCTGGTGTCCAACAGACCTATAGTCAATTCCACCATGAAGCTGTTCCAAGGATTTTTACGCCACAGCTGCCACTCGCGGCGTTTCTGGGAAGAATGCTCGTGGGAATACCAACAATACTACTGGTGAAAGTCTGCAGCAAAACTCTCGCCAAATGGACACTTCCCATGGTCTCGAACACGCTGAGCATACCAATCAGATCGACTAGCTACATCCCAGCTCTAAGTGGATCGGTCGCTCTCAAAAAAGTCGGACGAGATCAAGCAATCCGGTTATTTGCAGAAGCTATTCTTTTATGGCCGCCAGCAATCATTCGATGTGGATACAGGGATTAGGTTCCTTCAATACGCAGGCCTTGCCTGGTCTGTTGTGGATCTGGTTCCTTCTCTTTTCTCTCGGCTGGGGTTGTAATGCCTAATGGGATGCTGAATTTTGTATAATATATGATATGAATCAGCACATCTTCAAGCATCTTACAACATTGGATTAGAGTGTAAATCATATGTGTGGGGCTTAGTAATGAAACCCATCCACTTTTTTTTTCTAGTAGCTTCTGCTAATTTTGGGTACATAGCCATCTCTATCACTATTGTGTCAAGTTTTTTCGATAATGGCTCTTAACCTCATCAAAATCTCCCTCTCCTTTTAGTTACTTCCCTTGAGAGGAATTGGCAGGGAATGGCGAGGCGAACGTATCGAGAATATGGGTCCCTTAAGTAGATCGTCACGTGGCCAAGAAAAGGAAGAACTTTCGATTGGCAGAGGGATTATTCATGTCGCGTTTATTTATTTATTTATTATCATTTCTTATGCTGTGGATCCCCTTTGAGATAAGGCAGGGTTACGGAGTTTGCTTTGCACCGTCACCATGCAGACGCAAAGGAAAAGTAGGGTTATTGTAAAGATTTGCTCACCTTATTTTTTTATTTCAGGAAAAATAAAGAATTTAAAAAATATTTTTTTAAAAAAAATCATATTTATTACTTAAAATAATTAGTCAATGAAAAATATTTTTACTATCCATAACAATTTATCTGAATTATTTCGTGAACAATAAAATTCATTCATTAATTCTATTAAGCAATACAAGCAAATGCTTTTCGAATCATTTATTTCCTGCTAAGCAAATGAAACCTTAAACATGACACTACTTTTCTAGGATCAAAGTTGACTTTGAAGCTTCATGACCCTTTTTCCCCTTGAGAAACCTGGTTCGAATCTGTTTGATGTTTTATAAACCCAAGAGGCTTAAAGGCAGAGCAGCATTGCTACGAGAGACCAGCATTGCAATTCATTTTTTCTTTTCATGTAGCAAAATTGTTTTTCCTCCACCCGTTTCAACAATACGATTATGGAAGAGCTAACAAATCCTTCTCGACAGTGCAGTTCGGAACTTTCAAACATGATAGAGTTTATCAAATTAAAGACTGGAATTGCAATTTTCCTTGGATAGACAATTCAACAGCAAATGATAATCTGAACTGGAAGCCCTAACATTTTAAACAAACCTCTCCAATAGACCCAAAATAGCATCTTAAATAAACTAAAGGTGAAAACGACAGAATGACATTAGGAGTTCTCGACCAAATCCATGTTTTGATCACGACAACCCGCTGCTCTAGTAAATGAAATACAAAAGTGAGACATTCACTATTCACAGGGTTCACTCAATCCTATTACATAACCATTAGATTGCATTGAGCAAAACTTAAAAGCCATAACAAATTACACACTTACTATCCACATCTTCACCCTGTTTCTTATACACTGACTCAAGATAGCCACTTAAGCAAACCTGTTGTGTTATCATATCGTAAATAGTTCATATGGCAAGAGCAACACCTGCTAATGCGAAGGGAGAACTAAAGAATTTGCAACCTGACCTATCTCCCAGCAGGATCAACGCCCTCCAGACACTCCGTGGAAACATGAGTTAAAATCAGTAGACAACAGTGGAGCGACTTCAGAGGAAGTAATCAGGCGTTCTCCGGGTGACATCTGGTTCTCCTCTCCTAGGAGCTGGCTCGAACTGCCAAAGCAGCAAAAGAAAATCACAATGCATAGATCTAACTAAACATTTCCACGTTACTCACATCTTAAAGTACGATTGTTGTGGAAATAGTATGAAATTAGTATGCAGATATTGTATAAAAAGAACAAAGAAATACCTGTATAAATGTGTGGCCCTTGAAGTCATCGACTTCCAAGATGGAAGCCATGTTCCCACAGCGATAACAATAGTTAGGTGCACTAAATATAGTCACAACCTTTTGTTCCTGTTCCAAGAAAACAACAGAACTTCACCAGTCTTTTAGATTGTTCTACAAATTGTTATTCTAAGACAACCTTTCTTAGGTTAGGAAAATAAAACAACATTGTCATTTTTCCAGACTCCCATACATTGCAAAATGGTTTGTGTGCAAGAGACAAAATGTTTTACCATTGTGTAGCTTAGGCCAAGACTATAGTTTAGTCGTGTTTCTCAAGTTTTCAAAAGTAACATAGACGAAAACCTTGTTTTAGATCACTCTTAAAACAAGCATACATCTGTCCAGAAAAAACAGCTCCCCATTCTAGCTTTCGCCAATCTCTATTTCAAGATATACGAAGGATGAGCAGAAAACCACAATGACATACACCTTCAGAAGCTGATGCTGCATGCCAAAGAAGACAATTTACAAGAAAAATAATTACATGTGCCCAGTTAAATCCATCCATGACCAGCTGGTGAGCTCTAGCAATCAACTTCAAATTGTTCGTGTGATTGAATTGTTCAGATATATCCTGCGTAATTGAAACAAGGATCAGAAACAACAATCACAGAGAAGAAAGTAAGCAACAATTTAACCTCGCAACTCAAAAATCTCAACAGAATGACCTGGCCAAAAGTATAACCGGCACCCCGAGGTGAAATGCCCCAACCACATCGATCATCAGGATCTGACCATAGTAGATCACACATTGGTCCTTCATGAGGTACCTCTTGTACTCGATCAAAGTTCCTAATGCTGTCAAGAGTTTCAATTGAGGGAGATAATCCGCCATGCAGGCAAAATATCTCTGACTCAACCTAAATACGAAAAGGGAGAAAGCCATAAGAGGGTTAATGGCCTTATATAGTCCACCATTCATGATTTCACGTAAGCTACGAGTGCAAGCAAATTACCACTTTCCTCATTTCTCCAATATAATCTAGCCTCTAAGATGGGGCCCAAACCCAAAATCCTCGCAATCAATCTAAAAGGTAAGGACATTAAGGCATGCATTAACTAAAGTTCTATTGACAAAGCATCAGTGTGTGAACCAACTTGACCGATCGCCAACACTGTTGTACATACTGCTTCGGGGGACCAAAGGAAAAAAACAAAAAAAAAAAAGAGAGGCCATGCTTCCAGGGATTGCCCTAAGTATGACCTTAAAGGAGACCGAATTATGCCAAGGAATATATTCTTTTCACTGAATTCTCAAGCAAACAAAATTCACCAGGTTTGATGGAGAAGACCTTTCACCCATTTAATCAACAACCTTCTCCTAGACTAAGTATAGCAACTAAACAACAGCTTAGTGACATCTCTTTTGTCAGAAAATATCTGTCTAAATTTTGTTAGTTTATCTCAATATAATCAACAAAAGGACACCTCAAGTGCCAATTTTTATGTACAGTACTCACTTTGGTACAAGTATTTTTTTTTAAATCACTTAAGTGCCAAATCGGAGAAAAAACAATCACTTTCGTGCCAATGACGAAAAATTCCGATGACCTCACCGGAGTTGACACTTAAATAATCATTTTTCAATATAATTGGCACTTTAGCGATTCAACAAATGATCACTTTAGTGTCAAATTGGAGGAAAAACGATCACTTTACTGCCAACAACAAGAAATTTTGGCGACCTCACCGGAGGTGGCACTTAAATATTCGTTTTTCAAAAAAATTGGCACTTAAGTGATCCAAAAAAAATATTGGCATCAAAGTAAGCGTTGCACACAAATATTGGTATTTGAAGTGTCCTTTTGCCCAATTTAATCAACGTAATGACCTAATATCAACTATTAACAGCAGCGACTAAAAGGATCTTCTCACCAATGCTGTCAGCGGAAAATAGTCAAACAGATCTGTAAATATCTTCCAAACATTGGCATTTCCATACCTGCAAGTGAATCAGCAGAAAGAGAGATTGACACAAGTTCATCTACAGAAGAAATTCAAGAAACAAGAAAAAGCATAGCTATAAAAAATGAGACCATGACGCTGCCATAAAGGATCTATTCATATCGACAGGTCATGACATGAAATTGCTAATGAAAAATGCCAATTGCCATTTTATATCAACAAGTCATTAGGGAACGTGAAATGCCATCCATTCCTGAAAAAGAAGGCCCATACCACCGGATGAATCGCTAAGTTACATCAAGTGAGTGTTCAAACCTATGTAGGCCACACAGAGGGGAAGTCCTGTACCACTCCTTAAGCTAGAAAAGATCCAACTAGGTCCCAGAATCCAGAACATAGGAACTTTTTACACATGAAATTCCATAAGATTTTCCGGGGAAATAAATGCCCTATGCCTCTTGAAATAGACATTAGTAAACCAGCTTCGACAGGGTCCCAATGATGTGGGTGACAAAACTACTAGACCATGTCACAACATTCCCCCAGCTAAAACATAGGTGCACAATGGCAAATTGATATACCATATTCTGGTCTCAAGGCATAGTTCATTACATGGTCATTAGATGAACCAAGATGTGCAGAGGGATCATTCAAAAAGAAAAGATAGTTGAAAATAAATAAAAATAAAAATAAAAACTTTTCATTTTAGACTTGACGTTGCCCCTCATTTACATATGTACACTGACGAAAAACGTGGGAATGAAGTGCTGCTCAAAGCAATCATAAAATAGATCACTAAGACCGTAGACAATGTCACGAATATACTGAGATATCTTAAAGAAGAATACTTGCATAGAGAACTCACTTCCTTAAGCATTCGTCATAAAAACCATAAACTTGAGTAATCTGCCAAAAGGGGTAAAAATAATGAGCTGAACAGTACAAAACATCTCTGGGCAAGATTCACAAAGCAATATAGAATTTAAACGTATAAAGGTCAATTCCAAGAGGAACCATCAAGAAGAACAGTGTAACCTGCATCAGACGGGTATCAAAGTCAATAGGAAGGTCAAGCAATGAGAATAGTTGCTTTGCTTTGCAGTCACCGATATCTCAGGTAATAAACTGATTCCACGAGGGAATGGAGAAACTTCCCAAAAACAATGCTTAATATGAGCAGTTGTCTAGTCCAGCTCCAGCATGTTGCACAGGTTAGAGAGGAAGGACACAACAAGAGGTGGAGAGCAAAATAATGGAAAGTATTACCTGACGACTTTCATGATTCCCTCTAAGGATAGTAATTCGCTGAGGATATCGTACTTTCAAAGCCACTAATAGCTGGATAAATGAAATAACAAATTGTTACAAATGATACAAGGAAAACCATCAACAAATCTTGAGACAACAAGAAACATGAAACAACTTGGGGATGAATGCTTGTTCTACACAAAGCTCTCACCTAAGGATGCTCGTCATTTTCTTTTAGCTATACTTCAATTTCCACTGACTTATTACTCTTGCACAAACAATTGATTTAGTCTATAGTGATGAGTTGGGAACAACGGCTCAGAAAATTTCTTAGATAGTTGGGCGGAAAATCCGTCAACCATTAAGCAGATACATACTAAAATAGACGTAGTATGAGAATGCAAAATTGATTGCCATTGGTACCAAAAAAGCTCAATTGTCATTCAAATGTGGCGCTGGTATTAAGGGGAATGTCAACAAACATGTCAATGCAGTCCTTTTCCATCAGGAAAATAGCGTGAATTGTTTTCCTTTCCACCATATAAATAGAGAAATATAGATCTATTTCCTTGGCAAACCAAATTCCTTCCTCACGTGAAAATCCATTTGAGTAAAATCCTTCCCTCCGTCCCTCACTCATCCTTCCCGTCCCCTCAAATCCGTATACCAGCTATAAAGTAATCTAAAAGGTACTGTTCTTTCCAGAGGTGATGTTGACTGAATAAAATACTTCTCCAGTTGAAGGGCTCAGAACCTCTTTGTTTTGAATACTTCTAACACCTTAAAATTCATGACTCCAACTCTAAGCTCCCATATCTGAACTAAACAGTCTCAAATCATCTGACCAACAAAAAAAAAAAAAAGTCTCGAGTCAAAGATCCTCGTATTACCAACTTTGTTTACGAGAATTATTTTACCATTTTACTATGTTTTTAGAAATTCCAGCAACCAGCTTTCCCAGTTGGCAAGAACCCAGTCCTTTTATCCCTTCGTTATGGCTTGAACCCTTGTATCGCATCACAGACCCACTATTGAAGTATGAAAAGGCGGCAACTTCAATCTGCCTGTCCACAATACATGTGATCTTCAGACATGCCACCAACTTTTAACCATAGTGCTCCGCCTTTGCTTTTTAGACTGTTCTTTTATTTGCATGCAAGTGAAAAGAAAACGAGACAAGAAACAAGGCGTAAGACAGCAATCATGACTTGAAAGGAAAAACTATGATCTATGAAATCTTTCACCAAATGACTCCCTAACGTGTACATATTTTCACAATTTACCCATTTAAGGACACATTAAGCTTTCGCCCAAAGTTAAACCACCAAAGTCCTAGTAACTTCCAGACCAACAACTAAAAAAAATAAACATACATGTGCAGATTTATGCAACTAAGAAATCGTCATATCCTTCGCATAGGCAAATACAAAGCCACTGACATTCCATTTCAACGGAACTTGTTTTTGCCAGGAATATGCCCAACATTGTTCACAACAAATACATTATGTCTTAGTTGTACATAATAAGACCCGTGCTTGTTGCAGAATTCCAAACAAATGTCTATAACACAATTAAAACCAACTAATACTTACTGTTACAGTTTCGACAGAATAATATCCACGGTCCACATAATCACCCATGAACAAGTAATTGGTATCTGGACACTGTCAATGAAAAGAACAGAAGATTAATAGATTCACGAGTCAACTAATCGAGAAGGATATCCCACAGATAATCTATGCAAAGGTTTAAGATTTTAACACAGATATTATACTTCACGAAAGCACAGGAACTATAAGATATTTCTTCATGATTTTTGGAGGCTCATCTTCAACTTCCAAAATTATGGAAAAAATGATCTCTACTGGCATAAGAGATTCTAATGCTTAAACAGTTAAGTCATGATTATTACCTCTCCCCCAATTCGAAAAAAGTTCAGCAAGATCATGAAACTGCCCATGGATGTCACCACAAATTGTTACGGGGCTTTTTACAGGCTGCATGGAAGCATATAGAATAAAAATCAACTAAGGAACTGTTAATGTTATCACATATCTTCTCCTACCATAGTCCAGAGCAAGAACTAGCAGCCACTTATATGAGAATGGTAAAACAAAGAAGATAAAGTAGAACAGCCTTGAAAACCTCAGTTATCAATTCCAATGACGAAAGCAGCTTCCTCATGCTCTTGGTAAAAGCTAATTCACTATATCTCTTAAACTGATTATCCAATCACCACATAGTCCGTCAACAAAAGGTCTTGAAATAAATACAATTATGATCTGGGGAGTTACTACATGTGTGAAGGCTTGTAATGGAACATCAAGCTATTTCCCAATCACAATGGGCTTACACCAAGGCTCGGCTTTGAGTCCTTATCTTTTGCCATGGTTATGGACGAGCTAACAAGAGATATCCAAGAAGAGGTGCCGTGGTGTATGCTATTTGTAGATGATATTGTGCTCATCGATGAGACAAGGGCGGGGGTTAACGCTAAATTAGAATTATGGAGAAGTACGTTGGAGTCCAAAGGGTTTACGTTAAGTCGAAGTAAGACCGAATACATGAAGTGTGAGTTCGACAAGGCCGGAGGGGGAGATGAACCCGTCAATTTGCTCGGATAGGAGGTACCCAAGAAAGATACTTTCGAGATATTTAGGATCAATATTGCAAAAGGGGGAGAGATTGATGAGGATGTAAGCCATAGAATCGGAGCGAGGTTGGATGAAATGGCGCAGTGCATCGGGATTTTTGTGTGATCGCAAAATCCCTCTTAGGCTAAAAGGAAAATTCTATAGAACACCAGTAAGACTCCGCAATGATCTACGAGGCTTAGTGTTGGCCGGCCACGAGGCAACATGAGCATAAGATGGAAGTAGCGAAATGAGAATGCTAAGGTGGATGTATGGCCATACAAGAATGGATAAGATAAGAAATGAGGTTATTCGACGAAAAGTTGGAGTAGTATCGGTGGCCGAAAAGATGAGAGAACATCGTTTGAGATGGTTTGGACATATTTTTCGAAGACCCCTAAATGCTCCCGGTAAGAACAGTGTGTTATAGGGAGCATGACAAGAGGAAAAGGAGAGGTCGGCCGAACCGACTTGGGGAAAAGTAGTAAGACAGGATTTGTTGGAGTGGGACATAGATTGGCGTCTTGTTTGTCTTAGGAGAGAGTGGAGGAAAGCGATTAACATTGTGGAGGGGCAAAAATTCCTATGTTCCCGATTGCGTTTTCGAGTCCTAGCCCTTTGTTTTCTTTATATTGTTATAGCTATGTTATTGTATTTTGTTTTATTTTATAGCTCTTTCGGTCTTGCTTTTTTGGGTTCATCGACCGCCGACCCCAACTAGTTTGAGTTAAAGGTGATGTTGATGTTGATGTTGATGATGTATGATGCGGGAAAATAGGAAAAACTTTAATTGGCGGACTAATGGTTTTTCCACCGACTCGAGCAATATATATTTGTAAACTTTGAAGGTGCATGAAAAGAAACAATGAGGAAGCTTGAAAGCTATCGTACTAGATATAATTGAACTAAAGGATTATCACCAAAGGTAAACCAGGGTGCTTGTATCATTCACGTGGATACACTAGCTACCAATTTCAAGATTTCAAATGCACCGTGGATTCAAATCCTTCGAATTGCCAAAAGTTTTGATTTATTTGTCAGGCCAATTCCATTCAACAGCTCAAAAGGGGCCGGCATTTCGGTGTTTAATCTAATAAGAACGCCAAACTGTAGAGGAAGATCAGTTAGTTGGCTTTAATAAATTCGAGGAAATTCAGCATACAAACATGTACACAAATTTACAATGGTATGCGGTTCACGCTGTAAAGAATCTTCACGACCTAATCTGTTTGCTCAATGACCAGGATACTTTCCGATTATCCTCTCAAAAGCAATTCTGTTTCCTTTCCCGCTTGCACAGAACAGTTTCTAGGTTAAGAAACCAAGCTATATCCTAGACTAGAGGAAACACACAGAAAAACATAGAAAGATGTCTGTCACAAGAGCAAACTTCAACAAAAGAAAAACTGAACAAGATATATGATGGTTGTACCTGGACGTTGCTTTCTTCCATCAGTATCTCTTTAGCCTTCTCACATAAAGCTTTAACCTACATCAAAGTTAAATCAAATACCATTATCATTTTTTTTAAATCCATCAGGAAAGGAAATGTGGAAGAGGAATGGGTGGCAGGACTTATTAGCTGTTTTTGGCAATCCATAGAACTTCATAAAATAGTAAAAGTCTCCTGGATATAGATGTCCAAGTGTGTGCAAACAATATGCACACACATGTGCGTGCGCATACCCTTCAGGCAAGCACGTCAAGTGGTTTGCTACTTGCACATAGTGAGAATGACGCTTATGAGGAGAAGGACAGACAGACGAAGCAAACCCTCTTCAACCAGCAAGTAGTTCAAAATTACTAGCAGCCAGCGAAGCTCAACACCAGCACAAAATAAATATACAACAATAGAACCTACTTAATGCTGGTCCAACTTTCTAGCTTCAGTTTGCACTACCAATCAAGCTTATGAATGTACCATTTTCATTCTGAACCACTTCATACATTTATAAACTGTACTTTGAAAATGAACTGCACTATGATTCCTATTATAAGAAAGCAGACATTGAAGAACAGAGGACAAGCTTTGCAATGCTAAATTGATTATGACAACCCTGCCCCCAACTGTCGGAGATAACTTGAACTATGTCTGTGTGCGCTAATTTACATAACAGGGGTATTAAAGAATGAAGGATAAGCATGAAATGGATGGATTTGGTACTGAGGACAATTAGCCTTGCAGCGACCTCTTTATTTCCCCCCACAAACATCCATAGACAGACAAAGATAAGCTTTGTAGTTTCTTACATATAAAAGTCAATTTATCCAAATATTTGGAGCTTGAACAGATCTCATACCAATCCTTCATAACTGCGACATCTAAGCTGGAAACAGCCAGAGAATGACATTTCATATATACTCCAAAAACTGGAAGATGGTTTGGCCCCAACATTACCTAGCTACTATCACTCTCTGAAGTAACTCCCAGAAGAGTAGAATGACACAGCTCTTCATTCTAAAGACTCAACATCTTTTTGTTCCTTTGAGATTAATTCAGACACATATTTATTACTCCAACTCCGTTAAACCCCATCTCCAGATCACCTAAAGTGGCGATGACACTACCGCCACCACAAAAAATCTGCTTTCTACACGTAGAAAACCAAACATCTGATACCATTTCCACGACAATCCCTTTGAAAATGCATTTCAGTATCCACCTCCTCCTTTTATCTCATTTATCCCTCATGAGAAACCCTCGTCAGGTAAGTGGCCCATTTCTCTTCCGTAAACCGTCCCAGCAAAAAAATCACTGGCAACAGAAGCCTCGCCAGTCCAAGACTAATTCTTAGCTCATCAACGTGCAATTTAAAACAATATCGACCAACCCAACGGAGAATTGCCAATTCCGCAGCTCATTAGCTGCGTCATCCGCGAAAACCCAAATCACGCCAAATCCCAACTACACCATCTGCAGCCTCAGAATTTCACGGGGGGATAAGACAGCAAGATTTGACACGGGAAGCCGAAACGAAACGATTCGCATCGAAAAGCAGGAAACGAGCCAAACCTGTTGCTCGGAAAGCGGCTTGCACTGCATGAGCTGCGCGATCTGCTCGTCGAGATCGAGATTCGCATCGGGGGACATAGAATTCGCGCCCATCTTGCTCCGACGGCTCCGAAATCGGATCCACGCGCCGATGAAGCGGACGGCAGAATCGGATTAGGGAGTTGCCCTAACCCTCGGGTTCTTAGATTCTTTCACCTTCGCTCTGCTTTTCACGATTCGTAGCCAGCGAGCGAGCGAGCGAGCAAACCGATGCGCAGTGAGGGAAGGAACCAGCGAGGCGCGTGAAGAATGACGGGGCGTTGCGCTTAACGATTTTTCTGTGGTGGGAGTAACGGAGTCACCTAGGAATTTTTCTTTTATTTTTCCATTTTCGAACTTTTCTTTAGGTTCCGACCAAAAAAACCCTTTTCTTTGGGGATTTTCTTTTTTCCAGATATTTTTTCTAGTTTTCTCTCTCTCGCCTAGGCTTGGAAAGAACGGGCTGACGGGTTTTTCAAGCCAGTCATGCCCGAGCTCATAAATAATTCACTAGCCGTTGGCCACTCTAATGATCGAGGGTCCAACAGGGCGCTAAAAAATGTAAAAGATGGGCCGAAACAACGTTGAGAGAGACTCTTATGGCACGTTATTAAATGGGTCGTGGCGGCACAACCCATAGTGGATCGGGCTAGCCTGTTTGCCATGCTTACTCTCGTCTTATTGGTGATCAATTCCGGGATGGGTGGTTCCCATCCTATAATCGAGAATCGTCTACTATCGACGTTTCTACAAAGTAGGAACCGTGAACCACCCGCTCCTTTCCCGGACCCTCCTAAGACTTGACCCTCGGTCCGACCCAATTTTCTAGTGGGTCCATAGAACCGGTCCTATCGAGTAAGATACAAGTGCTTCAGGGAATTAGGTCCTCTCTTTTGCCCCTTCTTTAGGTCTTTCCCATCATTGCCGTTTTTCCATTGTTCCTCCTCTATTTCCGAGTGAGATATTCTATATTCGGGAACTCCGTGATCGATTGAATGGCTAAGGAATAGAAATGTCGTGTGGATTAGATGTATGTGTGACATCCCGAAAATTTTCATATTTGAAATAAATAAGAAACGAAAGAATTTCTCTTGACTTATTTTTTAAGACACCTAGAAATATCTAGAGGAAGTTAAATCATTTCTTAATAAATAAGGGGGTGCATTACAACCACCATTCCGTTCCGAAAATAGATTTACGGTTAAAAATAGATTTTTCTATTTTTGTTTTTGGATGAGTTTTTGAGCAAAAAAATGCATTTGATAACAACATAAATTTTTTATCCCGAAACAAGTTTGTTTAACAACAATTCAAAATTTCTACTTCTAAAAATTATTTTTTATTTTTTTATTTTGATGGTGGCGGCGGTGGCCGGCGATGGTTGCGGTGGCCCGCGAGAGGGTGGCGTGGACAGCAGAGGTTGGTGGTGGGTGATGGTTGGTGACAGAGCGGTGGTCGGTGGCGGTAGGGCCGGCGGCGGCAAGCTATGCGTGACGACGGCCGCGGTGAGGTGAGAAGCGACGGTGGGTAACCGAGGACAATTGTTAGAAGCGGCGAATATCGACGGTGGACGATGGTTGGAGGCGGCGATCGGCGATGGTCATGGGCGTAGGCGACGCTACTGGCGGAGGTTGGCGATGGGTGGTGGTGGTGCATGCAACCGGCGGTGGGCGACCGAGGGCGTGGTTGGCGGCTACAAAGGTCGGTGGTAGGTGGCGATTGGAGGATGTCGGCGGTAGTTAGCGAGGTTTGCGATGGTTGAGGCGGCCGGCGGTGGTAGTAGTTGGCGAGCATTAATTGGCGGTAGCAAGGTTGGCGGCAACGCGGTGGGTGGCGATGGCCGTAGTGAGCGAGAGGGACGACAACGAGCGATAGCGGGTGGGGTCGGCGGCGGCGGTACTTGAGAAAAAGTGAGGGTTATTATTTCGATTTCTGTTTCTCCAAGAAGCTAAAATTTTTCGTTTCTAATTTTCCTTCCAAATTTATTTCTAGAACAAATTTTTGTTTTAGAAATCAAAAAGAGAATTACGATACCAAATCGAGTTTATGTTCCAAACCTATTCTAGAAATAGGTTTGGAATAGAAATAGAGAAATAGAATGGTTGTCAATGCACCCCCTAAGGAATCTTAAAACTTTTTGAAGAAGCTAACTCTTTTGACTTGCTAAGGAAGCTATCTTGTAGCTTCGGAGGAAGTTATTCGAAGCTTCTCGAGGAAGTTATTCCAAGGCTTCTCGAGGAAGCTATCCGGTAACTTCGGAGGAAGCTATTTCGAGGCTTCTCGAGGAAACTATCTAGTAATTTCTCGAGGAAGCTATTTTGAAGCTTCTCGAGGAAGGCATCGAGTAACTTCTCAAGAAAGCTATTCGAAACTTCTCGAGGAAGTCGTTACCTATCTTATTTAAGAAGTTTTTCCGGAAATTTAGTATTAGAAAACATGACACGATAATATTTCTTTAATTAATATATAAGTCAATTAAGAACATATAAGTCAATTGCAAGTCAATTTGCTAACGGATAAGGACGATGTCACTTTCAAGTAATTAATAGGGATAAAATCAATATTACTTTCAAGTAATTAATGATAAGATGAAATCAATATCGTTTTCAAAGCTTAGAGATATGGTTCATTAATGAGCCGACTTAGAAAGTCTTTATAGAAGGTTTCATTGACTTAAAAGTCTTATTTAATAAAATAAAAGAAAATATTAAAAGCGAGATAATAGGAAATATATAACGAGCAAGATGATGGATTAATCGACGAAGAAGCGACAACGAACGGTGATAAACCGAGAGCAAGGTGTGCTCGACCCGTAATCGGCGGGGACGGCGCTCAACCGGTCGGCGCCCAGCCGCTCACACTTGGAACGAGGCGCACCCGCCGACCCGCGCAATGTGGGGCAAACGCCCCAAACCGCCACCATCGCATCCGACCACACTCTTTGTGATACTCTCGTTCTCTTGTTCCGATACTAGTGAGTGTAAAAATGTCATTTTCGATAAGTCAATACAAAGTCAAGAGGTAAATGACAAGTAGAAATATCATTTTCAAGCATAGGGTAATGATAATAACAAAGTCACTTTCATAGATAAGATAAGATCAACGTTGCTTTCATTAACAAAGTGAAGAAAACATAAATGAGTTCACACTGTAGGGTTAACAAAGTCAAGAAACTATAAATATGAGTTCACAATATAGGATTAACAAAGTTAATAAACTATAAATGAGTCCACACTATAAGATTAGTAATATCAAAAAACTATAAATGAATTCACACTATAAGATTTACAAAGTCGGGATGATATGAATGTATTCACATGTGAAGTAACTTGTGAGTGAAGCTAGAAAACGACTATAAATAGGGGTACGCTTTCCTCATTTTGGACATCCATAGACTCACTCTCTCTCTCTTTCTCTCTCTTACGCTAACCTCTCTATCTCTCTTCCCACGCCAACTCTCTATCATACACACTCTCTCTCTCTCTCTCTCTCTCCCCGCCGCCTCATGTTGTCTCCGCCTCGAGCCGCCACCGCTGCCTCACGTCGGCTTGGCTGCGCCTCGTCGACACCTTACACGACGACCTTTACTCAAGTAATGTGACTAAATGTGATTACTAGATTTAAAACGGTAACATCCGTTTGTTACTTAAACGAAGTATTGTATTTGATTGACATGAGTTCTGCGTATTTTGCGTGCGATATGAGTGTTATTGCATGAAACCACAATGATATTTCCTTTCATTAAAATGATTTGAATCATGAGCCCGCAAAAATGTGTTTGAGTAGATCATCCGAGAAACGACGTATGGCTTGGATAGGTAATTGTTATGGTCCAAATAGACAATTGTTCCCTCAAAATCTCAAGGGTTTGTATGGTGGGTATATTGAGTCGCCGTTCCCGTAAAAGTGATTTTGCGAGACGTTTATCGTTTGGTAACATTGAACCCACAAGTAAGAATTCTCGAGATACGACTCACTAATTATGGCTTGGATTGAGAAATATTTATGGCATAGATTGGCAAATGTTTATGGCTTAAATTAACAAATATTTATGGCCTGAATTGGCAAATGTTTATGGCTCGGATAGGCACAAATCGACGAGCCAGGAGTGGCCGTTTGATGTGAATTGATGTGTTTCATGGCATTGGAACAAAAGTAATATGGTGAACTCCATGCATTTTGATGATTTAAAAATGAAGTTTCATGCTCATATTTACAATTGTGACGGCTGAATCTTCGCAAGTTGGGTTATTAACATAATGGCTAATTTGGGCTTCGACTAACGATAATTATGATATGAACTCTCAATCTTTGACACAAGGAATTATTGGATAAAAGTGGGATGGCGGAGTGCGAAGAAGCTTTGATTAATGGATCGTTGGACGACTAATCTTTTGGATTTGGTTCGCGGGGAAAATCAGTCCGAATTGAACCCTCAAAACTCCCTACCGCCTCACTTCCCGTCCCCTATATAATCCCTTGTTTTCTCTTTCTTCTTCATTCCTCTTCTTCTTTTTTGTGGGCTCTCCCTTTCAACTCTCTTGCTCTCATATCTCTCTCTAGGTCTCTCATCCCTCTTGCCCGTATACCTCACTCGAGGCCACCTTTTCTTCAAGCCCGAGCTCGGCGAAGTCTAAGCCACCAAGGATGAACCCAGCTCAGCCCCTCGGTCGCCGCTCGAGGCCATTGCCCTCTCCTTTCTCCCTCTCGGCCGAGCGCGTAAAGATGGATCGAGGAGGCCCGAGCTTCGTTCTTTGTCAATCGAGGTTCCATTTTCTTCGTGAACAACTCTAAGACAAGTACCCACCAATCCTTAACCCTATTTTACCCGATCGTCGTTAATTTTTAGCTCGGATCATCAAAATTGAAAATGGCTCTCTTCGAGGAAAAGATCTAGTTGCATGTAAAGGTAAATGGCTTTGAAAGGACGATTCGATGTTTGTTTTAGCACCCATAAGTCTTAGGTAAGCTGGTTTTATAATCTATGTCACTTTGTATTTATCGTTGAATTGAGGTGAATTGAAGTGGGCAGCGAATGGGTGTTGGGCATGAATCAAAGGGAGGAATTGAAGACTCGCGGCTCATTCTTGAAGATTCGAGTGCTATTTTCGCAAGCAAAGGACCAAAGGTAAGTGGAATATCTAACCCTCCTACTAGCCTAACTATTTGTTTGCTGATTGCGCGCGGTGACATAGTTCGTGTTTGGGTGGTATGTTGAGGATGTATTGCGTATGTGGGTGTGCGACTTTGTGGTTTTTGGCTGTAAATATTCGGCTTGAGGCTGTGTAATGTGTGTGGTATGGAATGAGGTGATTTTAGCATATGTACACTCGATCTTGTGGGTGTGTGGTGTGTGGGATTTGTTCACTTGGAGTTGTCGAGCCTTGGTGTCGGTTTGCATCACATCTAAGTATCATTGCATGCGTGTGAGATTGATTGTGTTGCCTAATGTATCAAAATTGATGATGTATGAGGTCGGTGGTTGATGCGTGCAAACTTGATTGATCGGCGGTTGGTCCGCATGGAACCGAATTAAATGAACAGAGGTCCCGCCAACCTGTGTCCCAACTAGAATGATTGCATGTCTGCGTATGCCTGGACGAATACCCCGTTGGAGCACCGAGTGAAAATCGAGAAGTTTACGGCTTGTGTCCCGTTGGAATGGAGCTCGAAGTAAGAGAAATCAAGGCATGTGTCCCTCGTGAGAAAATGAGATCTGTGTCTTTCATGATTCCCATGGCCGGTATCCCATGGATGAAAAGCTGAGATGAAACCTAGAATAGAGGCCCATGTCCCTCGGATAAATAATGAGGCCTGTTTCCCTCATATACCATGGTCCATGCCCCATGGTTTGGTTCTAAAGTGGAGACAGAAAACTAAACAAATCATTTGCGTGTGAGGGTCGTATTGCATGATGTGTGAAGTTGGCGTCAAGTCCCATTCATGCATGTGGTTGTTGTCTTCTATGGGTACCGAATCTCATTTGATTTGGTGATAAATAAATAGTTTAGTAGGTAGGTTAGATACTTTACTTACGAAGCATTAGTTCACTCCCTATTATCCAACCCTTTTTCGATTAGCTAGATTCTCCCGCCGCAATCGAAAGTGACGATATTCGAGCCGGCGACGAAGATGGCGAGATAGTACTCGGAGTTATTTTCCCTATTGTAATCTCCTCAATGTATTTGTTTAGGTGGTTTTAAAGAAGATAATATAATTGACTAATAGCAATATTTATATATAATAACATATGTTTTTGATTTGTGTAGCTTATGCATATTTAAGTAGCGAACCCTATGAAAGCCATACCCTTTAGATGTGCTTGCCATTTTCCTTTTTATACATGCACTTGTCTTTCCTTTTAGGCGACCCACTTCCTACTTTTAGTTTGTGTTGCTTCCGCGTGCGCCATCTACTATATATAATATCACATTAAATTAGAGCTAGTAATTAGCATCGAATGGCGCCCTAAGACGCCGGAGCTCGATGATAAGGGTCGCTACAATAATGCATTACATGATAGCTTGATTGAGTATAAAGCTCACATTTCCATTTTGGGCCTGGTAATTTCTTTTACTTGGGCTGTTCGCTCATCCCTTTATATTTCGAAAACTAAGATGGACCCGCCTCGTGCCTCGATATTTGAATTGCCAACTCATATGGAATTTTCAAAGCGAGAAAGTCGTGAATGTAGAAACTGGCATCGAAAAGTAGGTGAAAGAATACTCATGGTTCCTCTACGCAATTTCGATGGACTAGTAGGTCTCCAAAGCGAGTGATGCCTTAGCGAGTATCCGAGTCGGGATGAGAAGAAGTCCTAACAGTTTAGCAAGGGTATAGAAGGGCGAGTAGCCATAGTCGATGGTAACTTTCCACATTTTGATTTTACATAGTAAGGGATGTTAGTGTACATTGCAAAGCATACTTGAGGCAAATGTGTAAAACTAAGTATGTTTATAAATATATTGAAAATTTCTATGCCGATTAAATTAGTTTAGCTACTAACGTTTTCGCAAATAAAGAATAAAGGTTGGCAAAAAATAATAAATAAATAAAATAAGAGAAAGAATAAATGGGATATAGTTCCCGCTTTGTAACGATGCGATACAAGTTCAATGCCCCGTGGCACAAGTGCAAGTAATCTTACCTACCCGGATTGTGAGTCTTCATCATTAAAACACTCCAGTGCATAACTCATCAATCAAAACACAAGATCCACTT